>OX941083.1:110575364-110985364 GCA_954870635.1 Arctium minus
CAAAGGAGCTATGGTTGGGGGAAAATCTAGATTTAGCCTAAATCTAGCAAGGTAAGTTCAAGTTGATTTGTGAAAACGGTGTACATGCCAAAATGGTTATTTTAAAGTGTTTTATACGAAATGGTTAACTGCTGATAAGTTTGGAATATTTTGAAGTAAATTATGTTTTACTTGGTTATTTGTCAAAGGGTGAGTATTTTGGTAAGTTTTCATATTTGGTGAACTTGGGTTGTGTTAACCTCATAAAATTCTCATGTTTGGGTTTTGAATGTTCTAACGAGTAAATAGCATGGTTTTCACATTCATGGTGATTTTCTACAAATGAAGTCTATTTCATGTTATACATATTTCGGGTACATTTGCATTCATAAACACTTTGGAAAACCTTTAGTCCCATCTCATGTGGAGTTTTGGGTTAATCTCGTATTTGAGATATGTGTCTTCATAAACGTTGTTTAAAGACATTTCATTATTTAGGGAACCGGTAATTGCTGGTCAAATGGATTTTGAGCATTCTAGCTCGGTATTGGCTTAAAAAGGGGTTTGGGAATATTTGTCCGGTTTTAATGGCTCGATGTAGAGTCTCATTTCATGGTTTACATCTTAATGCATTTTATTGCACATTTATAATTACAGGCTCGAGTGCTGTTGTCACTCAGGTATAGGGGGGTTTTTTAGACTGTGTTGCATTGGATCCATAGGCACATGAGTCAGTCTTGTTTGATGGTCATTTGGGTGGTACGGGGTTGGACTCCGGGACACATGTCTTATGACCTTGTCCGTTCAAGGAGTACACTAGGAGGACTGAGTCCGGGTGGTGCTATCATGGCGTGGAGTAGCCATTGGATGGGCGTTTTGGACCTCCGTCAGGTGGGGCAATGCCTTGGTTGTATCCCTCTTGGGCCGGGCCTTGGAGCGGTATTCTCGTTGTTATATCGCTAAGGTCAGTTGACTCTTTGGTGTAGCTTGAAGGGAGTCGTAGGGACACTTGGGCTTGTGTGTCGTGAAGTGTCATACGATTAACGTTGTATGAGTGGCATACTTTTGTGTTCCTCCACTCTTAACGGATACGGGAAGCCCCCGTCGTCGGCCCGTCGTATTTTGGATATTTAATTGTCCATGTTTTAATATTGGGATTTCATTCTACTTTATGGTCGCGTGAGTATTAAATTGGGTTACATGTTTTCAATGACGTACCATATTATTTAAGAATCGTTTTCCTTTACTTAAGGGTCGAGTATTATGTTCCGCCCGTATTTTGGGTGTTTTGGGTTATAAGGTATTATTTACATTTCTATGAATTGGAATGTCGAACTATGATCCCATCTTGGGTGAGTTCCGGATTGCATCATTTTATATGAAACGTGTGTTTGGGAGCATTGTCTTTAAAGGTGCATATTTTGGGAAAATGTGTCGTTTCCATGTTAAAGTATATTATTTCGAAGGATCTCGCTTTAAACTGGTTTCCTTGCTTTTAAAGATTTATTCATTCATGCTAAAACTCTTGAGCTCACTAGGCGTTAAGCCTAACCCTTTTTATTTGTCGGCATGTGCATCAGATCCCAGTTTGGAGATAGTGGCTATGCATGGGTATTAAGTCTTCCGCGAGTTGGAGATAGAGACTAAGCATGAGCATTAAGTCCTCCGCAGGATTGAAGATAGTATTTGTTATTGGGTTTAGTAACATCCGTCCTGTTCATAGAATGTATGTATAAGGTGAATGGGAATATTGAGGTTGATTCTCAATTTATGTTTGTGGTTCAAGGTATTAGTTGATGTATTTAGAAATTTTAATTAAGTTGTTATTTTCAGATTTGAGGGTGTTACAAAACCCTAGTTTTTCAAAAAATTTACCTCTTTGCAATCGATTCCCGCCTTCAACATTCATCTTCGCGCCTTCAAACCACGATTGAGATGTTGATTCCGAGCTTTACGATTATCGTGTATATGGCAAATATTTTTCCTGATCTCCTCTTGATTAATCGCGATGTCGATGATGTTGATTTCATCAAGAAAGTGTCGAATGAAGGGTTCTGTTCGATGAAGCTGATTTGGGGGGGGGGGGGGGGGATAAAATCCCTAAATTTTTGGTCTATTTAGTTTACAGCACGTGTTACCAAATTAACAATAAGTGTAGTCGGACAAAATTACCCTTGTGCATACATGCATATTATTTTTTAAAGCATTTTTCATATTTTAATTTAATAGAAAATCAATTAATTGTGGACCATTGATCTAATCAATCTACGGGTAAGATTGGTTAGCACGGTTAGCACCAATGCGGTGGTTAGCAAATGAATGGGACTCTCTCTCTCTTTATATATATATATATATATATATATAGGGGAGCGATCAATTGGAAACCAGTATTACATTGGAAACTTTGGAAACCGAAATCAACCAATCAGTGAATTTCTTTTTTTTATTTTTATTTTTAATTGAAAAAGTTATTTTTGTCTTTTACATTATTTCATAATATATATGGTAACTGTTATTATTATTATTATTATTATTATTATATTAATAATTATTTAATTTTAATTTAACTTATATATGGTAATAATAATCATTGATTAATTTAAAAATGAGATATTTAATTTAGATAAATTATTTAATTTTAATTTAGCTTATATATGGTAATAATGAAACAATAATGCTAACACGATGAACCTGGTGAATCTATTTTCATTATGAAACAATAATGCTAACACGATGAACCTGATAAATCTATTTTCATATACGGATATGCAACTGAACAAGTAATGAAACAAAAATGGGAAATTAACAAAAATGACACAAATTCATTATGTTTCATTATGAAACAATAATGCTAACACGATGAACCTGATGAATCTATTTTCATTATGAAACAATAATGCTAACACGATGAACCTGATGAAATCTGTAATCCACAAATTCATTCTGTTTCATCACAATATTAGATTGCGTGAGAAATTTTATAATAAAATGAAATTAAAAAAAATGTTTTTTTACATTTAAAAAAATAATAATTTTTTGATGAAAAGACAAATGCTCCACGTTTTCATAGTAAAAAAAATAATAAAATTCAGATTGCGTGGGAAATTTTATTTTGGTTTCAAGTAATCTAAATAAAATAAACATTTTTGCCATATTTGAGACACAAAATCAAAAGACATATTTACCCTTTTCATCTATTATTTTTATTTATTATTAATAAATTAATTAATTTACTACCATATATAATTCAAATGAATCTTAACCATTGATTATAAAGATCAATGGCTGAAATTTGGTTTCCAAAGTTTCCAATAAAACTTGGTTTACAATTGATATGACCCCTATATATATATATATATATATATATATATATATATATATATATATATATATATTACTAATTACTTGTATGAACAAGTGCATACCGCCCAGATGAAGGGTAACAGAATGTTCCTCAGTTTTTTTTTTGAGATTTTCCCCTGAACCTGACCCTATATATATATATATATATATATATATACACCATGCAAACCGTTGATTTTATTGGTTAAGTTAATGAAATTGTTTCATTAAATTGTTTAATTTGATGAAATTGTTTTTATATAATTTTTTTCTTAATGAAATTGTTTCATATATATATATATATATATATATATATATATATATATATATATACCATGCAAACCGTCGATTTTATTGGTTAAGTTAATGAAATTGTTTAATTTGATGAAATTGTTTTTATATAACTTTTTTCTTGATGAAATTGTTTCATATATATATATATATATATATACATACTATGCAAACCGTCGATTTTATTGGTTAAGTTAATGAAATTATTTCATTAAATTGTTTAATTTGATGAAATTGTTTTTATATAACTTTTTTTCTTAATGAAATTGTTTCATATCTTTGTGTTTTTTTATGTAAAATTAAAAAGTTTCATCAAAATAAGAAAATATTTGAAACAATTTTATCATAATGAGAAAATAAATAAAACAATTTAATTTTTATGTAAAAGATACAAATATATGAAACAATTTCATCAAATTAAATAATTTAATGAATCAGTTTTATTAACTTAGAAGGTGTTTGGGATTGCTTATTTAAACTCCTTATTGACTTATAGTTTTTCCTCCCCGTTAATAAGCTATATTTAGTGTTTGGGTTGGAGAAAAAAGATGCTTATAACTTTTCCACACCGCTAATAAGAAGTTTTTGATAAGTTAAATTATTATGACTTTTCAACTTATTACTTTTTTGGTTATTTTACATGTATAAGCAATCTCAAACACCCATAAATAACAACTTATTAGTTTATTACATTTTGGTACCACGATAAGATAATTCAAACACTTTTTATAAAACTTGTTTTTGTTACCACATAAGTTGAAAACACTTCTTTAAAAAAACAAAGTTGATAAACACTTTTAAAAAAAAAAAAAAGTATAAGTTGTTTTTCATAAGCAATCCCAAACACCCCTAACCAATAAAATCGACGGTTTACACAGTTTACAAAAAATTAGGATAATTTACGTTTAATTATATATTACAAGATATAATTTTCGTAATTTGTGATGTCACCAATCTCATTATATTAATTAATTAGGGGATTTCATAATTTATATTTATCTCAAAACCCAAATCGAGATAGTTGACACAGTCTTCAATGTCCATATATGTTCTATCAAACCAAACCAGATGCTGTTTGTAGGGGAATTTATTCCCTTTGAAATATGAATACCTACGAAACCGATTAAAATATATATATATATATATATATATATATATATATATATATAATTCGATGCGCACAATTTACGATTAATTAATTCTAATTATTTAATCAAGTTTATGGATATTACTGAGTATTTTATTTGCTCATTCAGGGAATAATTATATTTAACTCCCAAAATAGAATGATGATTGCAAAAAAAACATATATAACAAATTAAACTTCACATAAATATGAGTATTATTTTGGATAATTTATAAAATTATATTTTAGTATATTGGTCAAAATATGATGTGAATTTACTTTTAGTTTTATAATCAAATTAATTTGTACTACGACGAATTAATCTTATAAATTTTAATTTAAAATTTTAGTCTTGTGTATTTTAATTTAAATTATTCATGTCGGTCTATACAACTTTTAATTAATGTGACCAAAAAAAAATGTAAGTTGCTACCACAATTATAAAAAGTAATTTAACGTATAATCATAATTGAAGACAAAAGATCAGATATGTAATATTTTCGTAATAAATAAATAAATATATATATATATATATATTATTTTTTATACAACCAATGATGTTTATATCATATGAAAATCAACAGACATTTGGGTTTTCAAAGAATATCCAATTTCAACTTATTAATTATATGTATTATTTATAGCTTGATCTATCATTTTTGTTTTGATTATAATAAAATACTTTTAGATATTTTATCCATCAATAAATATACGTGTTAGAATACATTTTAATATTGGGTGAATATTAAAATGGGGTGCAATTCCGTCATGTGGTGCGTCATCAACCTCAAATATAATGGGCTCGCATATTCTCATTTTACTCAATTGGATGATTTAACATATATAATATCGTTATTAACTAAACAAATGTTGTTTTTATATATAAAAGATCAATAATAATAATAATAATAATAATAATAATAATAATAATAATAATAGGGACCAAAACCAGATTCATTCTTGATCTCAGAGATTTACTTTTAATAGAAGTTTTTTTTCTCGTATCTATATTTTAATCAAAGGTTTTTTGAAAATTGTGACATTCTTGTAGGCATATTAATATTATTGATGTTACACAATTTTCATCAAATTTTCCCCCTCCAAAAATTAACCCCTTTTTAAGTTTTATATATATTCCGACAGAAGAATGCAATTCTTAGGGCTCGGCGGGGCAAAAACCTCGACCATCCGAACAAGGTTTACGTCCAACTAAAAGTACAACAAAATAAAAAGGAATTACAATTTTTGGCTGTAACATCCCAACCTTAAACGACAAGATAACAATTTAAAACTAAAAAATAAAATAAAAATTCATGCCGCAACGGTCCCAAGTTTACAATTTAAAATTCAAAGTTTTCATAGTCAACCTACACAACTGAGATAATATTAAGAATAACTAAGGTGACGGTCTTCTAACTCTTCCCGCTACATCTTCTCTTTGCCCTTATCTGATCTCACTAATTCACGTTTGCCTGAAAAGATTTTTAGTTTTGAAATAGCGAGGGTTAGACCATAGGTCTAGTGAGTCCCCTCTAACAGATAAGCAACAAAATAACTTTCCAGCAATTTAAATCAACAAATTTATAAGCACAAAAAGATAACACGCTACTGACCACACGACCGTCAAAGACGATGTGTCTAACTCGCACTGCCTTAATTTTGGGACACACCCCCAATGGCATAAACGGACCACACTCCCCGGTACGAGTAGGCGGACCACACTCCCCGACTTAGGTCACAATCTCCACATATAATGTATTCATACATTTAAATTTCAACAATTTATAACACACTTAAACAATTTAATAAAATCATGCCATCATAAATAAATCAAAGTTTAAAATTAAACTTCACACGCTTTCGTTACCAAAAGTTTTAGTTCAGAAAACTCATCTGGCGTCCTTAGCTCAAAACTCGCGCCTACTCTTATAATTCGGACCTAAACCTTTAAAGGAAGTATTGATCGGTGAACTCTCTCAACTTTCTAATTAACAACAAGGTTGATCTTAACCCCATAATCTCACGTCACTTATTCTCTAAAATAAATAACCCACTAAAATACCAATTTGAATTAAGATACCTTTCAATTAAAATGAACAGTGGGCCAGTCAACCATATATTCAAACCCAACATCAAAAAAAATAAATAAATCATTATTTGCTTTTGGGCTTCGGCCCATACTCATAATCCGGGGACCGGGGCTGGTCGACCGGAGTGACTGACGACCGGGGTCTTCCCCCCCCCCCTCCAGTGACCGGTGTGCACATTTGACCGGGGTGCCGACCGGTCCAACAACCGGTGCGTAGGAGTCGACCGGTGCCTCCCTTTCGACCGATGCACTTCTTCGACCGAGCCAACACAAATCGGTGACCGAAGTCACCTGATCCCAGCAACGAGATACTCAGATTTTCGAATGAGACTCCATAGACTCGCTATACAGATATCAACAATCGCAGATTAAACCCAGAAATTAATAACCTACTCCAATAATCAAAAGATATGACTCGATTACCACAAAATCCCAACACAACCCCAACTCATACCAATATCAGATTCTTCAACCATCCCATCCCCAAAACTAATTGCAAAAATGATGAGGAAAGATTACCTTAAGACAGAATCATCAAAGCTTGGAAATCCCACTTGAATCGGCTCATTCCTTTCTTCGATCGCATAGTCGCCCTACCCCTTTTCTCTGCTCGTCCGCCGTATGACATCCAAAATAGAATCATTAGGGTTAGAACCCCTTTTTAATCCCAATGTTTCAACTTACTCCGTTACACCTTTGAGTCTTGCCCAACTAGCACCCAAATTTTTAAGATATGAAAAATTCACACTCGGATATTACAATATCCCCCCCCCCAATAGAATTCCGTCCCCGGAATTCCTTCGCTGAACAAACTGGGATGTTGAGATTTCACATCCGACTCTCCTTCCCCCGTCGCCTCGTGACCCTTGCGGAATTGCCATTGAACTTTCACCAAGGGAATTTCCTTGCTTCTTAACTTCTTCACTTTACGATCCAGAATAGCTACCGGTTCCTCTACATCGCTTATCTTCTCATCTATTTGGATATCCCCTAAAGGTATAATGACATCACTTTCTGCTAAACATTTCCTCGGATTTGAGACACGAGAAGCGGAATGATTCCCCTTCAGATTCTCGGGAAGATTTAGTTTGTAGGCTCCTTCTCCAACTCGCTCGATGATAACGAATAGACCAACGAACCTTGGTCTTAACTTCCATTTCTTTCCGAATTGGGTCACACCCTTCCAAGGCGAGACTAGTAACTTTACCTTTGTCCCCATTTGGGACTAATGACTCATAAATCTCAATCTAACCAAAATTAGTACCATTCGATTATCCAAGCCATTCTAATCAATACATAGTCGCACGTAACCATTAGATTTACCCCTCGATTACAACAACTTTTTTAAATAATAGAATTTTACCGGAGTCAACACAACGACAACATGAATCACTGACTAAGTAACCACCTAATTTGCCAACATAACACATCGTCAACTGTAGCCATCATCAACAACTCACAGTCACGAGTTTCTTCATCATGCAACTTGCCATTGCAAACAACCCCTCTTAGCACGGCATAAGTCAAACGTAGCAGTACTTTCTTTTTTGAACCACATTGATCTCAACTCCTCGGCTTTATCCAATTCTTACACGCTGAATATACATCGCCCCAACGTCATCTCTCCGACTTTTCACATATTGGTAGAAACTTCCACAATCATTCAACCAAAAGCGCAATAAAACCCAGCTTCACCCGCTCAACACAGAGCGGCCAAGCTCTTACAAACTATCCCAAATAGTTTAACACTGTAAAATTGTCTCACTTGGAATGCCCTTTCATGCAATATCAAAATTGACATTATAGTCCTTCGTTCCGAGCACTATATTCCACCACCTCTACCTTCCTCCTTGAAGACTTCAAGCCTACTTCTAACGGCCGACTCACTGATTAGATGCGTGAACTTTTGGGCCAGCCGCACGACTTTTATTTATCAACACTCACACCGCACCGAAACGCCATCTTCTCTCTCTCATACCCCCGCTAGGGATTTATAAACTTGCTAACAGTAGAATTTGAAAACGTACCTCCACATTTTGTGCCACTTGCCGAACTTCTTACTCTCAGAATTCCCACCTTTCCGACCTGGTATCTTCACTCTCCTCACTGCAAGAAACACTGCTCACCCAACATTGCTTACTCTATTCCTTGATGGTTCCCAAACGTATCGACTCATATTTACGTTACTTGCTTGATCAACCGACTATCCACATTTCTCACACGAGATAATCAACCCAACTCTTCTAAAACATCACCCATTATTCGAAAGCGCCGCACAATTCCCACTCGCCAAACACGATTTGGCCAATCTGCTAGAATCCCTTCACTCCCAAAGAATACCTCAACATGCCCACGGATTTCCTATCTACTACTCAACCCCCTGAATTAAGCAGTTCGACACTTTCAACAATCATTCTAGGGATATAAGATAATCCTGCCTAAAACTTGACGTAACCCATAACATACGGTTCCTCTCTTAGATAACCACCAACCATCATTTGACAAAATTATATTCAACTTATCATACCAACCATATTCTTACCACTTACAACTCATTCTCCATGGATTTTCGGACGAGGACGCTCCTCCTATAACAATAACGCCAACCTTATACATATCCTCAAGGAAGCTCCTTACCCCTTTAATGATTTGCACTCCCCGATATGTCATATAGACATCACCAACACATGGTTACAACCATCACTCTACTACCTCATCCCAGAACAACTACAAATCTCCACGACCCCTTGGCAACCATACATACGTCGTCCTACTCACACTGGTCGTAATACTAAAATCGGACTCCAAGGCCTTCCACGATCTCGTCTTTCTCGAACCTGAATAAATCGCAAAACTATGATCCTCAAAACCATCCAACAAGATATCACTCCTTGTTGGCACATCGCAGCCTGCGGGAATCAAACTCCAGTAACCCGAAAGATTAAGCGTACTACCTCGAAGACTTGAATGCTCAAAGCGCAACCCCTCCCAGTCGTGCTATATATAAACTTCACTCCCACATAACCAACAAAACCTCATCAATAAAGAACCACCTGACCGAACTAGCGATCTTCCATTTTTGTAAGATCCACACAAGGTTGTCTAACATCACAATAGGTACACACCTTTTCTGAACTACTATTCGCTTCATCGCAAAACTCCTCAAAACTATCCATAACTACTACTTCATTTTCAGCGTCCCGCTATTCACCACAAAAATGGTTTCTGACTTCCACAGCAACAGTCGGCATTGAGATACTTCCACTATGACTCCAACCAACAAGGATCCCCAAAGAAACCTACATCTCTCACTGCAGCAACTAATTGACAAAATATCTTTACAACTTCAAATTCCACCCCAGACACAACCGTTTACCGACATCCACATCTCAAGTCATGGAGCCAACGGTAAGCCATTAGAGTGCAATCATCCTTAACGTCATAGGTCAATACCTCCATTAACCACCTCCGTTATTCACCACCCTTACTTAGAAGAATACCAATATCAAGTATTAACTACCCTCTGATCGAGCGACACACTTTCACTCTCAAAACTTTCATCATTCTCAAATGAAACCCTTCCCTACGACCTAGAGAGTTCATAGCCTTCATGTAAGACATACGATTGTTTAAACTCTTGACACGTTTGTAAGTTTAGAAGATAATTACATTACGAAGCAAACTTGAGTGCACACGACCCTTCACTAACTTAGCCATGCAAAACGATTTCAAGTATCGTTCGACCTCGACTCCACGACAAATTTCTCTTCACCACACCCCAATATCGGTGTTGGCACATTTGAAAATATTTCCGATGAACTTTACCCACGTGATTTATAAAATGCTACAAAATTGCTTACACTGAGCTCACTTATAAACTCACTTATAAAATCATGTGATCAAATGTTGTTTTGATTTTCATAACCAAAAGTTAACTCATTTACGAAGAGATACATAATATTTCTCCACATCAAAAATCGAAATTTATCACCCAATGCCATGAACTTGTTTTTTCAATCCAACACACATTTTCACACGTCAACACGTTTGACAGGATCTTAATTCTTAACAAGAATAAACACTCAGAAACAATATTAAAGAAGTTTGCGGAATAACACTTTAATATTCAATGAAACAGTGAATCAGAATAACAACTTGTAAACTTTATTGAATGATTGTAAAGTTACAAGATTCAACACTCAACCTCAATATTGATGAACAGGCTCACCAATACGAATTCTACTTCTCTAGAATTAGGATTATAAACCTTGAGGTTGATTCTCTCTATGAAAACAAAAACTCAGAATTAATTATTCTCTAACTTTTTCTAAACTATTATATATATACTGAAGATAAAAGATAATTACAAATAAAAAAAGATCTTCAGAATAATCTTCCATCTTTATCTCCAAACTTTCCATAATCTTCAATCTTGATTTGCACGAATCTTGATTATCTCTTAAGCAACATTAAGTCTTCAGCAGCATTAATACTTTGAGCAGTATTAATGTTCAGCGGTACTAACTACTAGCAGTACTAAAATTGCTTAGCAGTAGTAACTTCATCCAGCAGTATTAATCATTGACTAGCAGCATTAACTATACTTGTGCATTTCTGAATTTCCCAACAATCTCCCCCTAACTTGACTTTTTAGGAAGAGAAGTCAAGTTCTTCAGATGGCCTTTAAGATGCTCCCAAAACTTCATAGCTCATACACCTGTATTTGCATCCAACCCCAAACTCTGATTGATTGTTCTTTGGATCAGATACTTTGCCATTTCTGAATCTGGAACACATCCAAGCTTCTTTTTCAACATTGCATGCAACTTCAGTCTACTGTGGTTGTACACTCTATCCACTAGGAAGTATTCTATGTGATTTGAATCCATAGTCAAAGCATATACTCCACTAGTTTCATATAGAGTCCAGTTGGTGACTTTTTGAAACATATTTCTGATCACATGCTCCACTTTCTCTGGTTTGAACATCATACACAGATACTCCATCACAAGTTTTGTGATTGAAATCTCTGGAGCTTTCAATTGATCTTCATACAACTTCATTCCTATTTCATACATCTCTTCTAGATCTGACCTGGAACATGTTCTGACAATCTTTGCCCAAGTATTATACACTTCATGCTTTTCATCTTTTCTTTTGAGCCTAATATATTCTTTTCCATCAACCTTCATTGTATCCCAGAGAATGACCTCAGGAGGCTTAAGTCCAACAGGTTCAGCTGTAATAGGTTCAGGCACTTTGTCTATCACTACCATGTACAGATTCACGTCATCAGTGCTTGATGGTTCTTTCTGTTCAATTGGCTTAGGTGCCCCTTCTTCTTCAGCAACCTTCTCAGCTTCTTCTTCAGCTACTCTAAGCTTCTTGGCTGATTTTCTTCTGGCCATCATTTTGGTTCTTTTTAAAGTCCTCAGACTTTCACCAAGAGTGGCTTCTTTCTTTGGTGTTTCTTGCTCATCTGGAAAAGGCTTTTCTATCAGAAAGGCATTGCTTTCTTTCATTCTCTTCTCCATTTCAACTCTTGCAGCTTCATTCCCTTGAAGCTTGATCATTTTTGAATTGTACAACTCTTTAATCTGTTCAAATTTCATTTTTAAGAACATCTCCTTTCTGACTCCTACAGCACCTTTGAGAAAAGTAATCATCTTGTTTCTCTCTTTGAACAACACAGACTTCTTCAAGGTTGCAGCTTTCTTCTGAGCTATTTCAGTTGCCAGACTTTGTTGATAAGCTTCATTTAACTCTACAGCCAGAGCCTTAGCCATCTCCCTGTCTTTTTCAACTTGAACCCTTTCTTCTTGCTCAAGATCAGCCTAAATCTTTCTGGCCAAAGCTTTATCTGACTCAACCAACTTTTGCTTTTTAATTGGTTGATCAGATTCCACTAACTTTGCTTTGCCTTTATCTTTGCTTACCACCTTCTCAACCCTTGATGTCTTGATAGCCTCACCTCTTTCTTTGATGACAACTCCTTTGGCCTTTGAGGTGACCTTGGGAGTATCATGCTTAGCCTTGATCAATGTTTCTGCAATCTCAAGATCTGTTAATACTTCTTGCACTATTTCTGCTGCTTCATTCAATTCAGCAATATTAACAGTTTCTGCTGCTTTCCTTGATGTTTCTGCTGCTTGTACAAAATCTGATTCTTTTTCTTGCTCCCCCTCAAAATCAACTTGTTCTTGCTCCCCCTTATCTTTGGCATCTTCCATGTTGGCATCAGCTTCTGACTCCCCCTTTTTGGGAGCATCAGTCACTGGTTCCCTTCTTCTGAGCACAAACTGTCTATTCTTCTTTTTCTGGATCAATCTCTTCACCATTTTCTTCAGGTCGGTGATCTGTACTTGTTGAGACAGAATGATCAGTTTCAGGTCTTCTATGTCTTTTCCCTGCTTGATTACATCCATGTTGATGTTTCCCATTGTTTCCATCAATTCATAATAGTCATATCTGTCCTCACCTTCTCCAGGAGTGTTACCCCCTTTTGAAGGATCATGGGATCTTTTTGTAGTAGAGGTCTTCTGCCTAGCAGAAGCACCTGCTACCCCCATGGTTTCTTGGCACCTGGGACCTTGGGATGATTGCTCACCCAAAATTGCCATGGGGATGGTCTTATTTATGTTACCACTGACCTCCTCTGTGCTAGCAGGAGTAGTGGCAGCCTTTGCACCTATATGCTCATTCATCTCCTCATTGAGCACCTCCTTGGGGTTGGGAGACACCCCTGTGGTTTCCCTGTAGATATTCTCTAATGGAGAATTCTCCATTAGAGGGCTTAAAGGCTCTGTGGGTGAAGGTACAAGAAGGGAAGGAGCCTTCTTTACCTTTTTCCTGATGTATGTATTGGTTATTGGTGAAGTTGGTTTTTGAACAAGGGACTGAGGGATTGATATAGTGATGGAAGGTTGGGATTGGCTTTCAGTGGGTTGGTCTAATGAGGGCCTTGACCCTGAAGCCATACCTTCTTCATTGTGGGACACCACCATCATTGTAGAGAACAATGGGGTGTCAACTCCTTCCGAGTCCAATGGAGATCTCTTCATGTTTGAAAAGACCTTACCTTTGGGGATTTTTGGTACATATACCTCATCAAAGTGAGGCATATCCGTCAATTCATGGGTTATAACTACCTGTACAAATCTTGGGTACATATAAAAACTCTTTTTGCTTCCCAAGTTTGATACAAGATCACTGAAAATCATTCTTGAAAATTTGTACTTTCTGGCAGTGGCCAAGCAGACCAAAGCATAAGCAATGGTACTGCTAAACTCACTCCATCCAGTAGTCTTTTTGGAAATACAGTGCATCAGGGTATGAACAAGAAAACGCCATTGGGTATAAAATTTAGCTTTTGAGAATTTGAAACCACCCAACTGGCCTCCATACCCCATTCTTGACAGATTTGAGAACAAGTCCTCATTAGGAATAGAAGTAATACCTGCAGAATCGTCTAGACGTAGACATATGCGTATCACTTCTTCAGAAACTGACAAGGGTTTGTCACACACCCTTGTCTTGATTATCTGCACACCGTTCTCTGTGACTTGGCGATACTGTAAGAGCATGGGCAATGTGGCTGGACTTGAGAAAATCCACAATCTGGTGAAATCCAGCAGCTTGTTTCGGCTTCTGTAGCATTACAATCTCGTTGTGCTCATCAATGAATGCCATGGATGCCATGTTAGCTTGAATGTTCTTGCCTGAAACACTTGGTGGTTGAGAGAAAAAGGGCTAGAGAGCAGATGAATAGAAATCAAAGAGTCGTTATGAACTTTTGGGCGGGCAAAAAGGGTATTTATACGATTCGGGACATAAGCAGTATTAACTCCTAGCAGTATTAACTAACTAGCAGTATTAACTGAGAGCAGTATTAACCACTAGCAGTATTAACTAACTAGCAGTATTAACTGAGAGCAATATTAACCACTAGCAGTATTAACTAACTAGCAGTATTAACTGAGAGCAGTATTAACCACTAGCAGTATTAACTGTGCACTGGCAGTATTAAAACTGCACTGGCAGCGTTAACTATATTTACACTTTTTGAAGCTTGAGGTACTCTTAGCAAGGTAATAACTTCCTGAGAAAGATGTTAGTAGCACCAAAGAATAAACCAATAACAGGTATATAAACACTTTTTAAAACATGAGCTCATTCAGAGTTGATCATGCCCACACTTGTGACCAAGAAAGTGAATCTACCCACATCAAAAGCTTTAGTGAATAGATCAGCAAACTGGTTGTCAGTATGAACTTTAGCAACTTGAATTAGTTTCTTTTCATTACAATCTCTGATAAAGTGATACCTGATCTCAATGTGCTTTGTTTTGGAGTGCTTGACTGGATTGTTAACAATGCTTATAGCACTGCTATTGTCAATGAAGATTGGAGTGTGAAGAAAGGTTACCCCATAGTCCAGCATTTGATTCTGAATCCATAGAACCTGAGAGCAGCAACTTGCAACAGCAATATACTCAGCTTCTATTGTTGATAAGGACACTGTGGTTTGTTTCTTACACTGCCAAGATACTAGTCTTGCACCCAAAAGTTGACATCCACCTGAAGTAGACTTTCTGTCCATGTTAGCACCTCCCAAGTCACTATCTGAATAAGCAATCAAGTCAAAGTTGGATTCATAAGGATACCAAAGACCTAATCTAGGTTTCCCTCTTAAGTATCTGAAAATCCTTTTAACAGCTTGAAGATGTGATTGCTTTGGCTTGACTTGGAATCTGGCACACAAACATACTGGAAACATGATGTCTGGTCTTGAGGATGTGAGATACATGAGAGATCCAATCATTGATCTATATAGATGGACATCAACATCCTCCCCCTCAAGATCAGCAGTGATCTGTTTATGAGTCTCCATAGGTGTGCTTGCTGGCTTTGAGTCTGATAAACCATATTTGTCCAGGATGTCTTTCACATATTTTGATTGGATTATGAAGATCCCATCTTTCTTCTGTTTCACTTGAAGCCCAAGGAAGAAGGTAAGTTCACCCATTGAACTCATTTTAAAGCTCTTGTGCATGAACTTTTCAAAGTCTCTACACATCTGATCTTTTGTGGATCCAAAGATGATATCATCGACATAAATCTGAACCAGTAGGATGTCCTTCTTACTTCTTTTAATGAAGAGGGTCTTGTCAATTATTCCTCTTTCAAACCCATTCTCCAAGAGATAGGTAGACAGTGTATCATACCATGCTCTTGGGGCTTGATGAAGACCATAAAGTGCTTTCTTCAGTTTGTATACTATGTCTGGATATGATGGATTTTCAAATCCAGGGGACTGACAGACATATACTTCTTCATCAATTGTACCATAAAGAAAGGCACTCTTCACATCCATTTGGTATACCTTAAACTTCATGTATGAGGCATAGGCTAGAAATAGCCTAATTGCCTCTACCCTTGCCACTGGAGCAAACACTTCTTCATAGTCAATGCCTTCTTCCTGAGTGTACCCTTGTGCCACAAGCCTTGATTTGTTCCTGATCACAATGCCTCTCTCATCCTTTTTATTCCTGAAAATCCACTTGGTGCCAATAGCTCTATGACCTTTTGGAAGGTCCACCAAGTTCCAAACTTCTTGCAATTTGAACTGCAGTAACTCTTCTTGCATAGCTTCTATCCAACTAGAATCTTTCATTGCATCATAAACCTTCTTAGGTTCAATATGAGATATAAAGCAAAAGAGTACTGTGTGTTGCTGATCCTGCAGCTCTTGAAGTCTGCTTTGATTCCTTGTTATCATAGGAGAAGAGATGTCTCCTATGACCAGCTCTGGAGGATGGTTCTTTTGAGTTCTAGTCTGATGACTAGGTTCTTCATTGATTCCCACATCTAGATTTGAATCATTTAAGTCAGCTGAGGGGATCTCATCAGCTGCTTCTGGCTCTTCATGCACTTGATTCTCCTCATCTCTTCCTTCTTCTTCACTCTGAATTGGTTCAGTCATAGTTTCCTTTTCACAGACATCAACAGGCTCTATTGTAGGTATGGGAAAGATCACAGACTGAGGAATAATGTCTTGTACTTGTACTTGGTCATCCTCTGATCCTCCACTTCCTGAACCTGCATGATAAACACTACTGAAACCCAAAGAGTTAGTTAGTGAATCAATGTCAAATAACCACTGAGGACCAGACCCAATAGGATTTGGTGTGTTCTCATTGCATTTGACATTGTCACTTTCCTCAATTATTCTAGAAGAAGAATTAAAAACTCTGTAAGCCTTACTCTGAGATAAGTAACCAACAAGAAAACCATCATCTGCCTTGCTATCAAACTTTCCTAAGTGAGTTTTGGTATTGAGAATGGTACAAGGACACCCAAAAGGTTTGAAAAATCCAATAAATGGTTTTCTGTTATTTAAAAGCTTATAAGGTGTCTTGTTTTTAGGCTTGACTACTAGAACTCTGTTTTGGACATAGCAAGCAGTATTAACTGCTTCAGCCCAGAAAGTAATTGGAAGTTTGGAATCAGCTAACATAGATCTAGCAGCCTCAATCAGTGTCCTATTCCTTCTCTCAGCAACACCATTTTGTTGTGGAGTCCTAGGAGCACTGTATTGCCTCTCAATTCCTTTTTCCTCACAAAAGGTGTTTAGGTCATGATTTTTAAATTCAGTACCATTGTCTGACCTAATGACTTTTACCTTTTGATTTATTTGGTTTTCAATTTTTAGAATAAAGGATTTGATCAGTCCACTTGTCTCATCCTTAGTCCTTAGAAAATATACCCAAGTAAATCTAGAGTAATCATCAACAATAACTAGGCAGTATGATTTCTTACCTGTACTCATAACATTTGTAGGACCAAACAGATCCATATGCAACAACTGAAGAGAATTAGAGATTGTGTTCAACTCTTTGGACTTATGAGAAGTTTTGTGTTGTTTGCCTTTGAGACAGGCAACACAATGATCATCACATGAAAAGACTTTGGAAGGTAAACCTCTTACAAGGTTGTTTTTAACAAGTTTATTCATTGTTTTAAAGTTCATGTGACACATCCTTCTGTGCCAAAGTGATGATTCATCCAAAGAAGCTTTTGAAATAAGACAGTTTAGGGATGAATCAGTTGAAACACTTTCCATATCTAAGCAATAAACATTATCCTTTCTGGGAGTTCTTAGTAGTATCATCTTTTCATCAACTACCTTGAATCCAGGAGCAAGGATAATGCATTCAGAATCAGTAAATAATATACTATGTTGTTTGTCACAAACCTGTGATACACTTAACAGGTTGTACCTTAACTGCTCAACATAGAATACATCTTCAAAGGTCATTTTACCTTTGGTTACATCCCCCTTACCACTTATCTTACCTCCATCTGGAGTATTACCAAAGGCAACATGCCCACCATCAATTTTCTTGAAATTCTTGAGGCATGACATGTTCCCTGTCATGTGCCTAGAGCAACCACTATCAACATGCCAGATGCTCTTCCCCTTGAGCTGTTGGTTGCCCTGCACATAAGATTAAACAATTAGTATTGATTGGGAACCCAAGCCAAAGTGGTCTTGGGTCTCCCTTTCTCATCAAAGTATTTACATTCCTTTTTTATGAGGTTTTTAAACTCAGAGCACTCTTTCTTGGAGTACTTTGTCAATATGATTGGCTTAGCAGCACAAACACTAGAAGTAGTACTAATCTTAGAAGAACTAACAGAGTTAGCAGTACTAACAGGTTTAGCAGTACTAACCTTGTTAGCAGCACTAACAGAGTTAGCAGTATAAACATTTGAAGAAGTACTAACAATGTCATCAGCACTAACATTGATAGTAGTACTAACAGTTTTAGTGCTTTTAGGAACCCACATATTGACACTTTCTTTAACAAACTTTTTCTTCATGTGGATTTTAGATTTAACATATTTCTTAGCCACATGGTTCCTTTCCTTCTTCCTATAACCAAAGGGTTTTTGCATAGATCTTTGAAAATTCATCCTTTGGTTCATAGGATTGAAATAACAGTATTTGGCAAGATGATTCAATTTGCCACAGATAAAACAAGGTTTTGGTCTATTGATTTTACTCAAATCAACCCCTTGTTTTTGTGCCCACTGATTATTCCAGTTTCTTTGATTTCCCCTCTTTTTATCATGTTTTAGGGGCTTAGTCTTCTTACATGCACACTGTTTGCAGGGAACTGGATTCACAACTGTGGTCTATTTGTAATGGACCTTACCAGACTTTCCCTCTGTCTTCTCTATGTCCTTGGATTTGATCCAAGCCCTTCTACAGTCCTCATTGGTGATAATGTTATTATCTAGAGGAATCTCACCAGTCACATTTTTCTCCTTATTCTCACCAACCTCTTTCTCAGTCTTATCCTCAACAACTACCTCATCTAAGGGATCTATGTCAGTGGCTCCCTCAGGCAAGTCCTTCCTATCTTTGGTTTCTAGCAAATCTGATGTAGGAGGAATGTAGTTGTTGTTATATGGTGGTGGTGTGGCATTATATCCAATTCCTCTCCTTAGCTTGTCATAAATCTGAGTTTGTAGTAAAGAGTCCATTGCTTTAGAAGCATTGGAAAACTTTTCCACATCAAGCTTAACCTTGGTTAGCTCATCTCTCAAATTTTCACTCTCCTCTTTAGATTTGGTCAGTTTAAGTTCTAGATCCTTTTTCTCCCACTTCCAGTAATTGGTGTCATATGAGTGTTGGAGTTCATTGACTTGAAAACCTTTAATCTGTTCCTCAAACCTCTCAACAATTCTCACATAGTCTTTTATATCTTTTTCTAATCTCTTAAGGTCATCACTCATCTTCTGATTGTGATCCCTGTACCTTTTAACAGTGTATATGCAAGTTTTAGAACAGAGATTAGAACTTACCTCAGTTGGGAGATCAGATACTTTTGCCATAAGAGCTTGATTCTGGATAGCCTCTTCTGCTTGATCACTCCAGTCAAACCCCATTCCTTGTTGAGAAACAAGGGCTTGAGCAGAGTTTCTGTTATGGTTGAGGTTTCCAGACTGTGCTTGTTGGTGGTTGTTGTTGTGAGACACTCCACTTCTGCATTCCCTGGCAAAGTGTCCTTTCAGATGACATTTATAGCATTCCACCTTTGATTTATCAAAACCTGCTCCATCTTCTCTTCTTTGGGAGAAGTTGTTCCTCCCAGTCCTCTTTATGAACTTCTTCACCCTCATGGAAAGCATGGCCATCTGCCATTTAATATCCATCTCTTCAAGATCATCAGGATGAAGTTGTTCCAAATCATCATTGATTAAAGAAGAGTTTCCATGGATGGAAAGAAAGGCTTCAAACACAGAATCAGTGCCTTTTTCTTGATTTGCTCCATTAGCAGCATTAACTGATTCAGGGTTAGCAGTAGAATCAATTGATGCTGATAGGAGTGCAGCATTATGAATATATCCAGAAGGTTTCTTCTTTGCCTCCACCTCAGCTTTAAATACTCTAAGATCATTATACAGATCATCAAGTTCTCTCTCTTCCAATTGTTCATTATGTCTGAATGAAACAGTATATATGGTCCATTCATCTCCAAGGGACCTTAAGAACTTTCTGTTTACATCATCTTGATCAATCTGTACTCCCATAGTAGCTAGTTCACCAATCAGCTTGTTAAACCTGTCAAAAGTTTGAGTCATGGACTCATTCTTAGTTGACATAAAGTTTTCATACTGTTGTTTCAAGATTGCCTTTTGATTTCTCTTGGTACTTTTGGTACCAGAGAATCTCTTCTCTAGAGCATTCCAGAGCATCTGTGCATCAGTGCAATTACAGAATTGGTGTTGATACTCAATGGGAATGGCCAAGAGCAGTGTGCTCAAGGCTTTCATCTCTGTCTGCCTTGTCTTTCTTTCTGCATCCGTCTTTGGTGGGGTTCTTTTTCCATCTTCACCAATCTTTCCTGCATCAGATGGGCCATTCTCAATGATGTCCCACATGGAGTAATCTGTGAGGAGAATGTATTGCTTGATTCTAATCTTCCACATGTCAAATTCATTAGATCTGAGCATTGGAACCTTTGAGACCAGAGTACTGTTTGATTCAACTGTGTTTTCCATGATGAATAAGATTTCTGAGAATACTAGCTCTGATACCACTTGACAGGATCTTAATTCTTAACAATAATAAACACTCAGAAACAATATTAAAGAAGTTTGCGGAATAACACTTTAATATATTCAATGAAACAGTGAATCAGAATAACAACTTGTAAACTTTATTGAATGATTGTAAAGTTACAAGATTCAACACTCAACCTCAATATTGATGAACAGGCTCACCAATATGAATTCTACTTCTCTAGAATTAGGATTATAAACCTTGAGGTTGATTCTCTCTATGAAAACAAAAACTCAGAATTAATTATTCTCTAACTTTTTCTAAACTATTATATATACTGAAGATAAAAGATAATTACAAATAATAAAAGATCTTCAGAATAATCTTCCATCTTTATCTCTAAGCTTTCCATAATCTTCAATCTTGATTTGCACGAATCTTGATTATCTCTTAAGCAGCACTAAGTCTTCAGCAACATTAATACTTTGAGCAGTATTAATGTTCAACAGTACTAACTACTAGCAGTACTAAAATTGCTTAGCAGTAGTAACTTCATCCAGCAGTATTAATCATTGACTAGCAGCATTAACTATACTTGTGCATTTCTGAATTTCCCAACAACGTTTTTAAAACAAATGCCTCGTAAGGCACACACACGCCAAAATATCTGATGTGAATGATATGAAAAGCTCTAGCAATTTATTTGACACACAATGCATGGGACTCAAAGACATTGAAGGCTATTTACTCTAACAAGGTCAACTGTTTACATTCACTATAACTTATCCCCGACTCCTTGCTTCCGACCAACCAGTAGGGGTCCTCTACTTGTGCCACAACCTCCGACACCAACGTCTTCTACCAACTTTGGAATTCCAACAACTAGTAACCACCACGTCTATTGATTCGCAAATCGTGCATCCTCACTCTGGCCCCGAACAATCTTACCAATTGTAACACCCTAAAAATTAGCGGAAATAAAAATCGAAATTCTGCAATAGACTAAACTTGCGGAATAAGGTATTACAATCCCAACATACAATATTATTCCAAACGAAGTATGGATTAGACATAAACACGGTCAATAAATGATGCATACGACGACAACCTACTAATTTACAATTAAGTAACTAGATTAGGGTCGGGTGTAGCTATCCTTCCAAAATGTGTATCTTCAAAAATCACTGTACGATGGTCACTAGATATCCTCAAAAAGACCACTCACGACCCCAAGGTCGTTCCCTCAGTCCCGGCGTGCCCCACTGCTAAGATGACCTGCCAACATGACAACCAAGAGCAAGTGTTAGGCTAAAGCCTAGTGAGAACAAGCCAAATAAAAAGGGAGCACCAAACCCAATCGATGACACGCGGTGAGTATAGCCATGAGCTAAGTCAAGAAATCAAATAAACCATTAGTGATTCAACATGGTACAAATAACACCAAATCACGTAACGAGCTCAACCCCTCTAGATCTATTGCTCAAAACACCAAGTCAACCCCTCTGGATCTATTCTTGAGAGTTCCCAAAACAGGGGGAACTCAAGCACATAATGTAATTACACCTTACTGCACCATAAGACGCTGCCCGACCGTATAGGCCCACACCTTACTTATCATGGCAACCCGATGCCTATTCCGTGCCAAAACGTGAACCAAATGCCCAAAACGGGGACATAGGAACACTGTGCCTATGGATCCATTGCACAAGACTCAAAGCCAAAGCATGTCATTTCATAACAAACTCATATTAAATCAAATATACAGGCAATTCATATGAACAATGGTTTAATTCAATAAATCTTGATTCTTGAAACGATGGGATTTAGAAAACATTACCCAACAACAATATGCCATATTAACACGTGGTTTTCCACATTTAAACAAATACATTTATCACATAGCTTTCGTAATACAGACGGATTTAGCTTAAAGGACTCACCTCAGATTTCTTCCTGTTTATAGTCTGCTTCTTACGATTGTTACCTACGACAACACCGATAAATCGGTAAGCCAAAAAATATAGACAACTCACTGACTTACAATTCTTGAATATAAAACACAACACACTGTCGAGACAAGTACCGGTCGAGTACCACTATCCGGTCGAATCCAATATCGGTCGAATCCAATATCGGTCGAACCCAATATCGGTCGAACCCAATATCGTTCGAATCCAATATCGGTCGAACCCAATATCGGTCGAACCCAATATCGGTAGAATCAACTTCCCGGTCTTACACGATGATTATCAAGAACACGCCGGAGACATTTACAGAACCCAGATCCAAACTCAAAATACGTAAATCTCGAAATGAAACGGTTAAAAACCTTCACAACGAGATTCTGTACGGCAGATAACACTCAGATCAAAGCATTAAGCTAGATTCGTACCTTGATTTGAAGAAAACGATCGATCACTTTCTTCACCCTGCTTCCTTCTCTCTCTCTCAGATCTCAAAATATCAGTAATGAGATATTTAGAAAATATCTAAACTTGATTTATATTTATATAACCCAAGTTACATTTGACCCCCTTGAACTTTGGGTAAAGGTCAACTTTTCACCCAACTCCAAAATTGCGGGTGTTACACCAACAATAGCTCATTTTCATCCGATCCTCACTACATTTTATCAGTCAGCACTGATTTCGTCTCTCAACCAACCTTCGGTTAACTACAGCTTTAGAAGCCCCATTTCTATCCTTCGATTCTTGGATTAACACTCTCCTGCTTCTCACTAATCGACATACCATTTTACCAAACCGAAGACTCCCTTAGAGTGAAAAGCTCACCTCCTATCATAATTCTCTTTCTTATAGACTCAAGAGGTCCTTTCTCAACGCAATATCTACATCCCGCACGATATACATCCTAAACGGTATTAACCTTACAACCCTAAGCGAACTCACACGACACTATCATTTCAATGACACGACTCACTATCCAAAGCTACACCCATCGATTGCCTCAACAATATAAATCGAGTATGCCCATGCACCTGTAAATTCATAATGCCATTGGCCAGATGCAATTTTGAATTTACCTTACATGAGAATCCTCACTATCGTTATCATGACTCTCGATAATCAAGGTCTTCCTTAAAGACTTCCTAAATCTCAGTTGTGTCCATCTACTCTATAGTTTAAGTTCAGGCCCGTTCGGTCACCTAAATCCCTTAAACTATGGCTCTGATACCAACTGTAACATCCTAACCTTAAACGACAAGATAACAATTTAAAACTAAAAAATAGAATAAAAATTCATGCCGCAACGGCCCCAAGCTTACAATTTAAAATTCAAAGTTTTCATAGTCAACCTACACAACTGAGATAATATTAAGAATAACTAAGGTGACGGTCTTCTAACTCTTCCCGCTACATCTTCTCTTTGCCCTTATCTGATCTCACTAATTCACGCTTGCCTGAAAAGATTTTTAGTTTTGAAATAGCGAGGGTTAGACCATAGGTCTAGTGAGTCCCCTCTAACAGATAAGCAACAAAATAACTTTCCAACAATTTAAATCAACAAATTTATAAGCACAAAAAGATAACACGCTACTGACCACACGACCGTCAAAGACGATGTGTCTAACTCGCACTGCCTTAATTTTGGGACACACCACCAATGGCATAAACGGGCCACACTCCCCGGTACGAATAGGCAGACCACACTCCCCGACTTAGGTCACAATCTCCACATATAATGTATGCATACATTTAAATTTCAACAATTTATAACAGACTTAAACAATTTAATAAAATCATGCCATCGTAAATAAATCAAAGTTTAAAATTAAACTTCACATGCTTTCGTTACCAAAAGTTTTAGTTCAGAAAAATCACCTGACGTCCTTAGCTCAAAACTCGTGCCTACTCTTATAATTCGGACCAAAACCTATAAATGAAGTATTGATCGGTGAACTCTCTCAACTTTCTAATTAACAACAAGGTTGATCTTAACCCCATGATCTCACGTCACTTATTCTCTAAAATACATAACCCACTAAAATACCTACTTGAATTAAGATACCTTTCAATAAAAATGAACAATGGGCCAGTCAACCATATATTCAAACCCAACATAAAAAAAAAATCATTATTTGCTTTTGGGCTTCGACCCATACTCATAATCCGGGGACTGGGGCTGGTCGACCGGAGTGACTGGCGACCGGGGTCTTCCCCCCCCCCCCTCCGGTGACCGGTGTGCACACTTGACCGGGGTGCCGACCGGTCCAACGACCGGTGTATGGGAGTCAACCGGTGCCTCCCTTTCGACCAGTGCACTTCTTCGACCGAGCCAACACAAATCGGTGACCGAAGTCACCTGATCCCAGCAACGAGATACTCAGATTTTCAAATGAGACTCCATAGACTTGCTATACAGATATCAACAATCGCAGATTAAACCCAAAAATTAATAACCTACTCCAATAATCAAAAGATATGACTCGATTACCACAAAATCCCAACACAACCCCAACTCATACCAATATCAGATTCTTCAACCATCCCATCCCCAAAACTAATTGCTAAAATGATGAGGAAAGATTACCTTAAGACAGAATCATCAAAGCTTGGAAATCCCACTTGAATTGGCTCATTCCTTTCTTTGATCGCATAGTCGCCCTACCCCTTTTCTCTGCTCGTCCGCCGTATGACATCCAAAATAGAATCATTAGGGTTAGAACCCCTTTTTAATCCCAATGTTTCAACTTACTCCCTTACACCTTTGAGTCTTGCCCAACTAGCACCCAAAATTTTAAGATATGAAAAATTCACACTCGGATATTATGTGTTTCCAAATGGGATATCAAGAACAAGTTGAAAGCAATATTAAAACATGAAGAAGAAGAAGAAGAGAAAATTTGTATATATGTGTGTATAATAGTATAAGGTTTTGTTTGTTAACAATTTAATGAGTTTAATGAGACTATAACACCCGTAAATTTGTGTAAGTCTAGATTCCCAACTTGTCTGAATTGTGACCTTTATTCGTATTGTTATACTCCTATTCGTTGTATCTATCCCCTTTTCGTCGTCACGTAAGTCGCGGGTTCAAAATCTCGGGTTTTCGGGTTTCGGTACCTCTGGCGCGATTATGCCACGCGATAGTGAAGTGTCACTATCGCCAGGGCACTATCGCGGAAGCCTTATGACTTTCGGTATAAATGGCGCGATTGTGCCCCGCGATAGTGACAATGTCACTATCGCGTGTCACTATCGCGAGCGGGGTCAGTGTTTTTAATAGGATCAGCTCCGAAAATATTTCATTTTATCTGATTTCTTGAGGAGCTAGTCGTTTTTCTCAGTTGTGCTGGTAAGTCTCAAACCCTAAGTCTTCCCTTCACATTTATTCCTCCATCAACCTCCCTCCTCCTCATTAATGGTGATTGTCTAGGTGAATCTAAGGTACCTTTGGTGAAGATCATCCTCTCTCAAGAACTATCACCATCTCTTTCAACTAGAGTTTCTAGGGTTTCGACATTAGACCCATTGTGAGTTCATACTTTCTTTTATCAAACTTTATACATATCAAAATGCATTTTTGACTTCTAAGTATCTCTTTGTTTACATTTTCATTATTGATGAGATTTTGACCTAACTTGGTATTTTAGAGATTTTTAGGGTTTCTTACCATTTTGTTAAATAAAGAAATAACTCATGTCTTGGAACTACAAATATGGTTGTTCTCACATTTTTATGAGTAAATGTTCAACTTATGGCTTTTAGCCAAGTTCATGTTTTAAGCATATTTTGGGTATTTTGGGTTGAAAGTGTTATTTATAAAAAGGATATAAATGGTTAAATCTTGAGGAAATCCATGTTACATTTAAATGGTTTTTACACTTGAAGTGTTCACTTGGTAAGGAAACATATTTGGAAATGAGAAAATAACCTTATGATTTATGTTTGGGCTTTGTATTTCTTATCAGCAGATAACCATAAAAATGTGATTTGGGAAATAATGGTGCTATGAACTATATGTTTGATTATAGTTGATCACGAATAAAATTGTGACAAGTCTAGACTATTACTAGTGGATCCATAGGTATAGAGTCGGCTTATTATTGGGGATAACTCCCGTTTGTAACTAGTTGAGACATTGGGCCTTAGGGTGGCAACTTCGTACGGTTATGTGGGACCAGATACTAGCCGTGGGTCGTAAATGTAAATCCTAGCGAATGAGCATGACTAGGGATCATTGGGTGCCCTCCCCCATATCTTAGTACGAGTCGGCGTGTTCATGGTCTTGATCCTAGTATGGTGAGCTCAATAACTCGAAAAATGGCTTACTTTGTGTTTCGCCACAATCCTTGGAAAATCGGGTCTTCTCGTCATCGCAAGATGTATTTTGGACCGCAAGGTCAAAATGTTTTTATCAAATTATTTACAAAGGCGTTTGGGGAAAACAGATTTACTTATGTTGTATTTAACTTTCTTATCGAATTGTCATATAAATTGTACGTTCTCACTAGGCTTTAAGCCTAACATTTTTTTTCTCAATTGATGTGTATAACAGGTTCCCTTAGCGGTGGGTCGTCAAGGGGTTGAGTGAAGAGCGTGGTCTCTTGAGGGCATTTTTGGATGATAGATTATTTGGGGTCTTGGCGTTTAAAACGATTTATTCATTTTTGGAATTGGGTTGACAACCTATGTAATCTAGATAAAAATGGTTTAGATTAGTTTGTTGTCGATTTCCCATGCATCTTATACAGGTTTTGTAAACGCGTACACTTTTACCCTTTTTGGGTGGTTAGATCCAAATACAAATGTCATATTGCCGAATTTTCAATTTTTTTAAAATTATCCGAATTTTTAGGGTGTTACAGTGACTCACAACTTATTCGGTCAGCTATACATAATTGTTTGGTAGTGGCTTAATGATATAGAAAGTGGCTTATTAAATAAACTTCTAAGTTTTTTTTGGAAGGGTGTCATAGGCTATGCCTAGACTAATCTTTTGGCAAATTATGACCGTAAGATATCAGCCTAATTAAACCTCAGTGGCCATAATTGTTGTGTACGTCTGGATTCGAACCCTAGGCAGATGAGATATTCCACCACATCCCCCAAGACCTTAACTGGTACGCTACAACCCTTATGGTTAGCAGAAAACCAAGTTTTTCCAAATACATCCCTCCCAATTAAAAAAAAACACGCTCATTCTATCTATGAAAAAAAACCCCATACAAACAGATTAATCTACATAATCAGATTTATCCATAAAGGACTTAATGGAAAACCAATGAAATAGCCCCCCAATTCAAGTAAAAGGTTCATTTATGTGACACCCCTTCCCGCCAACTCGCTCATGGCGTGATAAGTAAAAGGTTTATTTATGTCACACCCCTTCCTATCTACTCGTTTAGGGCATGAGAGTGTGCTAGAATTGTAATAACCTTGGCCCTTAAAATCTGAAATTTGTAAAAGTTCCGCGTGGGGGGAGCCGGGGGGAATCGTAAATTCCATGAGTTTCAGGGACGTATTACCAAATAAGAGGTTAAAGAGGGGGAAAATCCTCTTAACATCCTCATTTGGGTGAATACGTGTTTGGGATAGAAATCAGGAGAGGCAATGGAGGCTGGAATGATTGAGGTCTCTTGGTGCATTATGGAAGAAAATCAAAGAAAATGTATCATCTTCTCGAAGGTATCTTCACTCTCTTTGAACCTGTTACTCCATTAATGGAGCTTGGATTGAAAATGTAGGTTTCTCCATTTCTATAAGTATTTGGGTTAGAAATGGTAATAAAACTTGATTTGAGTTGGTTTTGCTAGTCTTCATTTGATTTCATTGAGATTAATCACCATTTCCAATGGTATCTCCAAGAATGTTAAGGGTTTGTAACTTAAATATTGAGATTTAGAGATGTATTTTGATGGATTAAAATATGGTTTTGATGTTAGTAATTTGGTTAAAAAAAAAAAAAGAGGTTTGGGATGTCGACTTTATTGATTTTGAGGCTTAAAAGTCAATTTGGGAAGGTTTGGGTGCAAGAAGCTTGGGTTTTCGATCTAAAAAATTTGTGCAGACCTAGCCGCCCAAGTTGCTGTTTGGGCCACTCCTTCGGTTTTTCTCCGTTTCATGTATGGGTCTAGGATCGAAGCGTCGATTGAGGGTTTGTTTTGGGGATTATAAGGGATGGTTTGGGATGAAATTAGATGGTGTGTGTCGTGTTGCCAAAGCTCAGGTGAGTTTCCTTAAACCTTTTCTAATTGTGGAAATGTTTATAAATGAGTTATCGTTTTGGCATGTATTGCTAGTGTTGATGTTTGAATAAATATTAATTGAGCTGGTTTAAATCTGGTTAAACTTTACTAAATGCGTTTTGATCACTGTCAATGGTTGTACATGTGGCATGGAAATTGCACTCTTAAATGCTTTGAATACATATTTTTCTGGAAATGGTTATATATGATTGTGGCATGAATTGGTATATTGATTTGGAGTCGGGTTGCATAGTGGGATTAGGGTACCTTGGAATTGTGAATATTCCTTGGGAGTATATTGATACCTTGTGCCTTGAATTTGTTTCTTATGCACACAAAAATGACATCTACTGGGGGGGCATGGGGATCTACTGGGGCCCCGATCGTGGATATCATGGTGAGGTGATGGGAGGCTATGAACATTGTGCAAATACCCAAGTTTGGTGTGACTTTGTTGAATTGTATATTGATGGGGCCTTATGGCGGTTTGCATTTTTACTGTGAACTGTTAAACTGTTTTCGAGGAGGAATTCACTAGATCTCATGGTCTAACCCTCGCTTTTCAAAATTAAAAACCATTTTAAGGTTAAGAGAGGGGTTGATGCGTCTTCCAAGGGAAAAGAGAAGGTTTGAAGTGTTAGAGGTGATGGCAAGAGAGTTGGTTACCTTAATTTCCTATATTGAGTTTAGATATCTCAGCTGTGGATGTGTGTATCTGTTGCTTTGCATTGAGAATATTTTATCTTTAGACCTGTTATTTGGGACCATTTGGTTTTATTATAAGAATTATTCTATTGTGGATTTTGGGTTGTTACAAGAATGACTATTTCTTATGAGCAATAATCAACCAGAATACCAAACTATGTGCAAGTCTTTACATACTAAATTGTAACGGAAATCAAAGGACTTAAAATCGGCTAAGTCTAATACAAATAGTCCCCAAGTGAAATTCGGAAGGCAAGAAGCCTTCTTAACTTAGCCTTTTGAATCTTATTCAATAATCTCTAAATCTTCTTCAGAAGGTTCTGATTCTAAAGTATCTTCATAATTACCTTCTAATATGTGTCAAATCTTATCCACAAGCCGTTATATATTCATAAATTGTCTAACTATTACATAAGTGTCAATCTTTCATATAAATATATGAAACATTGAATTTGGATGAGAGGTTCTCCATCTTACAACCTTAATTTAATTTCGAGTTATCATTTGAATTATCCCAATACTCAATTCATGATACCCAAGATAATAAGGGTGGAATTAGTGTATTGGAAAGCGGATTTTATGCGATCCAAGTGATTTATCCCATCTTATTGATCAAGTAACCATCAATTTCTAACAATAAAATCATTACTCAACTATATTGTTAAGTGAGTTCATACTTTTCATGTTAAATTAGTTTATAACATATCATGTAAAATATTGGAATCTCATATACCAACTTGTCTTTAATACTGATAGTAAAAAAAAATCATTCACGTAGCACACATGTTGCGCCGTTAAATACAACTCCATAATCAATCACACATTTGCTGGAATATTGTTGTAAACATACACATATATAGGGTTTAATCGTTTGAGAACTCTAAAATTTGTGAGATTTATGAGAACTTCTACCTTAAGGTTTGTTTCACATGATTTTTTTTCCCATTTAAGTATAGTATTTAATGTATTAAACTATTGATTAACATATATCTGTTTCACAATGTGTTTATTTGACATATATTCATTCACAGTGTGAAACTCTTTTACGTTTATTTTTTGTTTCACAAACACGCCAAAAAGGTGCACATTGTGAACTAAGTATGTATGAAACAAACATATTGTAAAACAAATATATGTTAATTACTACATTAAATTCTAGGCATAGATGAAAAAAAAATATCATATGAAACACATTATGCAGTGTTTTCAAATATCTCATGATTTAAAGAGTTCTCAAAATAAGACACCCCTCCCCCCCCCCCCCCCTAAAATATATATATATATATATATATATATATATATATATATATATATATATATATATATATATATATATATATATATATATATATATATATACATGTGTCTGTATGTGTGTAGGGAAAAGATATATAGAGAACCTTAAAAAAAGAACCGAAAAGATGAAAAATGTATCAAAATGTATGTCAAATTAAAGATAATAAAGTGATTGTTTTTTTTTAAATTTGTTTCACACCAAATTTTTGTTGTATGTTGTTGATTTTCATTTTTAAAATTAAGAGATAGTATTTGTATTTTTAATCGTATCTGTTGGATCATCTGAATCTAACAATTTATACAGTTTCTCTTTGGTTCTTTCTTTTTACCAAGATTCTCCTCGATCTCATATATATCATATCAATTTGTTCACTTTGTTACGATTAAGTCAAGTAATTTAATGCATTTGTTTACATATGTTAGAGTCCTGAATATATTTCTAACAATCCTCATAAGTAGTAACATTGGCAAATTTTCATTTGATATTTATAATTTATACCATGCAAACATTTATATATATATATATATATATATAGGGGTGGGTTCAAATGAAAACTCATTTTTCATTGTGCACATGAGGACAAATCTTAACCATTGATCAAAACTTAGAAAACTAATCAATGGTTAATACATAATAAGGTTAATTGGGAAGTGATTAAGGACAAATATGTAATTTTGAATAAACACCTACTTTATTTGACTTTTTATTTTTATTTTTAATTAAAAAAAATTTACCCCCTTAAACTTTAAAATAATTTATCTTAAAAATTACTAATATTTGAATCAAACAAATTACATCAAAAAACGAGAATTTCGTGTTCTTCGATATGACATCCATCTCGATATAGTTTTTTTTTCTCGTTTTAACCGTTTTTTACGTGCAATTCTATATACGTGTTATATTCATTATGAATATGCATGCACGTCTTCGGGTGTCCACATTCAGTATGAATAACAAAAGTGAACGTTCATTCATTATTCATGATGAATAATACCGTATGCAGGATGAATAATACAATATTCAGGATTTTTTCGTTTTAACAGTTTTTTATGTGAAATTCTATATATGTGTTATATTCATTATGAATATGCATTCACGTCCTCGGATGTCCACATTCAGTGTGTTATATTCATTATGAATATGCATGTACGTCATCGGGTGTCCACATTCAGTATGAATAACAAATGTGAACGTTCATTCACTATTTACGATGAATAAACAATATATCAGGATGAATAATACACGAATCCATGATTCATGTATTATTTATCATTAATCATGTATTATTCACCCTGAATGTTCTATTATTCATCCTGAATGATACATTATTCATGATGAATGATACATTATTCATGAAGAATAATATATGAATGATCCGTGAAGGTGTAGACACATGGCGCATTCTATTTTGTTTCCCAATTCACAACCGAAATTTGGTTTAATTCATTATGAATATGTATGCGCATCCCCGGATGTCCCACATTCAGTATGAATAACAAATGTGAACGTTCATTCATTATTCATGATGAATAATATAGTATTCAGGATGAATTACACAACATTCATGACGAATAATACACGAATTCATGAATCGTGAATTATTCACCATGAATGTTGTATTATTCATCATGAATGATACATTATTCATGATGAATAACACATGAATGACCTGTGAAGATATGGAGACGTGACGCACTCTCTTTTGTTCCCCGATTCATAACAGAATTACTCGATAGGTTCTCGATTCGTCTAGATGGGTGTTGGGTTATGGTGCTGAAGAAACGTGATGACTTACGACGTTGAAGAAAGTGGTGAAGAAGGTGATGTCGAGTTGCATACTTACGGTGTCGAGGCGTTATACAAACTTGAACGTACATAAATATTCATAATGAATATAACAGATATATAGCATTTCACGTAAAAAACGGTTAAAACGACAAAAAAACTATATCGAGATGGATGTCATATCGAAGAGCACGAAATTCTCGTTTTTTTGATGTAATTTGTTTGATTAAAATATTAGTAATTTTTAAGATAATTTATTTTAAACTTTAATTGGGTAAAAAAATTTTAATTAAAAAAGAAAATAAAAGGCAATTATGGTAGACGTGTATTTAAATTTTCTTCCAATTTTACCCCTAAGCATTTTAAAATAAAAAATTCTATTTAATATGAGTTGTTGGATCAAAAGAAATCGAGTGGCTGAGATTTGTTCTCACGTGCACAATGAAAAATGAGTTTTCATTTGAACTTTCCTCTTTCTCTCTATATATATATATTAAAATGATCAATATTAATAAGGATATTAAGGAAAATATAAACAAAAGAAAGATAAGGTCCGTAAGGAGGTTAAATGCGAAGCTAGCCAGGCCCACTGGTTTTAAATTTGCAGACTACGGACCATTAATTGTAATCATCTTTGGTCCAGACTTCAAATCGGACTAATAATTAAATTCCAGCTTCATTCAAACTAAACCTCACCTTTTATTTTATTTTATTTTATGTATATATTATATTATAATAAAATAATATAATATTATATAGTATAGTATAGTACTAGTTATAAATGCAAAAATTTTCAAAAGGGACCAGTAAATAACTAGGTTCTGTTCCCAAAATGGAAATACGTCATGTTTCCTTAAATAGAACGTACATGAGATGGTTGAAAATTTTGACATCTTAACCTACCTACCATCGTTACTACTCTCTTTTCATTATTACATACGTCCTATTCAATTAATTACTAATAAAGAATGGACTAAATGCATTCATATATATAGACTTGGAAGCACGTGAGACCATCATGTTTTCGTGAGACCACATTTTTACACTTGAAACTTCACAACAAAATACTGTGAAGTAAAAAAATCCAAATATTCACAGCAAAAAACATTGTGAAGGTTACTTTCACAATGTTCTGTTGTAAAGTTTCAAGTGTAAAAATGTGGACTCATGGGTCTCACGAAAATAGGATGGTCTCACATGAACCCAATCCCATATATATATATAGTGGAAGGATATTTTGCAACCCACATCTTAACCGTTGGATTCATGATCGAAGGTTATTTTATTTTTATTTTTTTTAATTAAAAATATTGGGCCTCATATCTATTGTAACCGCCGATCATTAATCTGACGGTTAAGATATGGGTTGCAAGGTTTGCAACATTTTTAAAGGTTGCAAATTAAACAATCCATATATATATATATGGGTGTTCAAATGCAACCCATGCAACCCCTTTATCCACCGCTCATTTTATGTAATTAAGAAAAATGGAAAAAATTGAAAATAAAATTAGTGATGGATAGAGGGGTTGCATGGGTTGTATTATGTAAAGGGTTGCATAATAACTCTCTCTCTCTCTCTCTCTCTCTCTCTCTCTCTCTCTCTCTCTATATATATATATATATATATATATATATATAGGGGCAAGTTCAAACGAGAAACTAAACATTTTGTGAGAATATGAGAAGTGTGATATCATATATGATACACAAGTTTAATCATATATGATTAAACACATGTTACATTGACAATATATAGACGTTTAATTATATATGATTAAACACATCCACAGGTCGTATTATCATATATGATATTACCTTTCTCGCATTCTCAAAAAATGTTTAACTTCTCGCATGATCCTTCATCTATATCTATATCTATAAATAGGGGTTAAATCATGTGAGAACCAAAAAAAGATTGAGAACCGTAAGAACTGATCTAAGCCGTAATTTGGTTTTGATCCTATGGTTTTAATTAAAAACTGTTTCACCACATGAAAATGACATAATCGTCATTTTGGTAACATGATTCACCTGATGAAACACACAGATTCATTCATCTGATGAAACACATAGATTCGTTCATCTAATGAAACACACATATTCTCCTTATTTCACCACATGAAATAAATCACAATTTTCATAAATATGACATTTCATCTGATGAATAACAAACATAAGTTCATATATTCTTAGTTCACCACATGAAATCAAATAAACATTTCATCTATTATCTCTTTTCACCTAATGAAATCAAATACAATTTATACTTACAATCAGATACAATCAAATTTCCCCATTGTTCTAGGTCCTTCTGCAGGGTCCACATTTGTACCGGTACTTCATCATCATCCTCTCTTTCTTTTTCTTTCAATCATCTCTAATGGCAAAACCAAATCCATCAAGAACTCCATTTTCAGAAAACCAAATCCACCAAGAACTTCATTTTAACCTTTAATCTTCTTCTTTTTCCCCAATTTCTCTATCTCTTCTCCCCTAAAATTCACTCCAGAAACCCCCAATAATCGCTCATACGGCTTCCTACTCGCCTCTTTTTTTGGCTCACTGTCATGCGTCTTTCAAGATCCAAGCGTAGCTGATAACAACGATGCTCTTGCAAGTCTCTCTCATTGTTGTTGTCGCCTCGTACGGTGGCCGGAATTTCGTCGGTGTTTTGGGAGCAGCAGCCGGATGGAGAAGGATTCATCATCACCGACATCATGTTCTTCATCTTCATCCCACATCTTGGATTTGCCAGCGTCGCCCCTGAAATTCCGATTCACTTAGTTTATGAGATCGATTATTTGGATATGATTATGGGAATCAGGAAAAGGGTTATGATTCTCCATTTTTCAATCATCATCATCAACATGAACAACAGATATAGATCAACATCTCTCGATTCACATCACCTTTGCAAGAAGATTAAACTATCGACATCCTCCTCCACCACCACTGCCACCACCACCGCCATCGCCGGTGTTCTTATGGATTAAAACTGGCTTTACGAAGTGCTCAAGCATGTGGACCCAAAAACGTTAGGTGCAGCGGCCCTGTGTTTGCAGACAGTGGAATCAGACGGTTCAAGATGAGTGGTTATGGGAGCTGATTTGCACTCGACATTGGGAAAGTATCATATGTGAACAGTAACCTAATTGATCTTAGGGTTTAGGAATTTATGATTGTGTTCTTAATTGTTGGTAGCGTATGGAAGAAGATAGGATGTGATATGTTTAAATTACGATCTTACCCTTAAACTTCTAAAGCTTTCACTAATATTACAACAAATGACATTATTGTTAATCACCCTTGATTAAAATCCTTAAATGGTAGAGATTAGTCCTCACGGTCCTCAACTTTTTTTCGGTTCTCATTTGATTATCGTCCTCTATAAATAAATAAATATATATATATAAATGCATTCTTACCTATTAATTTTCTCTTCAAAAATGACACATCAATATCAATACTTATTTTTTACATCTTTAAGATATAATTTGAGCTGATTCTAACATAAAATTGGGTAAACATTACCCTTAAATAAAATAGAAAACTGAAAAGTACCCGTTCACTTTAAGTTATAACATTTAAGATCATTTTCCACAATCGTATAGTAGTTCCATCTTCCAAATATTAATTATTATCTATTTGTCTTTTGCCATATAAATATTAATTGCAACATTTTTTATTTTGAGGTATTTAAAATGACTACAATACATGTTATTGAGTGTCTTAATTATTGTCCAAAGGTAATATGTTGTCTTTTCTTATATAAAATAGTATTTTAGATACATGAACCAAAAATACACAATCATTGTTACTATTAATATCTTTATAAGTTATTGCAAAATTTAATTAATACGTTCTTAAAATATACACAAAAATAACTAAACTTCGCCTTTTAATACTTATTATGTTCTAATATAATCATTCATATCTTTTTTATTTAAGTTTGTCTCAAAATAAATATCCATTTATAATATCAAATTATCATAATTTGCTAATATTTAATTATTACAATAAAATAATTATCATAAAAATGTGTAACTTGGGAACCGAATGAATACAATGTCATTTATAATAGAAAAAACGAGAAGGAAAATATTACGATGACATATGAGTATGAAAAAATGGGAGTCCATTTGATTCAGCCCAATGGGCAATTTGGGCCTGCAGAGCAACAACTTGTTACCCTTCCACTGTTGATAGCGAGGAGTTATTGTAGCTCTGTGAACCCAGCCTAGCGCAGTGCCCCCTTCTCTAAGGTCCAAGTGACCCAAGCCTTCGCTCAAGCCACATGGATCAACTGTCAACTTGGAACGGGCAAGCCAGTTAATGCACCAGCAGACCCAACCCAATGGACCAGAACCATCGTCCGAACCCACCTTTTACCCTCGCTTGAGTCACAGGCAAGCGCTACCAAGCCCGATGGTCATAGTTCTACGTGAGTGTTTAGAAAGTGGTTGGCAGTACTCTTCAATGTCACATTAGCACCACGGTGGTGCTTCCATTGGACTTTTACCATCGTGACTTCCTTGTGGCGAAGCTTCTTTGTCTTCTTCTCCAATATTGCTTCCGGCTCTTCTATGCAACGATTTCCTTCATCAACTCTAATTTTGGAAAGTGGAATGACACTCTCCTCTTCCGCTAGACATTTACGGAGATAACACACATGAAAGGTGTTATAGATTCCACTCATTTCCGGAGGAAGTTCCAACTGATAAGCTTGTAGTCCCACACGCTTAAGCACCACAAAGGGCCCAAGGAAACGGGGACTTAACTTTCCGCGTTTTCCAAAACGTATAATCCCCTTCCAAGGAGACACCTTCAACATAACACGATCACCCACTTGGAATTCTATCGGTCGACGCTTCTTGTCAGCATAACTTTTCTGCCGATCTTGTGCCGCCTTCAAACGCTCACGAATATTCCTCACCTTATCCGCCGTCTCTTGCACAATTTCAGGTCCGGCAAACTGCTTCTCTCCCGCCTCTAGCCAACATACGGGAGTTCGGCATTTGCGACCGTATAGAGCTTCAAACGGCGCCATTCCAATGCTTGAGTGGTAGCTATTGTTGTACGCGAACTCCACCAAAGGTAAGTGCGAGTCCCAACTACCCCCAAAGTCGATCACACACGATCTCAACATATCTTCTAACGTCTGGATTGTTCTCTCGCTCTGTCCGTCGGTTTGAGGATGATAGGCCGTGCTCAATTTCACTCGCGTGCCCAATTCTTTTTGCAACCCATCCCAAAAATGCGACGTGAACCGACTGTCCCGATCAGAGACAATAGATAACGGTACACCATGACGAGATATCACTTCGTCGATATACAGTTTTGCCAACTTATCCATGGGCAAAGTCTCTCGCATAGCCAAGAAATGAGCACTCTTGGTCAAACGATCCACGATCACCCAAATGGTGTCATGGCCGCGCAATGTCTTCGGCAATTTCGTCACGAAATCCATCGTGATGTGCTCCCATTTCCATTCCGGAATTTCCAAAGATTGCAAACTCCCATAAGGTCGTTGGTGCTCGGCCTTCACTTGCAGACAAGTCACGCACCGCTCCACGTACCGCGCCACATCAAGCTTCATGACCGGCCACCAATAGTGTAATTTTAAGTCCCGATACATTTTCGTGCTTCCCGGATGAATGGAATACTTTGATTTGTGGGCATCCTCGAGGAGAAGTTCTCGGTTTCCCCCGATCCTAGGCACCCAAACTCGCCCATTGAAAATCTTTACCCCTCGACTATCTTCCGTTAGGAGTAGATGTTGCTTTGACATGACCTCCTCCTTGAGATTCTCTTCCAGCAAGGCTTCCGATTGCGACACTTTAATTCGATTGATGAGTGCTGATGTCAACTCGATCCGTGTGAAAATAGCTTTAGAATTTCCTCCATAATCCTTTCGACTAAGAGCATCGGCGACAACGTTTGCCTTACCCGGGTGGTAAAGCAACTCGCAGTCATAATCTTTTAATAATTCCAACCATCTCCGTTGCCTCATGTTTAATTCTTTTTGGTCGAAAATGTGCCTCAAACTTTTGTGATCCGTAAAAAGGGTACACTTCGTGCCATAGAGGTAGTGCCGCCACAACTTTAAAGCAAACACCACCGCCGCTAATTCTAAGTCGTGCGTTGGGTAGTTGACTTCATGGACCTTAAGTTGTCGTGAAGCGTAAGCAATCACTTTACCCCTTTGCATTAGAACGCATCCCAAACCCATTTTTGACGCATCGCTGTAAACCACGAAATCTTCTGTTCCTTCGGGTAGAGAGAGTATGGGAGCTTCGCAAAGCTTCTGTTGTAGAGTTCGGAACGCCTTCTCTTGACTCCCAGTCCAAACAAATTTCACATTCTTTCGAGTTAAGGCCGTCAATGCTGAAGCTATCTTGGAGAAGTCTTGGATGAATATTCGGTAGTATCCCGCCAGTCCGAGGAAACTTCGGATTTCGGATGGACTTTTGGGCGATTCCCAATTCATCATGGCCTCGATTTTAGCGGGATCCACCTTCACTCCTTCCCTTGTAACCACGTGCCCCAAAAACTGCACCTCTTGAAGCCAGAATTCACATTTGGAAAACTTTGCATAAAGTTTTTCTCGTCTCAAAACCTCTAACACCTCCCGAAGGTGTTGCTCGTGACTCTTCTCGTCTTTGGAATAAACCAAGATGTCATCAATGAACACAATTACCGATTTGTCGAGGAGTGGTCGACACACACGGTTCATCAAATCCATGAATATAGCTGGCGCGTTGGTTAGACCGAACGGCATCACTAGGAACTCATAGTGGCCGTAACGCGTTCTGAACGCTGTCTTTGGGATGTCGCTCTTTGCCACCTTCACTTGATGATACCCCGACCGCAGATCGATCTTTGAAAAGCAACCCGCACCTTGTAGTTGGTCAAACAAGTCGTCGATCCTCGGAAGCGGGTACTTGTTTTTCACCGTAGCCTTGTTCAGTTCTCTTTAGTCGATACACATCCTCATTGAGCCGTCTTTCTTCTTGACGAACAGGACCGGTGCTCCCCAAGGTGACGAACTTGGTCGAATAAAACCCTTTTCCAGAAGGTCTTGGAGTTGAGTCATCATCTCTTGCATCTCGGTAGGAGCCAGGCGGTAGGGAGCTCGTGCAATCGGGGCCGCCCCCGGAATGAGATCAATTCTGAATTCCACAAGTCGATCGGGTGGCAAACCGGGCAAGTCCTCGGGAATACATCGGGGAACTCGCGCACCACCCTTACGTCTTCTAACTTCCTCTTCTCGAGTTTGGTGTCGATAGCATAAGCCAAGAAGGATGAGCATCCTTTCGCCAGAAATTTCCGCGCTTTGATCATTGAGATAATCGCTACTTCACCTTTTCTCCTTTCGCCATAAATGATCGTCGCCTCACCATTTTCTAAGGGTAGTCGAATCATTTTCTTGGAACACACGATCTCGGCATGGTTTTCCGATAACCAATCCATTCCTATTACCACATCGAACCCACCTAATTGCGTAGGCATCAAACTAACCGGAAATTTTCTATCATCAAATTCAAGGGTGCAATTCCTTACTACTTCTCGAATTATCACTTGTCCCCCGTTAGCTATTTCTACCACAATGGCTTCGTCTAAACTACTCATAGGCATGGAAATCTTTTGACAAAAGGTATCGGATATAAATGAGAAGCTAGCACCCGAATCGAACAATACACGCGTAGGTACGGAGTTTAGGAGAAACATACCCGATACCACATCAGTAGAGGCTTTGGCTTCCTCATACGACATTTGGAAAGCTCTTCCGGCCACTCTTGGAGGTTCCGTCTTCTTTCCGCCGCTTCCGCCGGTCTTCAGTTTCGGGCATTCATCCCGAATATGACCCGGCTCTTTACACTCGTAACACAAATGCCCCTTGACGGGACAATCCTTATACGCATGTCCGGGCTTTCCACACTTAAAGCAAGCCCCGGGAACAAAGTTACATGGACCGTAATGTTTGTTTCGGCACTTGGAACACCACTTAGCATCGGGTCTAGAATCTGCCTTCCGGTGGTAGTTGTTGTTGTTGAACGGTCTTGGTTTCTTGGAGGCTAAGGAATTTCCTTCCCACTTTCTCTTTTCGGCTAGGCGAGAACCTTCTTCCCTTTTCAAAGTAGAAGCGTCCTCCAATAATTGTGCTTCCTCGATCGCCTCCCTGAGTGTAGAAGTCTTCGATACCCTTACCATTGACATCATGTCGGATGGAAGCCCTTTAATGTAGGCTTTGATCTTTTCCTTCTCGGTAGGGACCAGGTGTACCACCAGCCCCATCTTTTCCATAAACAACTGGGTGTACTCTTTCACTGACCCGCTACCCATCTTCAGATTTTGAAATTCATCCTTTATTCGGTCCATCGACCTCTCGTTGCAGTACTCTTCAAGAAGTTTCTCTTTGAATGTGGCCCACGACAATTTGGACAATACCCTCACTTCAAGAGAAGCGGAATATACGTTCCACCAAGTGAGGGTCGTCCCCCTCAACATTTGTGAGCCAAAAATTGCTTTCTGCCCCTCTCCACATTCGCTTGATCGGAATGCCTGTTCCATTTCTCGGATCCAACTCACACAGACCGACGGATCATACGAACCCTTAAACTCCGGTGGTCGGCAACCCAGAAAGGCCTTGAACGTGCAAGTTTTTGCCACTTGCTCAACTCTAGGGGTTGCGGTGACTTCAGTAGGGTTTATAGGTCCGGGACCTCCGGACCCCGCTACAACAACGTTTTCGTCCACCGCTTCAGGCCTTCGGTTGTTGATATCACGATCCTCTAGGAGTTTGAGGAACATTTCTTGTTGTTGGGCCATCGCTCGGTTCATAGCTACCATCATGCGGTCCATCATCCTGGTTTCCGCCGTCACCTCCTCCAAAATGGGATCATCCGTTTCTAAGTTGCGACGAGGAATGAACTCGGGTCCCCCGCCCAACACATTTACCACGTGAGGAGGTTCTTCCACAGCAGTCACCCTCGGTTGGTTGGTCGTGGATACTGTGGCCTCTTGACCTTCCGGTCGGTTTCGGGTATTAACCATGATTCTGCCACACATCAAATACCACAGAATGAGAGACAAGTCCACAAAAGTAACACAAGGAACGTACTATTACACTTATTAATTATCATAACAATAGTAGATCAAACATACTCACGTAAAACATTTTCATAATAACGTTAGCTAAGTGAAATTATGAACACATTATACGTAAGAGTTATCGTTACCATCACTACAACTTTCAACTTGTGCAAGTTCCGTCGACTCTAAGTCCAACCTATCTTAGTAGTTCTACCCCCTTCTCACAGTTCATAGCTTAACAGTCACAGTTTAAGTCTAGACACTCTACCTTCATCCCTAGTTCACTTAAACCAATGCTCTGATACCAACTTGTAACATCCTAAAAATTGGGAGTCAATTTAAGATTTGAAATTTGACCATATAACGTCTGAAAATGGTAATAACAAATCTACCCAAAGCGGGAGATCCAATAACCTGAAATAGAGTATACAACCAAACGGACTACTGTATGTCAACCCAACACGGGGACTAAAATATGGTAATTACAACCCATGACAAAATAGAGAATAAACTCGACAACCTAATAATCTAACTTGAGTGAGCAAGATTAAGGTCGGGTGTCGCTATTCTCCCAAAAGTAATAATCTATACTTCCAAAGATATCGGTCACTAAATCATTAAAAAGACCGCTCTCGAACCCAAAGTCGTCCACTCAATCCCGACGCATCCCATCGCTAGAGTGACCTGCCACACATGACAACCAAATAACAAGTGTTAGGCTAGAGCCTAGTGAGAATAAATAAACGAAATCTAAAATGAACGATAAACCCGTTTGAAGTCATGTAGTCGATCTAGCCGTGAACTAAATCAAGGTAAGCCAATAAATCATTAGTATTCAACATATACTGTCAATAGTTCAAAACCACATAGCGAGCTCAACTACTCCAAGTCTTTTGCTCGAAAACATCAAGTCAACCACTCCAGGTCTATTCTTGAGAGTTCCCAAAACAGGGCAACTCAAGCACAATGGGATTACACCTTACTGTCCATGGGACGCTGCCCGACCGTATAGGCCCACACCCTACTTACCATGGAGCTCGATGCCTATCCCGTGCCAAGGGCAACCAAATGTCCGGACAAGACATTGGGTTACCGTGCCTATGGATCCATTGCACTAAACCAAACCCAACTTAACAATTATAATCATATACAATCATGCATATACTTTAAGAGACCAATTTCCAAAACCCTAGTTTTCTCTTCATGTGATATCAATACCCCAAATAGCAAATATTAGTCAACAAATGATTGAGTAAATGTGAACACCATTACTTTCTTTAACATAACATCCCATGAAACTTGTTTAGTCAAATAACCATAGTATCTTCAAAATCTCTAGTTAGGTCAAGACCCAACAAAATCCAACTATGACTAGGAGACAAGGAAAGATTATAGATACAACAATTAAAGCGTATATGAGGGAGAAGTACCCAAGAAAACTCACCTTGCAAGGGTTACACACCAAACCCTAGATGATACTTGAGAAAAGGAAGAAATGACACTTGATCTTCTTAACCAAAAGCAAGAACCTAACATTAAATCCACCAACCAACCATAAGAGTCTTTACTAGGAGCATTCAGTGAGGGAGGATGAAAACCCTACCTTTTTGTTCTCCAAAATCGCCCCAAGCCAGCTCCCAAATCAGATATTAAATTTTAGGTCGTGAAAATGAGTTTTAAAGGACTGCACCCCGATCGCTACCTTGCCTCGCGATTGTGACAAATCGCCTGTCACAATCGCGCGCTTCCCCCAACTCACGGTACAACTCTCGCGATAGTGCCTCGCGAGAGTGACTCTTGTCACAATCGCGGGCACTGTCGCCACCGCACCCCGAGTCTCGGTACAATCCTCGCGATAGTGCCTCGCGAGAGTGACCTTGTCACAATCGCGGGCACAATCGCCCCACTGGTACCGAGGTCCAACTTTTCCAAACTTTAACCCGGGAAGCCCACGATCTCGACACTAAGTCCAATAATAACGGTTAAACATGATGGCATCAAAAATAAATACATACCGAAATCAAGGATGTTACAGGGTGTGTCCCAACAAAGGCAGTGTGAGTCACAGACACGCTGTCACCTTAGGGTGGTGGTAGTGTGAGCGGAAAAGTTTGTTAAAAGTTAAAGGTTTCCTTGAAGCTGAAAATGGTTATTTTATGATAAATTCTTGAATATTTTTGTTGAGTTAAAAATTGTTGCAAGAGGGGACTCACTAGACCTTTCGGTCTAACCCTCGCTCTTTTCAAATCTAAAACCCTTTTCAGGTAAAGAGTGGCAGTAGGAGGAGCGAATAAGTATTTAAGAGAAGATTCGAGCTGGAGCTGAATTAGAGGACCTCCATTATAGATTCCTGTCAATGTATTCTCATTTGTGTATTAGGTTGTTTTTCCGCAAACCATGTATTTTAGATGTTGTTTTGGGCCGCTTGGCATTATTATTTAATAAAGTTGGTTATGTCTCTTGTCGTGGGAGATGGGTCTTTACAGTTGGTATCAGAGCCATAGTTTAAGGGATTTAGGTGACCAGATACGCCTAAACTTAAACTGTGGAGTAGGGGAAATACAACTGAGAAATAGGAAAGCCTCTAGGAAGGACCGCAATAGGGACATATTTGATAGGGTAGTGAGGACTACCATGTAAGGTAAATATACAATTACATCTGGCCAATGTAATTGTGAATTTACAGGTACATGGGTGTGCTTGTTTTTACCCTATAACCCAGGAATTTTTGGTCTAAGCATCGGTTAAAGGTGTCATCTTAGTGGTAATTTAGAGAATGTTTATGAAGTAATGTGTTTGATCTATGAGAAGTTTTCATCGAGTATCAGCAAATAAACTAGAGATAGAATCATCGAGACTCAGAGGGAAGTAGGACGGTTTAAGAGCATACTCTTAATTTTACGGGGAGCCTCCATTATCGGAGTCATCTTGATTGACTGAATTACTTACGATGAGCGGTACACCGGGGGTTTGAAAGTTGGAAGGTGAGGAATATCGGGGAATCTCTTGACTTTTCAGTTAGTAATGCATGCGGAAAAGATCGTTTGAATATGATAGGATCGTCAATTCGAGAGTGGAGTAAGGATAAGAATATTTTGAAAGCACCGGTTAATGATCAGAATGGAAACAATATGTTATGAGTAACTGAGCAAGGTGAGAGACTTGTACTGGGAATTTTCTACGGGTGTGAAAAACTCACTCGTTGGTCAAAAACTGTGAAAGGTAGCAAGTTGTTGTTAAATTGTATACGGTTGGAGAGAATCACCCTAAATCGTAAGACGAGTTTCATACATCATGTTGTTTTAAAACGGGTTTCACAAGTTACTTTATACTATGTTCATAACTGCATGTAGCGGGAGCATGTTGAGTTTTTTTTACTAAATAAATAGACACATGCAAACAATGTAGTCTACATTTTAAAATGCATGAGTGTGTTTCCTTTGCAAATGGAAAACGTTTTCTTTTCATATGGATATATATATATATATATATATCTTGTTGGTCTAACCTTTATGATCGAGGTGTGAAAATATGTTTTTACATCATTCTATTTTGAAACTTAAATGATGATGTTGTCATTGCGTCGATTGGCGGGATAGTTTGTTGACTCAACAGTGGGGGCGAAAGCCTCAAGAATGCTAATAACCAAAATCAGGAGAATATTTTATTGTGAGTATTTTGCTTATTATCGACAATTTTTGGACCGCTAACTTGTGTTTTACCTTTTTAGCCATATATGAGTTAGATTTCTGCATGATTATCTACATTGCAGTAATGTCTTGTCTTGCATGCACGAGTTTGTTACGCAGTGATTATTTCTTTAAATTTTATAAGGACAAAACATTTTTTTTGTTGTCAACATGCATGAACGTTATGAACTCGTCGAACTTATGGGTTAACCTTCCACTAAAAGGAAATCACAATTAAGGACAAGGAAAAGTTTCAAGAGTCATGAATACGTTGGTTGGACCATTGAGGTTGATTTATTACATTGGTTACGGATTAAGTATGGTTGGTGCAAGTCAGAAATACGGGGTATTGTATTCGGCTTGGCTATAGTTGGCTAGAATTTAATTTTAATTTTGTCTCGGTGCGGTCGAGACGCAGTTGGCGGTGAATGTTACAATTAGGAATAATTTGTAAGTACATGATACCTTAAGTAAAGTCACGTGTCGTGTTTTATTGAAATGTTGTCAGTAAGGAAGAAAAAGGGGATTATACATCGAAGTCGTGCAAGAATGTTAAGGTAGACTTGTAGTTAGCTTATGAGACAATGTGGTATTACACCATTGCCAAATGGAGACTTGGGTCATTATTGTCGGGTATGATGCGATGGAGGTGGCAAGTTTGAAGAATTAGTTCAAACATGGTTTTGTGAGTAGATAATGGCGTAAGTGGTCGTTTGGGGTAAGATGTATATTTTGGCGTTATGCTAAACCACCTCGTGTGGGTGTTTTGAAAGTGGAAGATCGCTAGGTTGGGCATATGACTTCCTATGAGATTTTGGTGATTCGTAGGGGAATGGATTATTTAGCACATTTGAAGTAGGTGCACATAGATCATAATGGTCTACAAACGAGGGTGTTTTATCTTTTGGGTTACTAGAACTTGTTTCTTGTAGATCGTGACGAGCTGGAAAAGATTCTGAACCTATTTGAGCGGATTAAGTGATTATGATTTTGTGGTTCGTCTAAATTCGAGAAAATTAAGTCATAATATGACTTTATTACAGTTATATTGGTTTTATGGTTAGTGTGAAGAAGGTGGTGTCCATGATTTATGTGAAGGAATCGTGAAGAATTTGTTTGTAGTGTGATATTGTAGTTTGGTAGTTATGTGAATAAGTTAGTGGCATTTTACAACAAGGTAGACGTGGGAGTCATTGATTTGTTTTGGGTCCTATCTTTATGATAAATGATGGCATTATGTGTTTTCAGTAAGGTGCAATGTGATAAGTAAAACTGTTTAAAATGTCGGGATTATTAGGCAATTATATGCTCATGTTGGAGTGAGAAGCGATTATTTGGTAGAATTCAATGACTTCTTACTTACACCACTTTGGTCGGGATGTAATTATGGATGAGTTTACTTTGTCTCAGTTGAACATTGATGAAAATGCCATATTTTAGTTCGTTGAGGCGTACTTAGTAGTGGATTTAAGAATTTGAGTTAAAATTGTTGAAATATTCCTTGTGTGTAAGGCAATTCGAGTGGTTCGGTTAACTCTGTTTAAAAATGTGGAACTATGTTGGATTATGGAGCTTTGTGTATTATTTCTCGACGACGTTGTGTGCTAGAAGATTTGAGTATCTTGATCGAGGGTTGTGGTGGAACCGTTCTACTAGACTTAGTCTTGCAAATGTAATGTATGGTTATAGCATTTTAAATTGGTGAAAATTAGGTAATTGATAATTAGTAGGGCATCGGTATTCCATGTTGGTGTGAGCAAGCGAATGCGGTATGTTGGAATAAGCGGAAAGGGGGATAATGCAAATTCTCGTTAATATGTTGGCAAATAATTCATCTGAGTGGTTTAAATCTTTCCTTTGCTAGCAAGTATTATATTGAGAGTGTATGCTTTAATGTTCCGAGTGAATATGGCGTTCATGGTTGTGCTATTTGGAATAGTTATGTGTGGGCATGGTTTGTTCCCTTTTGTAAAGCAAGTACCTCTTAGAGTTATTTTGAAAATGCATAGGTTACAGGTAGACTTGGTATGGTTCTGATATGTGTGTTATTAGGATTTGATCAATGCTAATCAGTGAATTATTCAGATGATGGGTTGTGGAAAGTTCCTTCTTTTATATGTATGTAAAGATGGTGATGTTGTGGTGTGATCAATGTAAAATTAGGGGATAAAGTGTTAATTATGTTAGAAGTATATCGTATTGGTGAATATTATTAAGGAATGTGTACTTGATTGATAAAGGAACTCTTAATTGTGAGTCTGAATGTGAAAAAAAATCGAGGATGACCAGGTCGTGAGATGTCGGATTTTAAAGGTTGTTGTGATCAGTCGGAGTTCAGGTTATTGTGGTGTAAACTTCATTAAACTTCTTTCCTTTTCAAAGAATTGAAGTTGTATGCGAAACCCGAATTCAGACGCGCTTTAAAACTGCGAATCCAAGTGAGTGGCCAAAATGGACAATGTCTGGAACGATTGACCTGAAATGCTACAAATGGTTAGCCTGGGGGATGATATTGTAGATATATGGGTTGTTAAAGCGAACAAAATTTTGTTGCGCATTTTAAATTTCCATGCTGGAATATTGAGAATTTAAAGCTGGAAAGTTGCTGAGTTGTTTCAATCTATCCAGAAAAAAGAGAAATGCATTCAAGCGATGTGTAATTATGGGGGGATATCGTGAGTTTGTGAATTTAATTAGAGTTATGCAGCGAAAGTGTGGTAATCTGTTGGTATAAGTTTTGTGTTAGAAGGATTGTTCATAATAGGATCAAAGTTCTACATAGAGAAACAAAGAAGTTGGTGGTGGGTTGGACTGTTGGAAGTCTCCTGAAAGCAAGAGGTGATGTGGAGGCTCAAACTTGGTTCAATGGTTAGTTACCCGCAGTCGATTACCTGAATGAATTCTGGGACGAAATTCTTTTAAGGAGGAGAGATTGTAATAACCCAAAAGAAAAAGAAAAAAAAATCTAGTTTGACAAATTAGAAGAAGTGAAGGTGTGGGTTGGTTCATGTTATGTTTATTAGAGGACCAAAGATGTAATTTTGGGGCCAAAAGGTGTACACCCTATTTCCTCATTTGTGTACCAGCCGATTTCTCCACCTTTTAGTGTGTGTGTACTCTATTCTTGGAGAGAAAGATAGGAAATGGACGAATTAGAGAGAGAAGAAAGAAAAGGTTTTTTTGAGAAGAATATCCTATTTTTTTAAAGCTTTGTAGACGTTGGGAAGGATTTGGTGAAAGGGTTTTTCCTCTTAAGGTAAGATTCTCATCCCTATTATGAATTTCTTCCATTAATGGAGTTCATCTCCTAGGTTTAAGCTTTTGGTTGGTTTTAATCCATGTGTTTATGAAAAACTCCATAAAAGATGTGTTTGTGTTTGTTTCTCAATAGAGCTTTGAGGTTTTGACTTCATTATTCTATTTTGGAAAGAAAAAAAAACAATGGAGAAATCTCACCATGAACCTTAATGGGTTTTCATTTGGGGAAAGAGATTTTACGTTGGGGGCTCGATTTTGATATTGATTGGGTTAAAATAACCAAGTGTTTTTGTATTATTGTTTAAAATGAGTTTAAGGATTTAATCCCACATTTTTTTTATTAGACCTCTAAATAGACCTCTAAATCGTGATTGGTGAGCTTATTGTCTAAATATGGATACAAAAACAGTAAAGGGTGCGACTAGCGCCCCAACTTGAGGTCGCGGGCTAGGTCACTTGAGTCATTCTATTCGCACGACTTTGGTCTGCTTCTTGGGGTCTCGAATGGGATTTTGTGGGACGATATTAGGATATTATTATAAGTATTTGGAGAATAAACGAAGTGGTTCTAGCGGGTTTTAATTTTGGTTGGTATTCGATCAATTCAGGTGTTCGGACTGGAAATCCTTAACCTAAAGTGTGTGATCTAGGCTTGGACTACAAGTGAGTTTTTCTAAACTAAAGTCTCTCATGTCGTTTAAGTTATGCTTTTGTGTATGTGAATTTATATGCAAGTTTCGAAATAATATTGCTTTGATATTTTTACTTGCGAGATTTATTTAAATGTTAAAGATGATTTTTATTATTGATGTCAAAGTGGAAATGTATGCATACATGGTCCTAAATGTGAAGGCTCAAAGTCGGGGGGTGTGGCCAGCCTGTGCTCATACCGGGGGGTGGGTGTGTAACACCTCAAAAATCAGAGTAAATTAAAACCTGGAAACCTGATAACATGACGAAAGTAAAACCATTAACTTCCCATAAATGGGACCAGTCTTTAAGACTATACAACTCTATACAAGGATTTCATCAAAAGAATGAGACTTAACAATGCCCAGCAACAATACTAAACATCTCCAAAAACCTCGAGACTCAAAACTCGTCTCTCCAAAAACCCCGACAACCCACCGCTAATGGAAACCTGTTACACATACCATTTGATAAAAAGTGTCAGACTTAAAGCCTGGTGAAAACATACAGTTTATAAGCTCAAATGATAAAACATCAGTATCAAGAAAAAATTTCCAAATAGGTTAAATTTACAATTTAGGTCCTTGCCACAGTCGGGCTTTTTCGTTATAAACATGCCATAAAAGGACCGAAAACAAAACATTTTACCAAGGACTGAGGCGTAACATAAAGTTAGGCCAACAATCCGAGTTACGAGCTAAACCATTTGGAATCCGTGGATACGAAACACAAAGTCCGTGCTTCAACGTGAGATCAATCCCCAAGCGCAAAACCAAGGTATACTCCTTCGCTAGGATCACTATGAACCATGGCTAGTATCGTGCCTCACATAACCGTACTAAGTTGCCCTCGAGGAACAAGTGATCCATAGCTACAAATTTGGGGAATGTATCATCCCAGCAATACAGTCTACTCAAAACCTAGGGATCCACTAGTAATGGTAAGGACTCGTCACAACAACATATGTGACCAACCATAAATAAATATATGGTATAAATACATTTTATAAACAAAATGCTATTCCAGTTCAACTTCTGGTAAGAATGAAAATCATTAAAAGAAGTTCTTTTAAATAATCTTTTCGCATAAATGCATAAGTAATACGTCATTTTACTTTAACAAGATAAGATCCAAAAAGGTAACTTTTGATATGTATAAAGTTTAAAAGGATAGTAGGAACTCACCTCTGTTTCCTTCTTCTTAACGAGTGCTACCTATGACAACACCGAAAGAATCGGTAAGTCGAAATACAGATAATCCTCTCGCTACTTGACTAGAAATCAAAGACACAGAAGCTAACAACTTAACAGAACCTAAACCGGTCGAAGGACAACACCGGTAGAACGACAACACCGGTAGAACGACAACACCGGTCGAAGGACAACACCGGTCGAAGGACACACCGGTCGAACGACACACCGGTCGAACGACCCACCGGTCGAAGGACACACCGGTCGAACGACCCACCGGTCGAACGCATTCGTCCGGTCCTTGCTTATCCGGTCGTCTTGTTCATCAAGAACAGATCGACGCAGACCCAGATCCAAAACGAGAAATACTCCGATCTCAAAATGGAACGGTTTAAAACCTTCACGACGAGATTCTACATGGCTAAAAGCATATAGATCAAAGCATTAAGCTAGATTCGTACCTCGATTTGTCCGAACCGATCAACCCTTTTACACTGCTTTTCTCCTGCTCTTCTCTCTGACTTCAAAGAATAAATCTGATCTGATATCTTTTCAAAATATCAAGACTTAGATTTCTTTATATATTACCCAAGTTACAGATTACCCCCTTGAACTTTGGGTAACGGTCAACTTCTCACCCAACCCCAAAATTCAGGGTGTTACAATCCTCCCTAACTTGGGAATGATTTCGTCCCCGAAATCCAACTATACAAAGAGATGAGGATATCTACGCTTCATATCCTCTTCAGATTCCCAAGTCACATTTGCTCCTCGGTGATGCTTCCACTGCACCTTGACCAAAGTGACTTCTTTGTGACGCAACTTCTTAGACTTTCTCTCTAAGATGGCGTCGGGTTCTTCCACACAACGGTTACCTTCGTCTACCCTTAGCTCTGAAAGGGGAATGGCGCTGTCTTCTACCGCCAAACATTTCCGGAGGTAGCAAACATGAAACGTGTTGTGTATTCTGCTCAACTCCGGTGGCAGTTCCAACTGGTAGGCTTGCAAACCCACTCGCTTAAGTACTTTGAAAGGTCTGAGGAAACGGGGACTCAGCTTCCCACATTTTCCGAACCGTATAATGCCCTTCCATGGCGATACCTTAAGCATAACGCGGTCGCCTACTTGGAATTCCATCGGTCGCCTCTTCTTATCGGCATAACTTTTCTGTTGATCCTGAGCCGCCTTCATTCTCTCACGAATGCACTTGACCTTATCGGCAGTCTCTTGCACGATTTCAGGCCCGGCGAATTGCTTCTCTCCCGCTTCCAGCCAACACACTGGAGTCCGACACTTTCGCCCATACAATGCCTCAAAAGGTGCCATCCCAATACTCGAGTGGTAGCTATTATTGTAAGCAAACTCCACCAAAGGCAGGTGAGAGTCCCAACTACCCCCGAAATCGATGACACAAGACCTCAACATGTCTTCCAAGGTTTGGATCGTCCGCTCGCTCTGCCCGTCGGTCTGTGGATGGTAAGTCGTACTCAACTTAACTCGCGTACCAAGCTCTTTCTGAAACCCATCCCAGAAGTTCGAAGTGAACCGACTGTCGCGATCCGACACGATCGACAATGGTACACCATGCCTCGAGACCACCTCATCGATATAAAGTTTCGCCAACTTATCCATCGGTAAAGTCTCGTGCATAGGCAGAAAGTGAGCGCTCTTTATCAATCTATCGACTATCACCCAAATGGTATCGTGACCCCGAAGAGTTTTAGGAAACTTCGTTACGAAGTCCATGGTGATATGCTCCCACTTCCACTCGGGAATCTCTAAGGACTGAAGACTCCCATACGGTCGCTGATGTTCGGCCTTAACTTGCGAACACATCACACATCGCTCAACGTAACGCGCCACATCAAGCTTCATCACCGGCCACCAATAGTGCAACTTCAAGTCCCTGTACATCTTTGTACTTCCCGGATGAATGGAATACTTGGACTTGTGCGCATCTTCTAGCAACAGCTCACGGTTTCCCCCAATCTTGGGCACCCACACACGACCGTTGAACAGTTTCACTCCACGGCTATCTTCCGTCAAGAGCAATCGTTGTTTTGTCATGACTTCCTCTTTGAGATTCTCTTCCAACAAAGCTTCCATCTGTGATGTCTTGATCTTCTCAACAAGACTAGACACCAGCTCGATTCTTGAATGGGTAGCCCGAATACTCCCGCTATAGTCCTTTCGACTTAGCGCATCGGCCACCACGTTCGCCTTACCGGGATGGTAAAGCAATTCACAATCGTAATCTTTAAGCAACTCGAGCCACCACCTTTGCCTCATATTCAGCTCTTTCTGATCAAAGACATACTTCAGGCTTTTGTGATCCGTGTAAAGAGTACATTTCGTGCCGTATAGGTAATGTCGCCAAAGCTTTAAAGCGAACACCACCGCCGCTAACTCCAAATCATGAGTTGGATAGTTCTGCTCGTGTATTTTGAGCTGCCTCGAGGCATAAGCGATTACCTTGCCTCGTTGCATCAACACACAACCCAATCCCATCTTTGAAGCGTCGCTGTAAACCACGAAATCTTCCGACCCTTCAGGTAACGTCAAGATCAGAGCTTCACACAACTTCTTTTGAAGGATCCGGAACGCCTTCTCTTGGGTTTCGGTCCATTCAAACTTCACATTCTTCCGAGTCAGAACCGTCAAGGAAGAAGCGATCTTTGAAAAGTCTTGGATAAATCTCCTGTAGTATCCCGCCAGACCTAAGAAACTTCGGATCTCGGACGGACTCTTAGGAGGCTCCCAATTCATCATAGCTTAAATCTTGGAGGGGTCTACTTTCACTCCGACCCGAGTGACTACGTGACCCAGAAACTGCACCTCTTTAAGCCAAAAGTCGCACTTGGAGAACTTGGCGTACAACCTTTCTTTCCTCAGCACCTCCAGAACTTCACGCAGATGTTGTTCGTGCTCTGACTCACTCTTGGAGTACACGAGTATGTCGTCAATGAATACAATGACCGACTTGTCGATGAATGGTCGGCACACTCTATTCATCAAGTCCATAAACACTGCTGGTGCGTTTGTCAGGCCAAATGGCATTACAAGAAACTCATAATGACCGTAACGCGTTCTGAAAGCTGTCTTCGGAACATCTTCTTCTCTTACCTTCACTTGGTGATAACCAAAACGTAAGTCGATTTTGGAAAAACAACCCGCTCCTTGAAGTTGATCGAACAAGTCGTCTATTCTCGGAAGCGGATATCTGTTCTTTATAGTAGCCTTGTTCAACTCACGATAGTCGATGCACATTCTCATTGTGCCATCTTTCTTCTTGACAAATAAGACCGGAGCTCCCCAAGGTGACGAACTCGGTCTTATAAAGCCTTTCTCCAATAACTTTTGGAGTTGTGCTACCATCTCTTGCATCTCTGACGGCGCTAAGCGATAAGGTGCTTTAGCGATTGGGGCTGCTCCAAGCACAAGATCAATCCGAAACTCTACCTGACGATCGGGTGGCAACCCGGGCAAGTCGTCCGGAAAGATATCTGAGAACTCACGCACGATCTTCACATCTTCCAGCCTTGACTTTTCTAGCTTGGCATCGATCACATAGGCTAGGAAAGACGAACATCCTTTTACTAGACACTTGCGTGTCTTTGCCATTGTGATTATTGCCACTTCACCCTTTCTCTTTTCGCCATAGATGACCACGACTTCGCCAGAGGGGTTGGGAAGTCGAATCAACTTCTTGGAACACACGATCTCGGCCTGATTGTTTGACAACCAATCCATACCGACCACAACATCAAAACCCCCGATTGACATTGGTAGCAGATCGATCGGGAATTCTCTCCCTTCGATTCCAAGAGTACACTGCTTCAGAACTTCGTGGATCAGAACTTGTCTACCATCTGCTATTTCTACCACTAATGCATCCTCAAGACTAGTAGTGGGCATAGAAATTTTCTGACGGAACAATTCAGATACGAAAGAGAAACTAGCACCCGTATCGAATAAAATACGAGCAGGTACAGAGTTTATAAGAAAAGTACCCGATACCACATCAGCGGATGCCCTAGCCTCTTCGGCCGTCATCTGAAAAGCTCGACCCTGAACCTTAGGAGGGTTCTCCTTCCTTGCTGGCGCGCTACCCGACACAAGCTTCGGGCAATCTTTCCTCACGTGCCCCGGTGCCTTGCACTCATAACAGATGGGTCCCCTGACCGGGCAATCTCTAACAGTATGACCAGGCTTCCCACACTTATAGCAAGTTTGAGAATTGTTGTGACAGTTACCGTGATGCTTGGTCCGACACTTCGGGCACCACTTAGCTTCCTGATAACTGCTGAAGTTGTGGTTTCCAACAAAAGGTCGGGCCCGCTTGGGAGGTACGGAGCTGCTCTACCACTTCCTCTTATCAGATACCACAACGGAATTCTCAGATTTGCTTTTTGCGAACATATCCTCCATGAACTGAGCTTCCTCCACCATCTCTCGGAGGTTAGAAGCTTTGAAATTGTGGACCATAGATTGCATGTCCGTTGGCAAGCCGTTGAGATACGCTTTCATCTTGTCTTTCTCGGTTGGGGCAGCGTGCCCCACCAGACCAAGCTTCTCCATAAACTGACGGGTGTACTCCCTCACCGTCAGGCTTCCCTTCACCAAGGACCGGAATTCTTTCTCAATTCGGTCCATCGTTCTCTCGTTGCAGAATTCTTCTAGCAGCTTCTTCTTGAACTCGGCCCAAGACAACTGAGCCAACACTTCCGGAGATAGAGTGGATTGGATGATATTCCACCAGATGAGTGCAGTGTTCCTCAGCAGTTGGGTACCAAACCGCACCCTCTGATCATCACCACATTCGGAAGAGCCAAAAGCTTGCTCAACCGCTCGGATCCACTTCACACACACTGCCGAGTCATCAGAACCGAAGAATTCTGGCGGTCCGCAGCCCAGAAAGGACTTATAGGAACAACTCTTCCTATTCCCCGGAGCACCAACAATCCTGCGCTCATCTACCGTGATCCTTATACCATCGCCTCCAGAACCTGCTACGACGTTCTCCACAACCGTCTCACTTCTCCGATTGTTTACGTCGCGGTCCTCCATTGCCTTCAGCAGAAACTCTTGCTGCTTCGTCATCTCACCCCTCATCGCTAACATCACGCTGGCCAACAACTCGGACTGGGGATTAGCATCCCCGATGACTGGGTGGGACGAAGTCAGGTCTACTCGCGGAATGACCTCTGGCCCTCCACCTAGCCTTTGCTGAACGGGTGGTCGAACGATAACCTCAACTCCTTCCGGCTGACCCGTTGTAGAGGTTGTCGCTTCCAGACCATCAACACGAGTACGCGGTCTTCCGCGCGTACCTACCATCCTGAACTGCTACACAGAGCAGAGGAAGAGATAAGAGAGAGATAGGAAGACACGAAAGGAAAACGTACTACCACATTACCAATTGTCATATTAACATCAAATCAAGCACTCTTACGTACAATATCCTCATAATAACATTAGCTAAGTGAAATTATGAACATACAACACATAACGGTTCTTGTCACCACCACTACAACGCCTGATAAACGCACTTTCCGTCGACTCCAAGACTAACCCAACTTAGAAGCTCTACCCAAATCTCGCGGATCAATTCTTAGTATACTCAGTCTAAGTCTAAACATCTTACATTCATGCCTAGTTCGCTTAAACTAGAGCTCTGATACCAACTTGTAACACCTCAAAAATCAGAGTAAATTAAAACCTGGAAACCTGACAACATGACGAAAGTAAAACCATTAACTTCCCATAAATGGGACCAGTCCTTAAGACTATACAACCCTATACAAGGATTTCATCAAAAGAATGGGACTTAACAATGCCCAGCAACAATACTAAACATCTCCAAAAACCTCGAGACTCAAAACTCGTCTCTCCAAAAAACCCGGCAACGCACCGCTAATGGAAACCTGTTACACATACCATTTGAGAAAAAGTGTCAGACTTAAAGCCTGGTGAGAACATACAGTTTATAAGCTCAAATGATAAAACATCAGTATCAAGATAACATTTCCAAATAGGTTAAATTTACAATTTAGGTCCTTGCCACAGTCGGGCTTTTTCGTTATAAACATGCCATAAAAGGACCGAAAAAAACATTTTACCAAGGACTGAGGCGTAACACAAAGTTAGGCCAACAATCCGAGTTACGAGCTAAACCATTTGGAATCCGCGGATACGAAACACAAAGTCCGTGCTTCAACGTGAGATCAAGCCCCAAGCGCAAAACCAAGGTATACTCCTTCGCTAGGATCACTATGAACCATGGCTAGTATCGTGCCTCACATAACCGTACTAAGTTGCCCTCGAGGAACAAGTGATCCATAGCTACAAATTTGGGGAATGTATCATCCCAGCAATACAGTCTACTCAAAACCTAGGGATCCACTAGTAATGGTAAGGACTCGTCACAACAACATATGTGACCAACCATAAATAAATATATGGTATAAATACATTTTATAAACAAAATACTATTCCCAGTTCAACTTCTGGTAAGAATGAAAATCATTAAAAGAAGTTCTTTTAAATAATCTTTTCGCATAAATGCATAAGTAATACGTCATTTTACTTTAACAAGATAAGATCCAAAAAGGTAACTTTTGATATGCATAAAGTTTAAAAGGATAGTAGGAACTTACCTCTGTTTCCTTCTTCTTAGCGAGTGCTACCTATGACAACACCGAAAGAATCGGTAAGTCGAAATACGAATAATCCTCTCGCTACTTGACTAGAACTCAAAGACACAGAAGCTAACAACTTAACAGAACCTAAACCGGTCGAAGGACAACACCGGTAGAACGACAACACCGGTCGAAGGACAACACCGGTCGAAGGACACACCGGTCGAAGGACACACCGGTCGAACGACCCACCGGTCGAAGGACACACCGGTCGAACGACCCACCGGTCGAACGCATTCGTCCGGTCCTTGCTTATCCGGTCGTCTTGTTCATCAAGAACAGATCGACGCAGACCCAGATCCAAAACGAGAAATACTCCGATCTCAAAATGGAACGGTTTAAAACCTTCACGACGAGATTCTACATGGCTAAAAGCATATAGATCAAAGCATTAAGCTAGATTCGTACCTCGATTTGTCCGAACCGATCAACCCTTTTACACTGCTTTTCTCCTGCTCTTCTCTCTGACTTCAAAGAATAAATCTGATCTGATATCTTTTCAAAATATCAAGACTTAGATTTCTTTATATATTACCCAAGTTACAGATTACCCCCTTGAACTTTGGGTAACGGTCAACTTCTCACCCAACCCCAAAATTCAGGGTGTTACAGGGTGTTCCGTTTATGCCGTTGGGGGTGTGTCCCAACAAAGGCAGTGTGAGTCATAGACACGCTGTCACCTTAGGGTGGCGGTAGTGTGAGCGGAAAAGTTTGTTAAAAGTTAAAGGTTTCCTTGAAGCTGAAAATGGTTATTTTATGATAAATTCTTGAATGTTTTTGTTGAGTTAAAAATTGTTGCAAGAGGGGACTCACTAGACCTTTCGGTCTAACCCTCGCTCTTTTCAAATCTAAAACACTTTTCAGGTAAAGAGTGGCAGTAGGAGGAGCGAATAAGTATTTAAGAGAAGATTCGAGCTGGAGCTGAATTAGAGGACCTCCATTATAGATTCCTGTCAATGTATTCTCAGTTGTGTATTAGGTTGTTTTTCCGCAAACCATGTATTTTAGATGTTGTTTTGGGCCGCTTGGCATTATTATTTAATAAAGTTGGTTATGTCTCTTGTCGTGGGAGATGGGTCTTTACAAATTACTTGAAAAGGATTTGTACTTGCAAATTGTAGACAAAAGCGAGGAGTGAACGAAGTTACAAAAGGATCAAAATACTTATCAAGGCATTATTTGATAACCATTTTTCTTTGATTTTGATATTTTCATGATTAGTAATGTTATAAATCTACAGTTTATGAATTGATTTTAATATTCTTATTATATGAAACTTTGTAAACCTACGATTTATTGTTTGATTTTGATATTTTCATTATCGTAACGTCATAAACCTATGGTCTATTGTTTGATTTTGATATTTTTATAATTTGTAACATTGTAAACATACGACACATTTTTTGATTTTGATATTTTGTTATTTTGTTATTCATAACTTCGTTAACCTACGATCTGTTGTTTGATTTTGGTAATTTCATTTATGAATCGTAAATTTATTTTTTGATTTTTAATATTTTCATTATTTATAATGTTTTAAGCTTATGATTTATCGTTTGATTTTGATATTTTCGTTATTCGTAACGTTACAAACCTACAATATATTATTTGTATGTAATGAGGTTGATGTTTTTGATCCAACAAAAATGCAATTTATTTCTCTCTTTTTGACAAATTTTATAATGGAAAGCTTGTCAAAAGTATACCGAATCTGTAAATGAACAAATAATCATAACATGTTTTTATTACCAAATACAATGCAAATGAGAAAATATAAATGCTACAAAAGAATTATGAGAACATCAAAGTCAATATTACAATTTTGAATCGACGATGACAAAATTTTATAGACGGATTTTGATTTTTCAAAATTGTAAAAGCTAATCACATTTATTATTTTCCATCTTTTTTTAAGGGCGTCAATATATCACCAAAAAAGGAGAATAAATACAAAGAAGAAAGCATAACACAAGAAGCAGCACCAACCGAAGCAATATAAACTCATTATTTTTCATCTGAGTCAAACTTTAAAAACACCTAAAAAAATAAAAGATGAAATATTTATTGAACACTATCAAGCCAATTTTTTAGTAATTGTTTTCATCATAAAAAGTTTGTCCATTTAGCACAAATTATGTCGACAGAAAAGTATATTTTGCCTTTGTAATCATTGTTTCTAACACTTTCAGTAAAATAACTATCGTGGTTAAAAAGTATCATATATTTGCAACAACTAAAAACAAGTATTTTGTGATTATATAATCTTTTTAGCTATTTAAAACGCTATATTTGATACAATTTAGACAATAGTATTCATAGCTTACAAATACATATATTCTTTTTGGTTTTTCAGGCACAGTTATTATATTGATGTAAAATACTACTCCCTCAGTCTCAAAATAAAAATAACATACAGCTTTATGAACGTGTAATTATTACACTTTTATAAAATTAAATGACACTTTTATAAAATTAAATGACACTTTTACCCATAATGATAGAGAGAAGCCTATGACGTACGTTGTGTTTTCTAATCTGGAGAGAAAAAAAAGGAAAAGAAAATAATTTTTTCATTTGTGTTCTTGAAACGGAGGAAATTGAAGGAAATGAAATAGTTTTTCATGTTCTTGAACAGGAGAGAAAGGAAAGAAAAGATGTCAATTTTACAAATATACCCTTATAAAAATATTTTTTTTATAATGAAAGATTGGGTAGTTTTGTAATTTTAATAATTTCAGTAATTTTTTTAAATGGTTTTAATTTATTTTCTTTCATTTCCTTCCTTTTCCTCCCACATTTGGGAGGAAAGGTTTGGGAGGAAAGTTATCAATTATTTCCTTCCGTTTCCTTTCCTTTCTCTCCTAAAAAAATTTCGAGAACACGAGTTTTTTTACTTTCCTCCCCTTTCCCTCACTTTCCTTTCCTTTCCTTCGTTAAATGAGTTTCGAGAACACAACGGTATAACTCAGTTGGCAATGGGGCGGGGAGACTTGCCCAATAACTAACAGGTCCTGGGTTCGAGGCCAGACCCCCCCCCCCCCCCCCGCTAGCCACAACCGTTGAATGAGCCTCAACATGCCCCCTCATACGGATGCCCGAGTAGGTAGGGTATAGGGCCAATCAGGGTTGCCGATATCAACCTTTACCCACTAATAATAGAAAGAAATTTTGTCCGTCACATAATTAATAGTATATTAGGAAAATATACACTTAGGGGTTGTTTGTTTTTTAAAAAAAAACTCTTAATGGCTATTAAGTTTGAATCGTTCAGACATTTTTACACACCACCTCTTAATAATTATAACTAAAATAAGACTTCAGACTTTAGACCTCTTTAAAAACAAACGACATCTTAATTTTAAAAATAAACACTTATTTTAATAAAAATAAAATAGAAATATTTACATTATTTATAACACAAGAAGTATTTAATATGTTCATAAAAAAGTATATTTTAAAAACATATATGGGTTGCCTTGGACATTTACAATAAATCTTTTTGTTTTCATGTTTTATTTTCGGTGAGAGTAATTATGATAAAAACAGGCCTTGTCGAAGGCGGACGTGACGCATGGCTCAACCACATGGACCCGGCTCCTGCACCAACAGACCCAACTGGGCCCTTTTCCAGTTCCAGCCCAACCAATATTTATTGGAATATATTAAAACATAAAAATTATCAACCATAGCATAAGTAAAGATGTTTTATTTTAATTACAAAACCAAATACATGGTTATAATTGTTGAACATAATTTTATGTTCTATCATGATATTGTAAAAATCCTATTTGCTACTAATAAAAATTTTATTTGTACTCAACTGTGCAATTTAGTTGCAAAAGTATGAACTGACTTTGCTTAAATACATAACAGACTTAGATTCGATTCTCACGATATATAGGTTTGAATCTCTTCATTTGCCTTGGTAACTTAGTCAGCTCATAAAATACCTCATCACATATGGTTCCTAGCAGGCAGGTTTCGTATGAGCTATTAAGGTTGTCGGTAATCAACCTTTTATTCAAATTAAAATTCTATTCGTAAAAATGTAACAAGCAAAAGGAGCGTGACACGTGTAAGCAAAAACCCAATTTACATTTAGGGGTGAGCAAAGGCGGGGTACCCGCCTAAAATTCCCGAAACCGGCGATTCCTAGAATGAAGGAATCGGAACCGATTACACTGGTTCTTTATATTTAAGAACCGGTTTCGGAACCGCTGGTTCCGGTTCCGGTACCGGGTACCCGCTGTCTATTTTTTTTAATTTTTTTTTATCATTCATATTATAAAAAGATATATATTAGTATATTAAAAAGTCCAAACGTAAAGAAATAAATATCACATTAGTGAAAACTAATACGATAAAAACTAAAAATTAATAAATATTACAAATAATGCTTACAAAACAAATAAATATTACAAACGGTGTGTATAAAACAAATAAATACTACAAACGGTGTTTCCAAAACCGGTCCCGACGGGTACCCAACGGGTAAGGGTTCCAAAAAAATGAGAACCGGAACCGGTCCCGATCGGTTCCATATTTTAGGAACCGAAACCATTCACATCAGTTCTGGTTCCGAAACCGAAAGTTTCAAAGTGGTTCCAATTCCTAAGGCGAGTACCCGCTTCCGATGCCCACCCCTATTTACATTTAGTAATGGTGGGGAACCAAAGAATGGGCTAATCTTTGCCAAATCAAATTAATCATCATTAGTTAATAGTTGGTGGGTGTGGGAATAAACTATTTTTTTTAAGCATGAATTTATTTGATCGGATTTCTTGAATTATAAGTTTTAAGTTCATTTTTATGAAGGATTTAAAAAGTTGGTTTTTTAGAATAGAAACGAAAACATTTTTTTTCTATTTTAGTACAATTTGTCTCACAATATAAAAATGGGATAAGTTGCATTAAAATAAAATATATTTTGTTTTGATGTTTATTTTAAAAATCATATCTTGAAAAGCTTTATTTTGGTGTTTATTATAAGAAATCTTAAACAAAAATTTTAAGTATTTTATTTTCAGTAGTGACTTTTTATTTATGAAGTTATAATATGTTTCTTTTTTTCACAAACTTATTGTATGCTTTTTAATTACATAAAAGATATAGTATGTTTTCCTATGGAACTTTAAAAACATATTTCAAAAAAAAAATTGTGGGTTCTATGATTATATCTTGATTAGGGGTGGACCTATTTATTCTCAAGCGGGTGGACCTATTTATTCTAAAGCGGGATTCCGTGCATCTACTCAACTAATTTCGCAAGTAAAAAGTCTTTAGGGCTATGAAAGGTGCACCCGTTAAACTTCGACTGATGCTCCTGAATATTATAAAATACAAGGAACATAAAACAAAAAATGTAGCACCCGGATTTTCGTTTAGTAAGTTTCCGTTCATCTCCAGTCACCTCTTCACCTTCCGTCTATCTTTTTGGGTGAAGTAAGTTGTACTTTCGAACCTTAAATCGACCCATGCGAGAATCTCGAGTTTTGACCTTTTCTGTGTTCGATACGTCTAGTGCGAGAGTGACTCGCGATAGTGACATGTGTCACTATCGCGTGGCACAATAACGGGAAACACCAAAACTCGCGGTACATTCCCCGCGAGAGTGCCTCGCGATAGTGACTCATGTCACTCTCGCGTGGCAAGGTCACGAGCGGGGTATGTTGAATTAAATCCGATTTTTGACTCCATTTCTCATATCTTTCTCATCCCCTTCTTTTTCATTCTCTCTCATCTTCTCCATTTTCATAAAAAACGAACCTATGGTTCTTGAACTCATCAACCACCTCATTTGCTATTAGTTGTTGAGTATTTCATCAAAGGGTTCAAGTTGAGCATTTATTCACCATCACCATCTCCATCTCCATCTTCATCCTCTTCATCACCTTCATCAATTTCTAGGGTTTTCACCCAACCCTTTTCTTTGTTCTTGAAGATTGGGAGTGCATAGCTCATCTTGGTGATCTAAAAGTATTTTGGTTGGTGGATTGGAGTTATGGTTAAGGTAACCTCTTGTTCTCTTCATTTATGGAAATTAGGGTTTTGGTTATATGGGGAGATCTTGTGTAAAATGTTTGGGGAACAATTATTTATGGTGGAATATGTATATTTATGATTGGACCCTTGTGGATCTAGGTTTTGGAAGTTTGAGTTGAAGAGTTGGAATGGATGTCTTCGGAAAGCTTTGGGTGGAAAGTCTCATCATCGAAATGATAAGTTTCCTTGAGTTAAATAAGAGTTAGTATAAGGATCCTTGTAGATCTAAGAGTCTTTCTTGTTGTTGGTTGTTCTATGTAACACCCTAAAAATAGGGATAACAAAAATTCGGAAAACGGACATGAGGTATACTAAAATTGCCATAGCAAGAGCCTCCCAAAAATGGGGAATATAAATATTTAAATAACCTGTTTAATCACAATTGTAATTTAACGGACAAAAACAACAACCAACTAATCTAATTTCTACATCTAGAAAAGAGATTACAAAAAGGGTTGTTATCTATAGACCCAAACGGTCGATATCCCAAAAGTATAACGCGTCCATGTGCAATTCCCCAAGCTCTCACCCAAATGCAACTAAACCTGTTTAAGACCGCCGCCGCTAGAACCTGAGATACACATCGACACCAAACAAGTGTTAGGCCAAAAAACCTAGTGAGTTGAACAATAATAAGCATGCATGAAAAGACATATTTCTTATCAGCAGTTAACCATAGTTCAACAAATGTGGAGTCAATAGGGGAGAACCATAGCACCAATCAAGTCCCACCCAAGAGTCGATATACCTTGATGCCCTTAACAAGGAACACCCCAAAGGCCCGGACCATCCGAAGACTATCGCTAAGAAAATTCCCCGAATGGCGGAGGTCTAGGCACATACCATCACAGTGGCGCCCAAGACTATATCCTCCTAGTGTACTGACTTGGTTCGTCCACATAACATTTATAAGGGGTCATTTAGGTATATTTCAACCCACATAATTCAATACCAACTACGGGTATAATATTACCACCTTATTCTCATGATGTCTAACAAAAGACCCAATGTAAATCATGTTCATCATACATATAAACATATCACCAAAATGGTGTTCCAACTAGAATCATCATCATGCCCATATATGCATACATTTAACATATCAAGGTACCCACATTATGTATCTATGAGACAAATCCCAAATAATGATACATATAACAATAGTCATGGCAAATCACCCATATATATATATGCATCTTCCAACTATTCTCATGAAGAATCCCCAAACATTTGAATACATAGAGATAAAGTAACAAATAGGAGATTATGATGTGTATCTAGTTTTAACAAAGGGTTAGTAAACTCACTATCTAGGTTTTGAACCAAAACATAGAAAATAGATGAAATGGAGAAGAATGAAGTCTTAAGACTCCAAACACTTGATTGCTAGGTCTTGAATGCACCCTTGAAGTAGTTGATAAGATACTTGTAAACCCCCAACAACCTCTATGTAATAAATGAAGTAAGAGAGTGGAGAAGTGAAGAAAATCGCCCCAAAATGCTCTCAACCAAACCCTAGTTCTGATTTTTGAAGTTATGAAGTGAATAGGGGCTGAAATGGTGTTTTAAATCGACCAGACCACGCGGGCGATAGTGCCAAGGGCACTATCGCGAGTCACATTCGCGAACCCAAACACACCCTCGGTACAACCTACGCGAGTATGCCCGGCGATAGTGACAATTATCACTATCGCGAGACTCCCCCCCCCCCCCTCTCGGTACAATCCTGGCGATTGTGCCCGACGATAGTGACAATGTCACTATCGCGCCAAGCTCATCCCAACCCAAAAACTTAGCAAATTTCGAAAATGAGCCCGAGGTCTAAACACATGCAATTATTATATAATCAGATAGCATCTTAGTCCCATGAATAAATATCATATGCATATATAACAACTCACATTTTCAGATAAACACAATTAAAATATTAGAGGACAAATATTTACCTTATAAATTCCTGGGTGTTACAATCCTCCCCACCTAAATGGGATTTCGTCCCCGAAATCTTACCCTAGGCAAACAAGTGAGGATAACGCTTCTTCATATCATCCTCCGATTCCCAAATAATATTAGCACCCCGATGGTGCTTCCATTGGACTTTCACCATAACCACGTCTTTATGCCTCAACTTCTTCACTTTCGATTCTAAAATCGATTCCGTTTCTTCCACACAACGATTCCCATTGTCCACCCGAATTTCTGTCAAGGGAATAACGCTTTCCTCCTCGGCTAGGCACTTCCGAAGGTAGCATACATGAAACGTAGGATGTATTCCATCCATTTCCGGTGGTAAATCCAATCAATAGGCTTGCAACCCAATCTTTTCCAAAATAACGAATGGTCCAAGGAAACGAGGACTAAGCTTCCCACGCTTCCCGAAACGTATGATCCCCTTCCACGGAGACACCTTCAACATGACCCGGTCACCCACTTGAAACTCAACCGACCTTCTCTTCTTGTCCGCATAACTCTTTTGTCGGTCTTGTGCCGCCTTTAGCCTCTCCCAAATCTCTTTCACCTTGTCCGCCGTCTCTTGCACTATTTCCGGCCCGGCGAATTTCTTTTCGCCCGCTTCTAGCCAACAAACTGGGGTTCTACACTTCCGCCCATACAAGGCCTCGAACGGTGCCATTCCGATACTAGAATGGTAACTTTTATTGTATGCGAACTCTACCAAAGGTAGGTGTGAATCCCAACTTCCCCCGAAACCTATTACACACGACCTCAACATATCTTCTAAGGTCTGGATCGTCCTATCACTTTGACCATCCGTTTGAGGATGATACGCCGTGCTCAAATTCAGTCGAGTACCCAACTCCTTTTGCAAACTAGCCCAAAAGTTCGAAGTGAATCGGCTATCCCGATCCGATACCACAGATTTCGGAACTCCGTGCCTTGACACCACCTCGTCGATGTACAGTTTAGCCAATTTATCTATTGGCAAAGTCTCCCGCATCGCAAGAAAGTGCGCGCTATTGGTCAAACGATCCACGATCACCCAAATGGTGTCATGACCACGCAAGGTATTCGATAACTTTGTCACGAAATCCATAGTAATGTTGTCCCATTTCCACTCGGGAATGGACAACGGTTTCAAACTCTCATACGGTCTTTGATGCTCCGCCTTGACTTGGAGGCACGTGACACACTTCTCCACATAACTTGCCACGTCTAACTTCATCACCGACCACCAATAATTTAACATTAAGTCTCTATACATCTTGGTGCTACCGGGATGTATAGAATATTTCGACTTATGTGCTTCCTCGAGAAGCAAGCCACGATTTCTCCCAATCTTGGGCACCCAAATTCGCCCTTGGAAGAGTCTGAGTCCACGACTATCTTCTGTTAAGAGTTCCTTTTGCTTGGTCATAACCTCGGCCTTGAGGTTCTCTTCTTTAAGTGCTTCCGTTTGGCTCGTTCTTATACTTTCCAACAAACTCGACACCACATCGATTCTGGTAAGGGACATTTTGACACCTTCGCCATGATTCCTTCGGCTCAATGCATCCGTCACCACATTAGCCTTACCGAGATGATAGAGTAGGTCACAATCGTAATCCTTCAAAAGCTCTAGCCATCTTCTTTGTCGCATGTTGAGCTCCTTTTGGTCGAAGATGTACTTGAGACTCTTGTGATCCGTGAAAAGAGTACACTTGGTTCCATACAAGTAGTGTCGCCACAACTTCAACGCGAAAACTACCGCCGCCAACTCCAAATCATGAGTCGGATAGTTCTTCTCATGATCCTTTAATTGTCGCGACGCGTAGGCTATCACCTTCCCCCTTTGCATTAGTACGCACCCAAGTCCCATCTTGGAAGCGTCACTATACACCACAAAGTCTTCCGATCCTTCGGGTAAGGACAAGATCGGGGCTTCGCACAACTTCATCTTGAGCGTCTGAAACGCTTGCTCTTGTGCATCGGTCCAAAGAAACTTGACGTTCTTTCTTGTAAGGGAAGTGAGCGGTGTAGCCGTCTTTGAGAAATCCTGAATGAAACGTCGGTAGTAACCCGCTAAACCCAAGAAGCTTCAGATCTCTGTCGGACTTGTTGGGGGTTCCCAACTCATCATTGCTTCGATTTTTGCCGGATCCACTTTTACCCCGTCCTTTGATACCACATGCCCCAATAATTGCACTTCTTGAAGCCAAAATTCGCACTTCGAGAACTTCGCGAACAGTTTCTCCCTTCTTAGAACTTCTAATACTTCTCGTAAGTGTCTTCCATGTTCGGACTCATCCCTTGAATATATTAAAATATCGTCGATGAAGACAATCACGGATTTATCCAAAAATGGGCGACACACACGGTTCATCAAATCCATGAATACGACCGGAGCGTTGGTTAAGCCAAACGGCATCACCAAGAACTCATAATGACCGTATCTCGTTCGGAAAGCCGTCTTCGGAATATCTTCGTTCTTCACTCTCACTTGATGATAACCGGACCAAAGGTCAATCTTCGAGAAACATCCCGCCCCTTGGAGTTGATCAAAAAGATCGTCGATGCGAGGTAGAGGGTACTTGTTCTTCACCGTGACTTTGTTTAACTCCCGATAATCTATGCACATCCTTATGGATCCATATTTCTTCTTCACGAACAAAACCGGTACTCCCCAAGGTGACGAACTTGGTCGAATGAAGCCCTTCTCCAACAACTCTTGAAGTTGCGTCATCATCTCCTTCATTTCTGTCGGTGCCAAACGATATGGAGCACGAGCTATCGGAGCCGCTCCCGGTGTGAGGTCAATCTGAAACTCCACTTGCCGTTCCGGCGGTAAACCGGGTAAGTCTTCCGGAAAGACGTCCGGATAATCTTGCACTACCTCCACATCTCCCACCGACTTCTTTTCTTTCTTTGCGTCCACAACGTAGGCCAAGTACGAAGGGTAGCCCTTCGCTAAAAACTTGCGAGCCTTAAGAGATGAGATAATAGGATTATTCCTCTTTCCTTTCTCTCCATAAATGGTTGCCACACCATTTTCCGGCAATGGCACTTGGATCATCTTTTTGGAGCAAAAGATGTCCGCCTTATGCCTCACTAACCAATCCATGCCTATGACTACATCAAACCCTCCTATAGCCATAGGTAGTAAATCTACTCCGAAAGAATTTCCATCGATCTCTAGAGTGCAATCACAAAAACGGTCATGAATGATTATCTGATCCCCATTAGCTACTTCTACTACTAACGCATCGGGAAGAACACTAATAGGAGTGGTGAATTGTTTACAGAAAGCATCCGACACAAAAGAACATGTAGCACCCGAATCAAACAAGACACGAGCGGGCATGGAGTTTACTAGAAACGTACCCGCAACAACATCCGTGGTCTCCTTTTCCTCCTCGGTAGTCATCCGGAAAGCTCGACTCGGTGCCCGTGATGGTTGCTCGACCCTAGCCGTCGAACCCACAGAATTTCCACCACCTCCTCTAACCAGCCTTGGACACTCTCGCTTCATATGCCCCGACTCTCCGCATTCATAACAAACCGCCCCACGGAGGGAACACTCTCGAGTCGTGTGGTTTTTATTACCACACTTGCTACACCCAGCTGGACCGGAGGGAGTCCTCGTAGCGCACGACCCCGAGTGCTTTGACCTGCACTTGTGGCACCACCGATCTTCACGGCGTTGATCACCCGATCTCCCGCTTACCAAGGGTCTAGATTGACGAACGGGCCCAGATGGCCCCTCCCACTTCCGTTTCTCACCAACGTACCTCTTCTCATCCCTTTCCGAATTGATGTCGTCCTCAATGAGTAAGGACTCCTCGATAACCTCTTGTAGAGTCGAACACTTAGCATTTCTTAAATTCGTTCGCATTCCAGCCGGTAAACCCTGTTGATATGCTTTCATCTTCGACTTTTCGTCGGGGACTAGATGTCCCACCAAGTTTAGCTTCTCCAAGAAGAGCTTGGAGTAGCCAACAATCGACATATTCCCCTTCTTCAGATCTCGAAATTCCCGTTCCAACTTGTCCAACGACCGTTCCCTGCAGTATTTGTCCATGATCTTCTCCTTGAACACCGTCCAAGTTAGCTTAGCCAGAACTTCCGGGGTGAGGGCGGATCGGGTGAGGTTCCACCAAATCAGAGCCTCTCCCCGAAGTAGCTGAGAAGCAAACTTGACCCGTTGAGAAGGATCGCATTCACTGGACTCGAAATCCATCTCTAATTCCTTAAGCCAGTACATACAAGTAACCGGGTTGTCTGAACCCGCAAACTCCTTAGGGTGACACCCCAGAAACGTCTTGTAGGTACACCCTTTAATCTTTGATCTGATTCCCTCAGCAGATGGTTCTTCAACCGTTACCACATTCGGTCCACCCGACCCTACAATAACGTTTTCAGCCATAGTCTCGGGTTGACGGTTACTGAAGTCTCGATTCTCTAGAAGTTTCATGAAAAACTCTTGTTGTTGGGTCATGGCCGAAGTCATGGCCAACTGTTGTTGAGCCAAAGCCGCATTCATGGCCAACATCATGCTATCCCGAAGTCGGGTCTCCATGGTAACTTCCTCCATGATGGCGTCGCCTGTGTTGAGGTTCCAGCGTGGAATGTGCTCAGGCCCTCCTGCCAAGATTCTGGGTATAGGTATATCATCGGAGTTTGCCCCCACCGGGGGTCGTACGGTTGCAGATTCCACTTCTGGTTGCCCTTCTGGCATGTCCGGTAATCTACTTCGAGTGTTTACCATTAAAATCTGTCATGCACGCACGAGAAATAGATTGAGAAAGACTAAGCGAGTTGAACTCATTGTACGTACTACTACTTTCATCAATTATCATAATAATACAAAACCAAGTATGCTCACGTAACAATGCATTCATAATAGCAGTAGCTAAGTGAAATTATGAACGAACCATACACAAGTATTCTGGTCACCATCATCACAACTTTCAATTACAGTAATTCCGTAATCCTAACGCTCTCCCCATCTAGGATTCCTACCCCAAGTGGACAGTGAAGTCATAAAGTCTAAAGCTTAAGTCTAGATATGCTAAACAATACCTAGTTCACTTAAACTAAAGCTCTGATACCAACTTGTAACACCCTAAAAATAGGGATAACAAAAATCCGGAAAACGGACATGAGGTATACTAAAATTGCCATAGCAAGAGCCTCCCAAAAATGGGGAATATAAATATTTAAATAACCTGTTTAATCACAATTGTAATTTAACGGACAAAAACAACAACCAACTAATCTAATTTCTACATCTAGAAAAGAGATTACAAAAAGGGTTGTTATCTATAGACCCAAACGGTCGATATCCCAAAAGTATAACGCGTCCATGTGCAATTCCCCAAGCTCTCACCCCAATGCAACTAAACCTGCTTAAGACCACCGCCGCTAGAACCTGAGATACACATCGACACCAAACAAGTGTTAGGCCAAAAAGCCTAGTGAGTTGAACAATAATAAGCATGCATGAAAAGGCATATTTCTTATCAGCAGTTAACCATAGTTCAACAAATGTGGAGTCAATAGGGGAGACCCATAGCACCAATCAAGTCTCACCCAAGAGTCGATATACCTTGATGCCCTTAACGAGGAACACCCCAAAGGCCCGGCCCATCCGAAGACTATCGCTAAGAAAATTCCCCGAATGGCGGAGGTCTAGGCACATACCATCACAGTGGCGCCCAAGACTATATCCTCCTAGTGTACTGACTTGGTTCGTCCACATAACATTTATAAGGGGTCCTTTAGGTATATTTCAACCCACATAATTCAATACCAACTACGGGCATAATATTACCACCTTATCCTCATGATGTCTAACAAAAGACCCAATGTAAATCATGCTCATCATACATATAAACATATCACCAAAATGGTGTTCCAACTAGAATCATCATCATGCCCATATATGCATACATTTAACATATCAAGGTACCCACATTATGTATCTATGAGACAAATCCCAAATAATGATACATATAACAATAGTCATGGCAAATCACCCATATATATATATGCATCTTCCAACTATTCTCATGAAGAATCCCCAAACATTTGAATACATAGAGATAAAGTAACAAATAGAATATTATGATGTGTATCTAGTTTTAACAAAGGGTTAGTAAACTCACTATCTAGGTTTTGAACCAAAACCTAGAAAATAGATGAAATGGAGAAGAATGAAGTCTTGAGACTCCAAACACTTGATTGCTAGGTCTTGAATGCACCCTTGAAGTAGTTGATAAGATACTTGTAAACCCCCAACAACCTCTATGTAATAAATGAAGTTAGAGAGTGGAGAAGTGAAGAAAATCGCCCCAAAATGCTCTCAACCAAACCCTAGTTCTGATTTTTGAAGTTATGAAGTGAATAGGGGCTGAAATGGTGTTTTAAATCGACCAGACCACGCGGGCGATAGTGCCCGGCGATAGTGCCAAGGGCACTATCGCGAGTCACATTCGCGAACCCAAACATACCCTCGGTACAACCTCCGCGAGTATGCCCGGCGATAGTGACAATTGTCACTATCGCGTGTCACTATCGCGAGACTCCCCCCCTCTCGGTACAATCCTGGCGATTGTGCCCGGCGATAGTGACAATGTTACTATCGCGATGGCACTATCGCGCCAAGCTCATCCCAGCCCAAAAACTTAGCAAATTTCGAAAATGAGCCCGAGGTCTAAACACATGCAATTATTATATAATTAGATAGCATCTTAGTCCCATGAATAAATATCATATGCATATATAACAACTCACATTTTCAGATAAACACAATTAAAGTATTAGAGGACAAATATTTACCTTATAAATTCCCGGGTGTTACATTCTAGTCTTGAAGAAATGGGTTTTTTGGAAACCCTAGCCTTATTGTTGGTGATGTCTTGGAAATGGTGGGATCTATGCTTTTGGAGGCCAATGGTTGGGGATAGAAACCTAGGTTTAACTTAACCTAGCAAGGTAAGTTCAAGTTGATTTGTGAAAACGTTGTACATGCCAAAATGTCTATTTTAAAGTGTTTATGTGTTTTACATGAAATTATCAAATGTTAGGTTAGTTGTTAATCTTTGATTATTTAAAGTATTTAACTTTATAAACTTTGTAAAACACCCACATTTGGGATTTTGGGCATTTTGATAAAGGTGTCACAAATGAATGTGTTTTGATGATTTATTGCATAAATAGATATTTGGTCAAAGAAATACACTTTTAAATGTTTATCGGGTTTTATGCATCATTCATGAAATGGGTTATTTATTAAAGTTCTGCTGGCACATTTATGAGAGGTACTTGAAAGAATGTATATAGTCTCATTTATGATTTTCATTCTTATCAGCAGTTAAACTTGGAAATGCATATTTGAAAATAAATGAGTCTTAAGGACATTTGTCCGGTTTAATAGCCCGTCGTGGAGTTTTGAGTATGATGGCGGTTAATGCGCATCATTTGAGAATTACATGTTTTGAGTGCGTTGGTCATTCAGTTGGAGTCATGTAATGTTTTAGACTGTAATGCAGTGGATCCATAGGCATATGAGTCAGTCTTTATTATTTAAAAAGAAAATGGGTTATTATTTATATGTTGGTGTCAGAATTAGTCTTGGGATTTCGAGGACTTGTCGGTGAGGGATCTTGGAGTCCAATAACCGGACATGCATCCGCGAGTTAATTTATGAGCCTGTTTTTATGGGATAGTCATTTTCCATTTGTAGCTAGTTGAGACATTGGATCCTCGGAGGCCTTTGGTACGGTTATGTGGGACCGGTTACTAGCCATGGATCGTAAATGTAAATCCTAGTGAATGAGCATGATTAGGAATCCTCGGGTGCCCTCCCCCACATCTTAGTACGAGTCGGCGAGCTCGTGGCCATGTGATTCCTAATATGGTGAGCCCAGTAACTTGGAATGTGGCCTACTTTTGTGTTCCACCACTAGCCTTAGAATTCGGGATTCCCCCGTCACCGAGAGGTGTTGTTTTGAGGTATTTGGTTTTATCCTCGTTTTCAGTGACGCTTTGAGTTTGGGTTATCTCTCTTATGCTTTAATTTTGGAGGCTTGAGTTTACTCATATTTTGGTCGTTTGTTTTATAAAGTTACTCAAATTTCATTATTCGAGCATTGCCAATATTCTCGTTTTGAGTAAGTGTTGGATTGCATTATTTCATGAAAGAATGTTTTGGCGTTGAGGCATCCATCTATAAAATGCATAATTTTAGTAAATGAGCTGTTCTCTTATTTTAAAGTAAATCATTTTAAAGGATCATGATTATAAGTTACAATACTTTCATTTTACGTTTTCTTTTATAATCATGATATAAAACTCTTGAACTCACTAGGCGTTAGCCTAACCTTTTTATTTGTCGGCATGTGCAACAGGTTCCGGTTGGGAATAGTTGTGTGCTAGAAAAGATGATTAGCTTGTTGAAGTCTTCCGCACTTATATTGGAGATAGTGATTGGTATTGGGTTATAGTAACACCCGACTTTAGTTAGTCTTTATGTAAGATTTTATTTACTCGTTGATGGTTTAAATCTAGAAATGTATTGCATTTACAGATTTGTAGTAAGAGATTTTATCCCTCTTTGAGGTGTTATTGAAAGTTTTAATTTAGTCGTTCTTTCCAAATTTTGAAGGTGTTACAAAAAAGTTCTCAAAATCAACCAAAAAACCGAAAAAGTCCCTCAAAATCAACAAAAAGACTTACAAAATCTATCGAAACGATGGAATTATGCTAAAAACACATCGGACAACTTTACAGCTCGTTAACCCACTTTAAAATAAACCCGCTCGACAAAAATATTGGATCCACCATTAACCTCGATGCAATTTGCCCATGAATAAAAATATATCCAAACTATAAAATGTTTAAAGGGATTATTCCTTTCTTTCTCTTAATTTCTTCTTTATGATGTAAAATGTATTTAGTACATGATGCTAATTATAGTAAATTATGGTTTTCATCCCTGTCGTATTATGGATTTCTTTTTATTTTCGTCCGGTTTTCATTTATTACACACAAAAAACTATTTATGGGGTTAGTAGTTGTATACACTTTTACCTTTTTTTTTCTTGTAATTGTGATTTTTTAAATCAACCGATATAAAACTTTAACTTATTTTATAAGATCCTAAATATAGCAGTGAGAAAAATCTTATATAACTGAATAAAAAAACCAACATAAACATCCATTTGGATAAAAAAAAAGTGGTTTTGTTTTTTACTTCAACGGCTCGATTGGAAAAGTGGACCAAGCCAAAGGCAGGCAAGCTACCGTTCTTAAATAAATACTAGCACCATCATTGCTAATCAGCATCCGAATCAAGAGTCCTACTACAAAAGGCAAGATAAAAGAAACCCCACTCATTTAATATTTATTCCTTATGTTTCCCATAATATTATTATAGTATATATAGAATTGAAACTCTTTATAAGATGTATTTATATTATTTAAAAAAATCAAGAAAGTATATATAAAAATTAGTTGTGTATCATTGAGATATAGAAAGATATAAATTCAATTGTAAATTGATAACGAAGAATTAATTCTAAAAATTATTATATTAGTAATTGTATTTAATATTTTATAAATATTGTATTCTTGAAATTTAAAAGTTTAATTATTAAATATACATATACAGAACACACACATATGTGTATATATATGTGTGTATCTATGTTAATGTATGTGTATTTAGGTAAAACTATCATGAGAATATTATATATATATATATATATATATATATAACAATCACAAAAAAGTTAAGAATCATGAAAACCAATAATTAATCATGTGTTATTTCACATTACAAAACAAACAAATAAAAAATACAATGTTGTTTCACAATTTATCTACAACTAAGTGTTAAAATAATGATCATATATGTTATTGTGTAAAAAAAAATAGATAGTTAACTATTAAGGGGAATAATCAAATGAGGGTTGTTTGGTTGAGTTTTCATTAAGTCCTATACAAATAAAGCTATTTGTGTGAATTAATTTTTCTGTATAGATTGAGAAAGTGTTTTGTTTTGGAGGTTTTTCATAGATGTTTTTTAAGTGAGAGGGGTATGTTATTTTTTTTTTTTTTTTGACTTTCTGTATTAAGCTCCCCTTAAAAACTTAATGAATAAGTCACTTTCTTCTATATCATTAAACCACTACCAAACAGTCATATATACTTGATCAAATAAACTGTGAGTCTTATTAAACTCATTAAACTACTAACGAACATAACCCATATTTATAAGTACAAAATAAATTCGCATAAAAATATTATAGCATATTTGTTTTGGGCTAAAAAAATATTTCAAGTGTGTTAAGAAAATAATAAAATAATGCAACTAAAATTCTTGTGCAAGCCTTTAAATGCCAAACAAAATAAAGAAATAGTTATCCACAACTGGATTCACATCTTGTTAAAGCTACAGTTTTATTATTCTTTTTAAACTATTATTTATAAGGGAATTTAATTAAAATGCCCTCTATTGAAAAATCAGTATCCAATATGCCCCAAATCTTGTTATTTTTGCCAAAATACCCCCTAGGTCCGCGTTTTTCACTGTTACACGCGGACCTGGTCCGCGTTTTGTCCGCGTTCTACTATTACACGCGGACTTGGGCCGCGTTTTGGCCGCGTTCGAGAGTTACACGCGGACTTGGACCGCGTTTGGCTTCATTGCACGGGGACGAGGGTTGACCCCACATTTTTCACTGTTACACGCGGGTTGGGGCCGCGTTTTTTGTTAAAAAACGAGGGTTAGGTCCGCGTTTAATAGTGTAAAGCGTATTAGGGTTTGGAAAATTAGGGTTTCAGGCCTATGATTTCATGTGTGGTCAACTGTTTCTGACGTATTTTTTGAATGATTTTACTGTTTTTTTCCACATTTTAGTCTGATTCTCATACAATAAGTGTACCATTGTCATTGAATATGTGGTTCACATTCATTTTCTCCATTCAATTTTTCCTATAAAGATTAGTAAGATTAGATGCAAAATCGTTCATCACATCCACTTGAATTGCTTCATTTTTCATACTACTGAAAAAATGAGTTCATCTGTTCAAAAAACTAGAGTCTTATTATGTTTCGATGGTCAATGGGTGCAAAACAACAATGGGTGGGATTATATTGGCTACACAAAGCGTGGTGTATATATTCCAATAATGGTTTCGTATAAGACGTTTATCGATTACGTCGTGGGAAAGTGTGGAATCGGAGATTCTGCTGCTTGCAAGTTGGTGTTCAGACGTGCAGATGGCTCACTGATGGAGATAACCAACGATGACGAAATCCTTGGTTTTATGCTACTTGCAGCCGATTCAGAAATACCTCCACAACTTTTTGTGTATGTCGCACCATTGATGGGCGATGACGAAGGTGATGACGAAGATGATGACGAAATCCATGTCGGTGGTAGTCAACTGGAGCCTGACTCTCAATTTCAGGCATCCTACGACACCACACTTTATTCTGATCATGCATATCGTCCTAACGAATCTTATCCCGAAGTTGTTCCGGAGACGCAACTAGAAGAAGAAGAAGAAGAAGAAGCAGAAGACCCAAAAAGACGGTTTGTTGGAGTTGCTGATGACGAAACACATGTTTTCACAACTGGTATATCTGATCTGGACAGATCAGATACCGATAATGACGAGGACGAAGAAACATATACCCCTAGCAATAAATCATTTGGTGCGTTAAACGATTATTTTGATATGCCCCCTTCCCTTCCTAACCCGGAGACCCATATACTAGCCTACCAACCCACACCTTACAATCGTAGTACAACTATACATGAAGCTCAAATATTTCATACGAAGGAGGAAATGACCGTACAGTTGGGAATGAAGTTCTTGCGAGAGGGTTTCGTGTTTAGAGCGAAGAAATCCGACAAACGCAGATACAAGGCTGTCTGTGACCAACAAAATTGTGAATGGAGTATGTCCGCGAAGTCCGTGGGCCCTAAAGGAGGGTTGTTTGTCGTTAGAAAGTTGAACGACGTACACACATGTTCGAGGACACAACTAAATGCCAGCCACCGGCAGGCCAACAAAAGGACTTTGGGCCACATACTGAAAGACGAGTTTCTTGACGCTAGCAGGTCATTTCGGCCGAAGGACATCGTCAACGATATAAATCAGCATTACGGGATCAACATTGGTTACCACCAAGGATGGTGTGCGCGATGCAAGGCACTACTAATGGTGAGAGGCACTCCCGAGGAGTCGTACGAACGACTCCCTGCGTATTTATATAACTTGGAGCTGAAGAATCCGGGTACACGCACCAGAATAAGGATGGATTCAACCGGACGTTTCGAATTGTGTTTCGCTGCACTTGGATGTGCGGTAAGTATATTAAATCGTCGTAGCTTTACATATTATGAATTTTAACATTTACAAATAATAACCACGTACGTTTATTGCAGATCCGGACGTTTTTGACAAATTTACGTCCTGTCCTTGTAATAGACGCTGCCCATTTAAAGGGGCATTACCTGGGTATGATGTTCTTGGCGGTTGCCATGGACGGAAATAACAACATTGTGCCCTTGGCTTTCGGAGTAGGCAAGTCCGAGACGGGGGAGGAGTGGGGTTGGTTTTTGAACATGTTGCGGGAATGTATCGGAGCCCCGGAAGGGTTGGTGTTTATGTCCGACAGGGCTCCTTCCATAAGCGCGGCAATTTCTGCCGTGTACCCCTCCACCCCTCACGCCCTATGTTGTCGACATTTGGAGATGAACGTGAAAAGCGCGGACAAACGTATCACAACAAACAAGACCACCTACTGGAAGGCGTGCAAAGCATATACTATTAGGGAGTTCGAGACCTACATGAATGCACTACGATATGAAGTACCTCGTGGAGCACAAGTTATGGACGAGGCTGGTAAAGAGAGGTGGTCAAGGGCCCATTTCCCTGTACAACGGTATAACATAATGACCTCTAATAGTGTAGAGTCGGTGAATGCACTGTCCCGTTTTGCACGCAGGTTACCCATTGTCGGCCTTATAGAGTACTTCCGAGATTTTCAACAAGAGTGGTACCAACTTCGACGACGAAAGGGAGGTTGATAAACTCTAAAATCTTTAACTTATATGTTTGTTGCATTTTTTGTCTTCCGTATAAATCGTAACACAATTAACACATATTTGTAGATGAAATGCGTAATCATCTCACACCAATGGCGGAGGAGATAATTAGCAGAAGGTCGGGAAAGTCTGCGACATGGAGGGTAAGTCAGATTGGACATGGTAAGTTCAACGTTCGGGATATCCGTTATCACGCGACTGTCGATATGGTCAACGGTGTTTGTGAATGTAACCAATGGCAATATTCTGGTTTACCGTGTGGTCATGCCATCGCTGCTGCAAGGTCAATGAATCGTAGAGATTGCAGCGATCTGGCTATATCTTACTACACGTCCAGTACTTACCGGTCAACATATCATGAGCTGATCTATCCTGTTGGACCCCCTCAATCATGGGTTTTGCCACACGTCCCCCTTCCGCCATGCTATCCACCATTAATAACCAAGAGACGTGCGGGGAGACCAAGAAAGAACGATCGGCGTCCATCTCGTGGTGAGGATCCGATACAGAGAACGTGTATTAGGTGTGGAGCAGTAGGACATACTTGTGGTGAATGTCCAACTCCTGCCCCTTCAACCGTGCCCAGGAGAGCTTCTACTAGCCAAAGATTTCGCTCTCAAGGGTCATCGAACCTAGAACCACATGGAACTTTAAGGCATGATAGCATTGACCTTAACATTGACTTCCCTTGATTGTAACCACCTCATCTTCTATGCTAAGTGATATTGTTATTATGTTAATTGTTGATTTTATCTACCTTATCGTGGTTGTGAAATTATATTATGTGTGAATAAAAGTTAAAACATAAAAGCATCGTTTTATTGAAATTAAAGAAAACGAAATGGTGCATCCATACAACATTCAAGCATCGATAAAGTAAAAATTAATGCATAAAATAAAACTTAGGTTAAACGTTAAAGTGCATCCATACAACAACCACCCTTTGAGAAACCTACTACGGGTAGATTTCCCGGCACTTCGTAACCCAGCCAGCTTTTGCCTTCATATGCTCCTCCATGACGGTGTAGTTTTCTTTTATGTCTACCAGTTCATCTTCTAACTTTCTAATCTCTTTTTGTTTCTCCCTGACATCGCGCTTCATATTCTCCAGGAGCTCCTTCTGCTCCACAATAGTTGCTTCTTTCTCCTTCTGAAGTTCCATGTTTTGTAGCCACGTCCTGCCTGTATTTCGTATCTCTTCATTTGCCTCATCACATGACCTTTTCAACCTGGTAGGCAGTACCTGAGACATTGGTAGACCTGGCCCATGGTTGGATTGATACGTAGGTGGGGGCATTCCTCCATGAGCAGCGTAGTATGCGGCTTGGGCATTGTTAAACTGCTCCCACTCCTGAGGCGTTATCGGTTCATCGTAAGCAGTTAACCCAAACTGCGCCCAATCCTCTGTTGTATCTGGTGCATTCCAGTCAATCCTTGAAGCTCCATCATTTAATTGGTCGATGTCTACGGAGCGTGAAGTGCCAGCCCCATTCGCTAACCTTTTCCCCCTACCGCGTGAACCTCCAGCCATCAAGTAATGAAAATGTAGATAATGTATAGAATGTAGATAATATTTGTAAATGAAAGTGAGGGTAGAAAGGATAGATATGAAGTTGTGAAATAATACTTCACCGGAGCATCTACTTATAGTCCATGCGAAGATCGGTTCATGATAGTTTCAAAGGCATGGTCAAACGATTTCTCTGCAAAGCCTGAAATGATTTGTTTTTTGTGCCATGGTCAAACGATTCCCCTGCAAAGCCTGAAACGCGGACTAACCCCGCGTTACACCACTAAAACGCGGACTAACCCCGCGTTTTGTTACCATATGCGGAGATAGGTTTGTGCACATGGTCAAACGCAATCTCTAAAAAAAAACGCAATCTCTAAAATTAACGCAATCTCTACAATAATTTTATAAAATGAACGCAATCCCTAAAACAAACCCAATCTCTACAGTTTTTATACAAAAAAAAAACTCAATCTCTAAAATTAACGCAATCTCTAAAACAAACCCAATCTCTACAGTTTTTTTATACAAAAAAAAAACAAAAAAAAACGCAATCTCTAAGATTAACGCAATCTCTACAATATTTTTATAAAATTAACGCAATCCTAAAATTAACGCAATCTCTAAAATCAACGTAATATGTAAAACTAAAATTAACGCAACCTCTAACATATTATCAACATAAACGCAACACTCTAAAATTAACACATAATCACTAAATTAAATATAAAATTAAAACGCGGTTAAAGAAAACTTACCGAAGAAAGTGGTCGACCCATATCCGACTTTTATAAATGCTAACCAACCGAGCCGAGATCCGAGCGTGTGTAATACACGATATATTTGAGAGAGTGAAAGAGATGGGATCCCTTTGAGAGTGATGGTGGTGGGGTTATGGGGGGGACCTCACTTATTTATAGGAGGTATCATATAAAACCCTAAAAAATTAATCAATCCACACCGTTGATCAATGACTAAATCCTAAACAATGTTATGGATCGGCCCCCAAGTACGCGTTGAACAGTAAAAAACGCGGCCCAGATCCGCGTTGAACAGTGAATGTCGCCGCCCCTCGTGTCACGCCGTTTCTCGGTTAATGGAAGCCAAACGCGGACCAACTACTCGTTTATAGGGTGAAACACGGACAAAACGTGGACCAAGTCCGCGTGTAATAGTGAAAAACGCGGCCCAAGCACTCGTCCCCGTGCATTGAAGCCAAACGCGTACCAAGTTCGCGTGTAATAGTAGAACGCGGACAAAACGCGGACCAGGTCCGCGTGTAACAGTGAAAAACGCGGACCTAGGGGGTATTTTGGCAAAAATAACAAGATTTGGGGCATATTGGGTACTGATTTTTCAATGGAGGGCATTTTAATTAAATTCCCTATTTATAAATGAATAAACTTTAGTTTTGGTCCTTGAGATGTGATGAATATTTGAAAATGGACCTAACCTTTAATGGAGTTGTGTGTCGGTGAGAAATGCCAACTTGGGTGAAAAGCGTGAGAAGTGGTTATCAACTGTGGGATGAGAAATGGACGAACATCAAGATGAGATGCACCGAGATACACCGGATCAATTCTCTTTAATGCTGCAATTCATTGGAGGGTATTTAATTAAAAGTAATCAACGACTTAAAACCACTTCTCACTAGTGATGGCCAAATGGGCCCGGTCTGACCCGGCCCGATCGTTTAACCGAAGCCCGGCCCGCTCAAAGCCCGGCCCGACTAGGTAGTAAACCGGTTTGAAGCCCGAAAAGCCGGACCGGTTCATGTTTTTGGAGGATTTGCCGGCTCGAGCCCGGTTCACGGCCCGGTTTTTGGCTCGGCCCAGACCGATTCCTACTTTAAAAAAAACATTATGTTACCGTTTATATACGTTTTTTTGACCTTTTTTTGTATTTTTTACCCCCCCAAACCCCTATAAATACTTGTATTGTAAGTTTGTAACTTAAAATTATATATAAAACATATTTTTAAAGTGTATTTTAGTGATTTATTATAAATAAAACATATTTTTAAAGTGTATATTAGTGATCCAATCCAATTTTTATTTTTTAAAGCTTAGTAATTAATTATTATATAAAGATTTTTTTTTAAATACGGAAAAATGCTCGGCTCGATCACGGCCCGGTTTTAGGCCCGACCCAGCCCGGTTTTCCTATAACCGGTTTTTTCCAACATTAAACGGGCCACACATATTCGGGTGAAACCCGGTACGGCCCGGCCCGAAGCCCGATTGGCCCGGTTTTTGGGTTTATTGTTTGGGTCCGAAGCCCGTTTTGGCCTGGCCCGGCCCGACCCCAACCCGATTTTTTGCCATCACTACTTCTCACCAAAAATGACACTTCTCATATGATCCCATGCCACCTTTAATATGTTTAGCAATTATTTTTATGGTTTGTATTTTACTTTCAATATGGTCTCTGACACTAACTATGTTAGTTTAATTGTCGTTGGTTGAAGAACATTTAGGTGATTTTATCTTTTATAATTGAAAACTATTAATTAAAACTTTTTTCTCTCCTTTCCATCCTTCTGGTGACTCCTTCCCCCCTCCCTCCCTCCTCTCTCTAACAATCACCATCAACAAGTTCCACAATCGTCGGAAAATCAAGAATCTGACATAAAGTTTAAATTAAAACACAAAACCTATATAAAAAAAATCTAAATCAAAACCCAAAACAAAATCTAAATCAAACCTAACACAAAAATCATAGAAGGGATGAACGTGAAAAAGGGTTTGGACTTTGGAGTATATCGTTGGATGATATGGTTTTGAATAGGGTAGATTCTCACCCGTGATTTTCTAAAGAAACGGTTAATGATCGGCCAAGGAAACGGTTAGTGGACGACCGAGAGAAATGGTCGGAGAACGGTTTAACACAAGACGTGAGAAGACACAACTGACGATACGTGCGGCTTGGCCCATGACTTGAGGTCGCGGCCAAGGCCGCAGGAAGCTGTCTGGTCGATTTATGCCAAGATTTCTAGGGTTTTCTCCCATTTCTACTTCCACACTCTCCATTTCTTTCTTTGAGGCGATTTGGGAGCTCAAGAACCGACTTTTGGAGCACCTTGGTGAGAATCTACCCTAGAGATATCAAAGAGATGGTGAATGAAGCTTGGTTGTGATGAGGGTGAATAATGTCATGGATGAAATGTTGGTGGGAAGACTTTAAGCTTGTTTGAGGTAAGTTCTTGTGTATTTCAAGCTATTGTATAAGGATCTTTGTAGATCTAAAGTGTTACACTTATTGGTGGTTCATTTTTCTTAGATTTGGAGAAAATGGTTATTTGGGAACCCTAACCCATTGTTGAAGATGATGTGTTGATGATGGAAGCTTCATTTTTGGAGGCTAAGGATTTGGGTTTGAAATCTAGGTTTAATCTAACCTAGCAAGGTGAGTTCAAGTTGATTTGTGAAAACGATGTACATGCCAAAATGTTCATTTTAAAGTGTTTAGGTGTTTTACATAATTTGTTAACTGTTGATCATCTGATAAGTTTTGGTTATTTGGAAGTGTTTGACTTCATAAACTTGTAAAACACCCATCTTTGGGAATTTTGATAAATGTATCATAATGAAAATGATTTGATATCCATGTTCATAAATGGAAGGTATTTGGTAAAAATACATTTTGTGGATATTGGTAATAGGTGTATTTCGAGTTATAAAATGATCTGAAAATACCAACGTGTGAGTCATTGGAGTTTGGTCATTCCCAACCTTGTGAATATTTCGGATAGTGTAAACCTATGTGGTTATAAACTTGTTAGAAAATGATTTGTTCAAATCTAATCGATATTGGATTGTATTCATACATTTTCGGAGCATGTGGTTGCATAGTCATGGTCGGTTGCATTTTATTGTATTTTGGGGATTTTAGCATATGGTCGTTTGTTGGTTGGGCTTGAGGCTCAGTTTTTGTAATCGTCGAGTCTTGGGGACATTTGTCCGGTTTAATAGCTTAAAGTGGAGCTTTGGGTGAGTACTGCATTTATTGCGCTTCATTTTGGAGAATACATGTTTGAGTGCGTGTGTCATTCATTTGGAGTCGTGTATAATAGACTGTAATGCATTGGATCCATAGACATGTAAGTAAGTCGTGTTTGATGGTGAGGACTCTTGGGATTCTCACTTTGGGAAATCATGTCGTGTTGGCATTAATGTCGTCCCGGTTTGTTTGGCGAAGATGAACCTTTATGGGTTGTACTTCGAGACCATGAGTCTTGTGATTTGATGTTTAATTATTGTGCACGAGGGTTAGACATCGGGAGTTATCAAGTAAGGAGTTGAGACTCTTATCTTGAATGCTAGGAAGTAGGCACTAGGGTTTAAATGAGTACTCTGAGGATGAAACTCCGCTAGAGACCGAACAAGCAATAAGATCGTGTATCCTTAAGGTGTAGCTCGGTGGAGCAGGCAATGGGGGATACGGTTTTTGGGGCTCGAAATAAAGTTCGACTAGAGGTGTAGCTCGGCGGAGCAGGCAATACAGTCACGATATGAGGTGTAGTTCGACAACATGGTTATGTGGCTTAACTTTGTGTTCCGCCACGTACAATGGAATCGGGTCTCCCCCGTCACTGGAAGGTGCTATCTGGGTATTAAATTGTATCATTTTATTATCCATGTTTTCGGTGACATTATTGCATATGCGGACTTGTTTACTCAAGATTTATGTGTTGTGTATTATGCCCGCCCACATTTTGGAGTGTCTCGAGGAGTAAAGTTTTATTTCGTATTATTATAAATTGGGAGTTTGCTTAGTATTCACGTTTTGGGTGAGTTCGGGATTAAAGTGGTTTTACGAAAGAAGGTTCATGCTGGACTCCTTGTTTTAAAGGTGTGCTATTGGAAAATGATGTCGTTTGATATTCTTTTGAAGGTCTATGATTTAAGTTGCTTTCATTCCTTTGAAAAATATATTTATTTCATGATGTAAACTCTTGAACTCACTAGGCGTTAGCCTAACCTTTTTATTTGTCGGCATGTACATCAGGTGTCGGTTGGGAAATGGTTCTAGCATTATTGTGAAGAGATGAGTGCTAGTTGCAGGCGAGGGATAGTAGCTTTGGGAAATCTTTCGCACCTTTGGGAAACGCAACTTGTGTTTGGGATTGGGTAACACCCGACTTCGGTTTAGTCTTTGTTTATTATTGGAATTTTATATTTGTCGTGGTTAGTGATAAAACTTTATCTTGAAGTATTCGGAGTTTTGTACTGTAGGAGGAAGTTTGGTTCCTTATTTTGATGGTATATCGAAATCTTTAATTAGTTGATCTTACCAAATTTGAGGGTGTTACAAGTTGGTATCAGAGCTTAAGTTTGAGAGAATTAGGTATTGATTTTCGGATGCCTAGACTCAAACTAGCATTCTTCTAAGTGATTGAAAGTGAAATTCATCATTAGGTACCTTAAGATTTGATATTTTGAGGTTGATTGATTCGCTAGAAACGGGAAACTTGTCGAGGATGACAAGGATAATCATGTACGGTACGTTCATAATGGCACCTGGCCAGTGTTATGGTGAACCTACATGTTACATGGGTATACTTGAACTGCCTTGGTATGATAACCGTTGGGGTAGTGAGGAAGTTTCTAAGCGAGTAACCGATAAAAGAATTGATGTTTATAGTATTGTCACATTGGAGTGATGGGTAAGCACGACGAATACGTTAAGTTAACCATTTTTGGGACGGAGTTGTTGGTTGAAATAGAACCATAGGATTATTGAGTTGACTTTATTTCAAGAAGAAAACTGTAAGTTAACTGAATTAGTGTGGTTATTGCTTTAAGATGTTTGAACATCCTGATGACGATAGTGTGGTTATGAGATTGAGGAACGTGGTTCTAAGACTTTGAGATGTCGACCAAAAGTCATGCACGAAATTTATTTCTGAAATAAGTTTGCACCAATTACTTCTCATGTTTCAAATCATCATGTGATATTACATTACGAAACCTTGGATAAACGTTTAGCACACACAAGATTTTAGACCACGATTTTAAACATACATAAAATTATTTTATTGCATGAGGTTGTAAACCTTGTTGGGACTTTCACTCATTCTCGTTGTCGTCCAACATTATTTTCAGATATCGTGATGTCCGTATTTTGATATTGTTTAGGGTATTGGACAAGTAAATGTGGTTTATGACTTTAACATTGGATCTCCTCCACATATGTTAAGGTTTGGACGAAAATTTATTTCCACAATTTTGGTATTTGATTTTTGTTGGGATTTTATTCCATGCGGATTTTTTTGGAAAGTGTCATTTTATATCCCGTTGCGATAAAAAGGAAAATGTTGAATTATGACATTCTAGTCACAACTTTGCCTTGTGCTTTTTGATTATTGGGAACGAAAATCTCGGCACCACTTGATTTTTGGGGTGCCGTTGAGTTTTATAGAAATCTTGTCGAGTTTTATGGAGTTCTACTTTACGACATTGTGAGTCGCGTAGGTGAACCCTGAGCGTATACTCGCTTTGTGGTGTGCGTTAATTTATGAGTTTTGTTTACTATTTTTGTCTCATGCGAGTTATACATGTCCTTTCGCAACCGTAAGAGACGTCTTGAGAGTTTATTGATGGATGTTATCCCATGTGTCTTTGGGGAGTTTCAATGTCGTGTAATTTCTCTTTTGGGCTTTATGCAAGAATATTTCGTTATATACTATTTAGTATTTGAATTGATTTATACTTTTGGTGTGAGTAAGCTTATAAAGGACCTTTGATGGTTCATGTTGAACTGTTACTTTATACCCTATTCAGTTGTTGATTTTACTGTTGTGGTTTCACGCAATACATTATATTGGTTTAACGGTATGCATGTCATGGTAGTCATTATTTTGGGGACTAAGAGTATTTTATTATGCAGTTTAAAAGTTTGAAATCGATTTTAATTGTTTTACGTTCGACCAAATCACATACATCTATATTTTACTAAGTTTGGGAAAGACGTATAGGGGTTTTTGTTGGGAACTTTATTCAGTGTTATTTTATGGTTAAATGAGATATTTCAGAACTTGATTATGTGAATTTCCCCTTTGGGAGTCTTGTACAAACGCCTCGTTATACACTGTTTTAGTATGCAAAATTATTACTCATCTAAGGCGTAAATTGATGCATGTTAAGACCATAGTGGTCCATTCAAAAAGTTTGTTGTGTATTTTGTTTATTGTCATTATTAGATTGAGTAATGACCAAACGGTTTTCAAAGTGGTTTTATGTGTGTGGCGTTCGAGACCACTTTGTACACCTACCGAGTAAGCGGTAGTGGACTTTTATTCGAATGGTTAATTGTTATAAAGCTTTTGCATTTAGGAGTTTTATGAAATTTCAATTGGCATAGTAGTTTCAAAAACCTTGAACTCATTGAAGCTATAGGTGCAAACCCTCTTGCGATAGAGGTCGTGGTTAAGGACTTAAGGAGTCCTCGGATATTGAAGTGTCGGAGTATCGGACTTATGGTTAGTTTTGAATTTTGGACTTCAGTTTCATGAACGTGTTCACGCAAAAGTATTTGAGGCGTTAGATTTATGTCTTCTCCCAGTTAATTAAGTGATGATCTTACCGCTTCGGTAACTCTTTGGGTTAAAGTTTAAGTGGTCGCTTGCATATGGTTAGGTTTGAATTGACGGGTTGTTGTTCGACATCATGTATGTGTGGGTGGTGTACCTTTTTGGCGAATCTTCAGGAATAAAGAAGATATTGTGGTTCGTTTGTTAGAGATGTAAGATTGGAACTTAGTACCATGATTAGGTGACAACTTTAATTCGACATTGCAAAGTTGGAATGAAATAATTGATGGTATATCCACGTAGCGGATAGTTGTTTTAAGGATAGGTGTCGAGCCTATATTTGGAGGGCAATGACCGTTGGGGTACTTCAGTGTACTTTTGTGGAATCTGGTATGTCTATAAGTTAAATGGTAACCTTGAGGATATTAGAGGCTGAAAATTAGGGATCAATCATTAGTAATTCTGTAATCAACGAGGTTTTCGTTGATTTGGCAACCGATTCTCGAATGCATTATGAGAGTTGTGTAAACGTGGGATTTAGAGTGAACCACTATCTTCAGTTATTGTGATTGTGTCAGTTTGAGGAACATATTTATTGTGCATTAGACCAGACTAGACTAACGCTAGGAATTTCGTCAGGGAAATGACGATAGATCTTCGGTGGTGTTGATTATTGGAGAAATTTGGCGGGAATGCCGAGGTAGACTTTAAGTACAAATTGATTATGGAGAAGACCATGATGTGTCGGAATTAGAAGTATCGTTCCTATAACGACAGTGGGTGGTCAGCTCAACAATTTCATATGGAATCCTTCACCACTCGAGTAAGGTCAGCATGGCTGCGAGTATTAGGAATTGATGGGAGTATGGTCAAGCGATGGTTGGATCTCTTCTGCAAAGGGTGATGTGTTCTTGAAGGCGAGAAAAGAGTGTAACGAAACCCGATGAAGGACAGTTAGGAGTAGTTAAGGATAAAGGTCGCCTTGGAGTACCCGGGGTGGTCGTGGTTAGTTAAAATCGTAAGTTGCTCCTGAGGTATTAAGGACAACCTAAGGTTGAGAGGCAACCGAGATCCTATTGATAGGAAATGATTCGATAAGGACTCGATGTTCTTTCCGTCATCTGTAAGGTATAACGAATGTTGAGATCGGGTGTGTGGCGGCCTGTTAGGAGAAATATGGTGACAACCTTAGCCGGGACGTGATCAGGTTCATATATGAGGCAAGGTATCGTGGGGGCATCCCTTTTGGATTGATAACCAATTGATCTCGCTAAATGCGACTTTTAGTTGTTTGGTCAATGTCAGATTTCGAGGACGAAAACTCTTTAAGGTTGGGAGGATTGTAACACCCGTGATTTTCTAAAGAAACGATTAATGGTCGGCCAAGGAAACGGTCAGCGGTCGACTGAGAGAAATGGTCGGGGAACGGTTTAACGCAAGACGCGAGAAGACATAACTGACGATACGCGCGGCTTGGCCCGTGACCTCTGCGTAAGTCACTGTGGTTTGCGCTCTAAGGACACCCGCGACTTGGCCCGCGACTTGAGGTTGCGGCCAAGGCCGCGGGAGGCTGTCTGGTCGATTTATGCCAAGATTTCTAGGGTTTTCTCCCATTTCTACCTCCGCACTCTCCATTTCTTTCCTTGAGGCGATTTGGGAGCTCAAGATCCGATTTTTGGAGCACCTTGATGAGAATCTACCCTAAAGATACCAAAGAGATGGTGAATGAAGCTTGGTTGTGATGAGGGTGAAGAATGTCATGGATGAAATGTTGGTGGGAAGACTTTAAGCTTGTTTGAGGTAAGTTCTTGTATATTTCAAGCTCTTGTATGAGGATCTTTGTAGATCTAAAGTCAGGGTTGTTCTTTGGGGTGTGCGAACAGGTCCTACCGCACAGGGCCTCCGATTATCGGGGGCCTCCAAATATTTTTTTATTTTTTTAACTTGTGTAAAGTTACTATATAAATTATTTAATGCAACATTTTAGAGAAAAAAGCTCTAGCGCATTGGCAAGATGCTCCCATTAGTGTATTTCATGTTTCTACCCGTGTTCGAATCCGTGCCTTTGCCAATTTTATTTTTTTCCAATTATTTTTGTTTCTATATAAAAAAAGTTGTTGTCTTATTGTGGACCTTCTTTGGAATGATTTAACAAATTTTTTATTTTTACTCTACTTAAATATATAATATATTTTATTTCCCTTTGTACTATGATAATTAAATTAATTATATGGTTATTTTTAATATGTTTTATATATAATTTAACCTCTAAAATTCAAATCTAAAGTTTTTTATATAATGGTTGATCAATTTTATAGAAAAATGATTGTTATTAGAGGAATTATGAAAGTTAAAACACTAACAATAATTAAAAGTTAAAAAATCAATTATAAATCTTGAATCCACGCTAACATAATAACATTAAAAATTAAAATTTAGCATAAAAAGAGAAGAAAATATACAATTTGATCAAATTCAAAAATAAGTTATTAGTCGATATATTATAAGACAAATGTAGTAAAAAATAATTTAATAAAGAATATGAAAAAATTAAGAGCACATTTAGGGGCCGTTTACCTAACACTTAGGGGTTGTTTGGCAGTTGCTGAATGGTTTAGTGCAGAATGATTAAGTGGTCTGAATGATTAAGAGGTTTTTATGATATTGTGTAAAATGAAATATGGTTGTTTGCTAATTGTTCATAATGAAATCAGGGCTCTTAATTGTTAAGGGAGGGTCAGGATACTAAATCATTAAGAGGATTTTGGAACCATTAAGAGGCAACCCTTTTTTTTGCCAAACAAGATTTACCTCTTAGTGATTCAGAGGTTGCCTCTTAATGGAACCATTAAGAGGTAAACAAACAGCCCCTTAGGGGCTGTTTGGCAGTTGCTGAATGGTTTGATGCAGAATGATTAAGGGGTCAGAATGATTTAGAGACTCTTATGATATAGTGCAATATGAAATATGGTTGTTTGGTAATTGTTCAGAATGAAATCAGGGCGCTTAATGGTTAAGGGAGACCCAGGATACAAAATGATTTAAAGGGTTTTGGAACCATTAAGAGGCAACCTTTTTTCTGTCAAACATGATTCACCTCTTAACGATTCAGAGGTTGCCTCTTAATGGAACCATTAAGAGGTAAACAAACAGCCCCTAGTAAGCAATTAGCGATAGGATTCGACACTCTAACTTACTTTACGAGGTAAGATTATAGTCCATGAAAATGGTATTGGATGCAACAATTCACTTAGTAAGTTCTTACCAAGTAAGAGTCGTCACCCTCACTTACCAGGTAAGACTCTTGGCTCTTTGTCATGTTCATCCGGTAAGGTAAATGGACGATAGTGATTATCGGGTTAGCGTTTAATAAATGACCCCTAAGTTTTTCGCACAGGGCCTCCAAAATATCATGAACGACCCTGTCTAAAGTGTTACATGTAACACCCTCAATTCTGGAAATAACAACTAATTTAAAATTTTCTAAATACATAGACAAATGATACATCTCCAATCACAATTTATTATTTAACCTCAATACACACATTTCATTCTATACATACAATCTATAATAAGGACGGGTGCTACTAAAACCCAATAATAGTCACTATCTCCAAACTGCGGAATACTTCACCAACGACTTACACTTGCACAAGGCTAAGGCTTAACTCTTCATAGTTGCTAGAACCAAACCCCAATTGGAACCTGATGCACATGCCGACAAATAAAAAGGTTAGGCTTAACGCCTAGTGAGCTCAAAAGTCTTCAACATTTATAAATGAATCGTTAAAAGGGAGAATACAATTAAATTCATAATCTTTCAAAATGATATGCTTCAATCATGAAAACGACTCGTTTACTAATAATTATGCATTTTAAACGAAAGAGGCACCAATATAATCGTTAACCAAACCAAAATGTTCAAAGAGCTAAAATCCCGATATAAAACGTTTGTTCGTAAACTTAGATTTAACCCAAAACTTGCTCAAAATGAGAATAGAGGGAGAGAACTTCCAATCTTATAAAACGCGGTTAAAATGTTATATCTCGAAATACCCAACACGGGTGGAGCATGATACACCACTCTTAAACCATAGATGAAAATCTATATAAATAAATATCACTGTGAACACGGACATTAGACCCAAAACTCACGCGACCATAAAATGGACGAAATCAAATACCGAAACGTGGAGATGACGTATTTCATTCAAACCTTAATATACGTGGGGGAAACCCAATATTAAGGCCATCATTTGCCGTCGACCAAACAACCAACGATAATACAATATGACGTTAATATTTAAAACGTTAATGGACGACGACGGGGGAGCCCCGTTTCCATCTTGGGTGACGAGAACACGTAAATGGGGTCACCCGTGATGTTACTGGATTTCACCACGTATCCCGGACCTAGTTCCCATGCCATGCCAGACATCACAATCCTCAGCCCGTTTATGCCTCTCGCCATACTCCGTCGAGTTCCACCCTGAGGACTTACGGACACGGATGCCTATCCAGTCTAGACGAGTTTCAACTCAGCAGCATCACGCCACCTATTGCCTACTCGCTAGCGAACCCAAGCGGTCAATACTGTAACCAAAATCTCAGTCCCTACAAAACAGACAGACTTACGTGCCTATGGATCCATTACAACACTGTCTAACATTACATGACTCCAATTGAAAGACCAAAGCTCCCAAAACATGTAATTCTCAAATGACACGAAATATGCGCCATCATACTCAAAACCCCACAATGGTTATTAATCCGGACAAATGTCCTCAAGACTCAATTTAATCAAAACTGAGTCAACGACCCAACAATTTACGTGAACCCCCAAATGAAAACAGGTATAAACATTGAAACACGTTTGACCAACTATTATGCAAACACGGCCAAAAGTATGATTAACTCAAATCTCATCATTGGTTGAGACCAAACCATTTTCCAAATGAACTCATACCCTTGTTTTCAAAATGCCTCATAATACAATAATATGCATTTTCCGAAAAGCTTTATAAGATCAAATACACAAAATGACACTTACATTAAATGGACTCCAATTATATATGTAAAATCATCAATGAAACATGTCAACATGATTTATTTACCGAAATTCCCAAAAATCCCAAAATGGGTATTTCACCATGTTTATAAAACTAAACATTTCAAAATAACCAAAACTTATCAGGTGATCAGCAGTTAACAATTTCATGTAAAACACAAAACACTTTAAAATGAATATTTTGGCATGTACATCGTTTTCACAAATCAACTTGAACTCACCTTGCTAGATTTAGGCTAAATCTAGATTTTACCCCAACCTGAGCTTCCTTGAAGGAATCCGAATCCTCAAGCAAATCTTTCAAAAACCTAGATCCACAAGTGACCAAACATAAATATCCATATTCAAACTATTAGAATTATTTCCCAAACATTTTTACCTAAAGATCCCAACTTATATCAAAACCCTAGTTTCCAAGAATGAAGAGAAGAGAAGATTACCTTATTTACCACTTGCATCCACCAACAATAAACCTTTAGGGTTACTACTATGACATCAAACTCAAGTTCTTCAAAATATGGGAGATAGGTTGATGAAACCCTAGAAACTTGGAATTTCTTGAAATGGGATGAAATGAATAGTCTCACGCCCTTGCTTCTAAATCCCCACTTTGATTGGGAAGAATCTCTTTACAACACACGTGAAAGCACTCTAGAGGCTCCAAAATCCGACTTTTAGGGTGAGGGTTCGGTTCTTGGGAGAGAAGAGTGAAGTGGGTGAAGATAACAAATGAAAGAGGCTGAAAATTCGGGATTTAAAGCAACCAGGGGCCGACGGCGATAGTGCCCCGCGAAAGTGACATATGTCACTTTCGCTACTCTCGTGGAGAATGTACCACGGGCAATAAGCCCTCCGCGAGAGTGACTCGCGATTGTGCCCTGTGGCACTCTCGCTGTCACTTTCGCCCAGACACCCCAAACCTCGAAAATCCGATCTTTTTCGACACTAAGGCCCTCGACACTCTTTGGACCTTTTAATAGTGTTTTCCCAACATGAATCCCACCAAACACAAGGTACAGAAATGTCTGGGTGCCCCTATACTTACCGAAAATTACGGGTGTTACATTACACTTGTTGGTGGTTCACTTCTCTTAGATTTGGAGAAAAGGGTTATTTGGGAACCCTAACCCATTGTTGAAGATGATGTGTTGGAGAAAAGGTGCAACCGTACCTCATAATCAACAAAAAAACCAAGAAAAACTCTTGAAATCAACCAACCCCCCCCCCCCCCCCGGAAAAGAACTCTTGAAATCAACAAAAAATACCGAAAAAAGTCATTCGAAATCGATAAAAAAAACTTTAAAAATCCCTCGAAATCGATAAAAAAAACTTAAAAACCCCTTGAAATAAAGCAAAAAAAACTTTAAAAATCCCTTGAAATAGTGAAATTAGGCTAAAAACACATTGGAAGATATTGAATGTTGGTAAAAAGACAAAGACACGTCGATAAAAACCGTGCTCTTGTAATTATTTTTGGTCTATCTTGTTTTAATTATATGGTGTCACCATATGAAAAATTACAGATTCGTCCCTGAGTGAAGAGGTCATAGAACAGGGAGGGTCGTAGAAAAACGAGAATGGTAGCATGGGAAAATCATAGGAGGGGGGGGGGGGGGGGGGGGGCAATGTTTCAAAGCTTCAAGCCGATATTTGTAGGTAAAAAAACAAAAATATTCATCACTTAACAGACATTTTATTAAAGTTAGTGACTATAAACCATTTACAAAACAAAATATAAACGGGAATAATCATTATTAAATATGATGTCCCACTTTTAATAAAATTTAATCTTTATAAATAAAATAAATCTATAACAATTAAAGTATAATTAATAATATGTTGAACGGAATAAAGCTATTTGAGAAAACGGGAAACTACTTTAATCAATAGTCTCACATCAATATTATTATATATCCTTACGTGTAATCCTCCATTTGCACTCTTGAAAGCAGGCAGCTACCTGTGGCCTTTCTCCTCCATTTTTGCCATCTGTTCTCACTTTTCTGCAAGTTTTTCCCCCTTCACACGATGCTTCATCAGTAAGATCGGACCTCCTCCATTCTATTTACTCATCATCTTTCTTCATTACTTCAATTTCAGTGCTCTTTTAAGTAATTTCTTCTTGCCAAATGCTTCAGATTTAAGTTTCAGTTTCATTTCTATGAAAGATGATCGAGAATGGCAGCAAAAGGTGCTTCTGTTTTTATTTATTGTTCAATGTATGTACTGGTTATTGTATTTTTTCTGCTTTATTACAGTTCTACTTTGTTTCAGTAGCTCATGAAATTTTGATTTTAGTCGTTGTTTTATGCACTTACTGTGTTTTGTTTTTCTCTGTTTAGTATGAAGTTGAATTGTTGTATACCGCTTTGTCGCTTTTGTTTGATTGTTATCACTTGGATTTGTTTTGTTTGTAGTCATGTTTGTTTGTGGATATTCTGGTCAAGGTTTTGAGTGCGTAGGTTGAAACCTAATTTTTTGTTTTTGTCTTGTTTCTACTTTCTATGGCATGTAACAATAGAAGTGAAGGTTGTCCTGCTAGTTCTATGAACTCACATCACCTCTTTTGCTTCAGTTTTTGATAATTAAATGGGATACATGCACAGTAAGGTACTGTTTTTTTTTTCTTCCTTTGTGGATGTTCTACAATGTTATGCACTGAAAGAACTCTGTACCATCTCTTGAAATTCCAGATCTTCACCATTATAGAGCTACTTGCTTTGAAATATCAATCTACGAAAGCTAAAACCCCATTTTTAGGCCTTTGTTACTTGTTAGTACAGAAGGAAGTCACTAAATTGGGTGAATCATACTAACTGTTTGTTTCGTAATCATATTTTTCAGATGTTTTACTTGAGGAAGTTAGATTATTTCTTTGAATCAAATCTGACAATGCATTCGTGTGAAGGGTTACCAAGAACTTGGAATATACTCATTAAATTAGTCACTCCTTCATATGCTAATGTCATGAAGTTTTACATGCATTTGTTTTTAGATATGAACAAAATATGAGGGAATACCATCAATAATTTTCTTACCAGTGTTATGTTTTTCATGAACCTTTGTAATTCTCTCAAGTTGCATACACACAGAAATGATATTAGGGTTCATCAGTTTCTATGCATTTTTTTTACAATTATAGGCCACACCCTTTGAGTCCATGAAAAACGTCGACAGAAAAGCTAAGTTTGTTGATCAAAATTTGTTAAAGGTATATACTCAGTATTCATGCAACACTGATTTCATTACTATCAAATTGCAAATAAAAGCTGGACCTCTAATTGTGAAATCTGTCAATGATAGGTGTCTTCATTAGCTCTAAGCTTTAAAGGTCAGTCAAGATCAAATTTATAAAAAACTAGAGAGGACTGATGTGTGTTACAAGTAGTTTGATGTGTAAGCATGTTGGAATTTTTGTTGCATTAGTGAGAAGTTACCAATGAAGGCAGCTGGAGAAGATATCTTCCAATGATAATATAGTTGAATCTGGGTTCACATGTTCATTTTTCTGTCTATCAGGCAGCATTTATTGTTTTTATTTCTTCACCTTTATTTTCTTTCTCTTATATATTTATTCATGTGTACATGTTATCTTAGAATCTTGATAATAAGTTCATCTGTGTCTTCTTTTTTAATCGTTGCAGATTGCGATTTAGGTTTTTTATGAATTTTTAACCAAAGGGCTTTCTGAGTGATGGAGCACAAGTCATGGCTTTGGAAGAAAAAATCTACTGAGAAAACAATGATTGCAGCTGATAAAGTAAACAGAGGGAATGAAGATGAGGTAGATAAAGCATCCTCTTCTTACTCATTCATTCCCTTTTACTCCGTCCCTTCTAGAAAGCGAAACACTTTCTGCTTTCTAAGGTTAAATCTTTGACTTTTGAGCTTGCAATTGAGGTGGATTTCCTCCAAATTAAGTATCACCAATTTTCTATTAGTGGCATGTTTTATAAACTTCCTAGTTATTTGCTGTTCCATGAAATGTGAAAGTATTAATATCAATTTTCATGCTGATATGTTCTGTTTTTACCTCGAAAGCCAAAGTGTTGGTCTTCTTTTTTGAAATATTATCATGTTTTGATGGGGGAAAACTAGTCCTATCATGTATAAGTTATATTGCCCAATCACTGCTAGTTCTCCTAAGCTTAATTAATTGTAGTATTTACTAAATAGTTTGCATAATCTAATTTATATATTTAATTCCTGCAAGAGCCAGTTATCCGGAAATTTTCATCCAGGCTCTATGCAGTTGAAGTTATTGCTAACAACAAACCATGTTTACTTGCAGGCAAATTTGGCTGATAAAGAGGAACTGCAGAGAAATTTGAAAATTGCTGATGAAAAGCTTTCAGCTGCGCTCGCGGAGATCAATGCTAAAGATGATATCACAAAGAAGCAGACAAACATTGGGCGAGAAGCCATTCAAGGTATTTGTAGTTCACTTATAATTTGAAGGCTATGAGTGTGTTTATTCAACTATATTTCTCTCCATGTAGATTATGATTGTTTCATTGAACTCCCAAAAAACTGAATAAGTGTTGACGTTTTAAGTGTGAAACCTTATCCTTGTAAAATACTAATGTCATGTGAAATCGCTTACTACTTTAGCATCCACATTTTTTTGTTTGTAGTGCTTAACTTAAATAAAGATGGTAAGCAGTGATTGGGCAAATTTTCATTAGCGAGCACCCACTGTGCATTTGTATAACAGACTTGTCAGGTGGTGCAACTATTTAATGCAGGATGCAAGTGAGATGTCAAATTGTTAATTTAAACTAGCCTGTTTTACTTCCATAAGCAAACATGGACTTTGAGAGGAGAGAATCTGTTTTATCTTACTATCTTAGATCACATGTTTTTTTACATTAAAGCTTGCCATTTGCAAGAATTCTTGTTTATTCTGATTAAACTATATCTGCCATACAGGATGGGAGAAGGCAGAAACAGAAGTTTTAGCACTAAAGCAAGAACTAGAGAAAGCTACACAGCAGAGAGTAGCTGATGAGGAAAGATTACATGGTGCTGATGCAGCATTGAAGGAGTGTATGCTGCAGTTGCGTTTTGTCCGTGAAGAGCAGGAAAAAAGGATTCATGATGCTGTGATGAAGACATCAAGTGAACACGAAAAAAGAAGAATGATTTTGGAGGAAAAGCTAGCTGAATCCAATAGAAGACTTTCCAAACTAGGTTCGGAGAACACTCAACTGAATAAGACTGTTTTAGCAAAGGAAAAAATGATTAATGAATTACACTCGCTCAGAGCTCAGGTGGATTATGATCTAAGTGCTGTTGTGGGTAAACTAGAATCAGCACAAAGAGAGAATGCTTCTTTAAGTTATGAGGTCCGAGTGCTAGAGAAGGAGCTTGAGATTAGAAACGAGGAGAGGGAGTTTAATAGACGAACAGCTGAAGTGGCACACAAGCAATACCTAGGGAGTGTCAAGAAAATTGCAAAGTTGGAAACAGAGGCCCAAAGACTACGTCTGCTTGTTCAAAAACGGCTGCCTGGCCCTGCTGCCTTGGCAAAGATGAAGATTGCGGTTGACGTACTAGGCACAGAGCCGGCAGAAGTTACAAGAAGAAGGTCAAACCCTTTTCCAGAAGCATCAAGGGATTTTGTAGTTGACAATGCTTCTGATGCTTCTAGTAAAAAGATCACCTTCTTGACCGAGCAGTTGTGTGTATTTGAAGAAGAGAACAGGCTCCTAAAGGAATTCCTCAACCAAAAAACAAGTGAATTGTCAAAAAGTCAAACAGCTATGGGACTGGCAAGAAATATTACCACATCTCATGAGTTCTCAATGGCTGCTTCATCATCTGACATGGGTAGTGATGAAAAGGTCAGCATGGCCGAATCTTGGGCACCATCATGCAATACTGTTGGAACTTCGGATATAGGCTTGATGGACGACTTTGTTGAGATGGAAAAGTTGGCTCTAGTTTCTGTTGACAAGCCATTTGCAAGTTCTAGTGTTGTTCAGGAAAATCATTTGCATTGGCTTGATAATATATTGAAAGTGGTAGCGGAGCATGCCAGAATAATGCAAAGGAGTTCTAATGACATGCTAGAGGATATCAAAGCCGCTTTGGCAGGCAAAAATAACTACATTCTTAACATGTCTATCGACAAGAAGGATGCAAATGGCTACATTTCCGAGGAAATTAAGACCCCAGAAAAAACTTTAGGCAAGGATCCGGCTGATGAGGTGCTTCAACATGAAATCGCACCGACAGATCTGAGAAATGAACTGCTCCATTCTGGTATGAACAAATCGATAACGAGACTTATTGAACTTATTGAAGGTATCAGATTGTCCGAGAAAGATGATAGTTCATCCCCTTACAAGACGTCAGAAACACCTACAGGGTACACTGTTCATATCTTTCAGTGGAAAACATCTGAGCTTCGGGCTATTTTGGAGGCATTTCTTCAAAGCTGTAATAAGTTGCTAAATGGGAAGGTTGGTATGGAGGACTTTGCCAAAGAGTTGACTTCTGCTCTGGAATGGATAGTGAACCACTGTTTTTCCCTTCAAGACGTGTCGAGCATGAAGGATGAAATCAAGAAGCACTTCGAGTGGGATGAAACACGCAGTGAGAGCGAGATAGAAGGTGGGAGCATCAATCATTTGTCAGAAGCTGATAAGTTGAACTTTCCAAAAGACCAGTTACCAGGTTGGCCTATGGCTTCTTCTTGGAACATAAAAAATAAAATTTTCCACTTGGAAGAGCTTCGACCGAATGTGAGGGAAGAAGTTAGAAAACTGAAAGATGACCTGGCACATATGGAATCTGCAAATAAGGATTTGGAAGGTAAGCTCCAATTGGAAAGTTCCAAGTGTGCATCATTGGTTATTCAACTTCAAGAATCAGAGAAAGCTATTGGAAGTCAGCAAACAGGGGTCGAAACTCTAAAGGAACAGAAGGGAACTCTCAAAGACCAAACAGAAGTAGATATAATGCTGAAAGAACTTGACAAACATCCAATTAAGGTTATTGATGAATGCAACGAGGCTCATCAAGAACCTACATCTATCAAGGAGGAAGAAAATAATACTAGCTCTAATGAAGTGGATGCCGCATGCCTCCACCCAGAAAGGTAATATCTTTCTCTTTAATTCATAAGTAAATTCTTCCATTTTTGTGTAACAATTTCCTGCTTGGTACTTTTTAACTATTTTAACACCTTTCTGTGTAAAGGGTGGTCATAGGTTGAAGTATTCATTTTTGTGATAATAAAATGTAAACTCTAAAATTCAAATACCTAAAATAGCCTTCTCCTTCCGTCCCTTTTGTAAAGCATAATATTTTTTTTTCTTCTTGTCTTTGCCCCCTTGGAACTAGTTTAACCATCTAAACTATTATTGAAGATAATTTAGGAATTTTTACTTACCCAGTCATGGTAGCCACTGCCAATGCATAGAGAAATACATATGTAAACTTAGGAACAATGGCTAGGTTTTCGTGTTGAATTGCATCAAGGAAGAAACAATACATCATGAAGGGTTTATATAATAGGGTAAAGTAAAACGAAAAGACTAATCTACCCTTACATACTAATTAGATATGCTAATAACATATATACAAAAAGAAACATATGCTCTTATCCCTTGTTATTCATGCCTTTTCTTTTCAAACTTCATAAGTATATGCACAATATGTTACGAAGGTTATGATTCACTCGGAACATACTAGATCCGTCATTGTTTCCTCCTATCGGTCTTTTTTTCAGCATTACAGAAGATGAAGTGAAAATTTGTGATTTGGACCAGGATGAAGGAACCCTTCGAAGCGTAAGTCCTTTTCATCTCTATCCCGACCCCTTGAATTCATAATTCATGCCGTTTAAATCTATTGTACCGTGTACTTTGATTATGTAGGCACAAGAAATAACAGCAGCTTCAGAAAAGTTGGCTGAATGCCAAGAAACCATCTTAAACCTCGGGAAGCAGTTGAAGGCATTGGCTTCATTACCCATAGACACATCTTTATCTGATAGTTGCGAAATTACCACATCGCCCTTGTCCAATGTAACCAGTAACCAGCGGACCTCTCTACTTGACAAAATGATTACCGAGGACGCAACAGGAGCTCCACGGTCTCAAAAAACGAAAGAAATGACTCGTACCATGACGTCACCTGCCGTGTTGGACGGGCATCTGAATCCTATCATGTCTCCGCGAATGTTTGTAAGTGTAAACGGAGTGAAAGATGAAAAAGATGAAGAAGCTTTGGTGAACTTTTTGTCAGTTGTAACAAAGAAGAAGAAAAGCAGTGGTGGTGGTGGTGGTGGTGGTGGTGGAATTCTGAGAAGATTATTTTGGAGAAGGAAAAAAGGTAATTAACAAGTGAAAGAGGTTTTGTTTGTTTTGTTTTATGTGAAAAATAATGTTTATGAGAGAGGGAGTGTGTTTGTATGTTGTGGTAATGTATGTAGATAGGATGCCAAAAAGATGGGGTTTGCTTTTGAATCATGTGTTGTTGGATTAGCCAAGGTTTGGGTTAAAATATAATATTTCCTCTGCTTCCATTAAGATTGCAGCAATCCTTTTTCTCTTCTCAATGTAAAGCACCTTTTTTCTCTTGTAAAAGCTAGTCAAATTTGATCTAAACAGTAAATCTTCTGGTGTTCAAAAAAGTGTGTCATGACATCCAACATGACTAGATATAATGCAAGACACGTCTCGTTCATTACGATAAACTATAACGTTTCTGTAAGGCGTTGGCTTGCGTTTTTAAGAAGACGTGACATTTTTTTAAAAGAAAATTTACTTTTATTTTTTATATTTTTAGCTTCTGTTTTTATACTCTTAACTTTAGATTTTATATTTTCATAGATTTATCTAATCACATTACTCACGGTTTCAAGAATTCATACATGTCATCGACTCACGATTATAATGAAGTTGTAAAATTGGCCTTCTAAGTTTTATTTTGGATATTTAATCAAAGAATGATTTTTCTTCTTTTAATATGAATGAAAAATTTAATATAATTATTTAATTGAATAATATAAAAAAAACATATATATGTGTATATATATATATGATTGAGTTCCAGTGAGAATGAAAGTTATGGTGAGAAGAGATCTTCACCCTTGGATGTGTTAGGAAATTTTTCAAAACAAATTAGTCTTAGTTATTTTTTGTTAAGTCTTACCCAAGAATAGAGAAGAAAAATAATTTTAGTGGGTTGGGTTCAGATAAGACCCATGGGACCACATTTTTACACTTGAAACTTCACAACAAAACACTGTAAAAGGTAAAAAAATCCAAAGGCTACCTTCACAATGTTTTGTTGTAAAGTTTCAAGTATAAAATTGTGGTCTCTCACGAAAATGGTGGGAAGAGATCTTCACCCTTGGATGTGTTGGGAATTTTTTTCAAAATAAATTAGTCTTAGGGGCTGTTTGGTTGGTTTTCCATTAAGTTCTGTATGGATAAAGTTGTCTGTGTGGATTAATCTGTCTGTATAGATTTAGAAGGTTTTTATTTGAGAGAGCCTTTTCATAGATGGAAGAAACGTGTTTTTTAATGGGAGGGTCTGGTTTGGAAAAAACTTGGCTTTCTGCATAAAGCTCCCCCTTGAAATCTTACTGAATAAGTCACTTTCTATATCATTAAGCCACTGCCAAACAGTCATATATAGTTGACTGAATAAGTTGTGAGTCTCATTAAGCTCATTAAGCTGCTAACAAACAGACCCTTAGTTATTTTTTGTTAAGTCTTACCCAAGAAGAGAGAAGAAAAACAATTTTAGTGGGTTGGGTTCAGATAAGACCCGTGAGACCACATTTTTACACTTGAAACTTCACAGCAAAACACTGTGAAAGGTAAAAAAATCCGAACTTTCACAGCAAAAAAACACTGTGAAGGCTACCTTCACAATGTTTTGTTGTGAAGTTTCAAGTATAAAATTGTGGTCTCTCACGAAAATGGTCTGGTCTCACGTGATCCCAAGTTTCTCTTTATACACACACACACACACATATATATAGAGGCTCCTTCAAATAGAAACTTTTTATTAGTAGAAACTATGCAACCTAAGGGTATTTATGTCTTTTTATAAATTTCGTATTTTTAGGAAAAAACTAACTTCCTTAATTATCTCTCTATCTCTCTCTCTCTCTCTCACACACACACACACACAACCACACACGATCCACCGTCACCATCCATTTCCGGCGACGTCCTCTCCACTGGCGGCGACCTCCTCCCACTCCGGCGACCTCCCCTATTTCCGGTGAGTTTCATATGAGAAAGAACCTAAGAAACTAATTTTGCATTTTTCACGATTCATATGAGAAAAAATATATGAAACTTCAAAAATATATGATTATTTCGAAAAAAAATCTGAATATTCATATACAAGAAAATATATGAAACTTAAAAATCTGATTATTTATATAAGAGAAAAATATATGAAACTATTTATGAAAAAATATAAAACCGTTTATGAAAATATATGAAATTATATAAAAATATATGATTATTTCGAAAATTTTCACATTTCATATAAGAAAAAACATATGAACCCGTTTATGAAAATACAGAAAACCCACCGGAGTTTAGAAGAATTCGCTGGAGTTTGGCATCCCTTTTGAGTTCACTTTCTTGTTCATAATGGTAACCGGAATTTTTGAGAGAGAGAGAGAGACGAGTTCACTTTCTTGTTCATCATGATGGCCGGATTTTTGAGAGAGAAAGAAAAAGATGGTGGCCGGATTTTTGAGAGAGAAAGAGAGATGGCCAGAATTTTGAGAGGGAGAGAGAGAGAGGGTTTGGTAATTATGGAAAGATAATTAAGGAGATACTCTAACCATAAATAGGTTAATTTAAATTAATTAATAAAATTTAAATTTTAAATAGTTAAAATTATTCCTAAACTACCATTTTCCTATTTTTAAAAAAAATTTAAATCCAAAAAATCCTCAACCGTTGATCAAAAATTCGGATGGTGTAGATGGGTTTGTAAGTTTGCATTATTTAAAAAGTTTTCAAATGATTGTCCCTCTCTCTCTCTCTCTATATATATATATATATAATTCTATATTTCTATAGGGTTGGGTTCAAGTGAGAAGTTGAAGATTTCGTGAGAAACGTGAGAAGTGGTTATCAACCGTCGGATGAGAAATGGATGAACATTAAGATGATTCACCGGATAAGATGCACTACGATGCACCAAATCAATTCCCTTCTAAGTCACAATTCATGGGAGATCATTTGATTAAAAGTGATGAACGGTTTGAATCTACTTCTCACGTTAACCTCAACTTCTCACACGATCCCTCACCTAATTCTATATATGACATACAAATTTGCCACTCACACACACCTTGAAAAAACCGCATCCTCGCCATAGCGTGTAATTCACTCCATTGAATACATTAAAAATATGTTTATTTTTTTACAAGTTATATCATTATAATTGTTTCGTCAATACCTTCAAAATAAGCTCAAGATCGTTTTTTTTTATTTAATCATATTTTTAAATATCATAAATACTTACGAATTACTTTTAATATTGCACTTTATACCCCTTATAGTTACAAATTAAATAAATAACCATAAGATAAGAGTAGAAAATGTAAGCATTAAAATACGTATTTATGATATTTAATAATATGATTAAATCCAAAAATATTCAGTCTTGAGCTCCATTTGAATGTATTAACACAACGATTATAAAGGTGTAATTTGTAAAAAAAAACATTTTTAAATGTATTATAATTAATATACAATTATATATGTTAACAAGATAAAGATATAAAATAAAAAAATAAAAAATAAATGATATAAAATAAATTAAATAACTAATTATAAGAATCTAAAATGTAATTCCATAACCATCCTTGAGCATGTGGTATGAATAATTTAATTAAGAAAAAGGTGGTTCACGCAAATCCCACCATTTCAGAAATTGCATTAAAAAGGTGACTATAAAGTGATTGGAGTGGGAAGATTAGCTATTTCGGTCAATTTCCTGAAATTTAGGGATTGTTTGTTTTTTTGAAAAAATCTCTTAATGGCTCTTAAGTCTTGAATCATTCAGACATTTTTACACATCACCTCTTATTAATCATAACTAAAATAAGACTTCAGACTTTAGACCTCTTAAAAAACAAACGACACCTCAACGTCTTAGATTCTGATTGAAAATCACAGTGGATGCTTTCCCAATCACATCTCTCCTTTCCCAATCATGGGTGTCAATACAAATATGCTTTTGATTTTTTAGATGAATAACAAGTAGATGCAAGAACAAACTAAAGTTTTCCTTCACTTTTATCAAAATTACACAGTACATATAGTTTACTTTCAAGATAATATGATTCCTTTTTCTTTTTGATTACTTGAATAGAATCGCTGCAATCAGAACTTAATGCAATCAGACTCCTATTTTCAATGAACTCCACTAAAATAGAACCAATAGGATACCTTTTCTCTAATGGAGATTTTGTAACAGACATCCTTATAATAGGTAATTCTGCAGCACCTCTACGTTTTCTCAAGATTTTAGCTTGTGTACGTACATTGACTTCAAGTTGTTCAACCAAGGAGGCAACACGAATCAGAATATTGGATCCAGAAGATGAAAATAACAAACAGAGAACATAAACTATATATCATTATTTGTATAAAGACTAGGAGTACCTTTATACCAGTTAACTACAACACTAGATGTGGTCGGTCTATCTCGAGATGAAGCAACACGCCGGCTTACTGCATCTGCACCAAAAGTGGAACAACACTTAAAACCCATACAACACAAATCGGAGGACTTGAGGTGATCCACACTCGATTTCCAATGATATGAAATGAAGTCCACGAGAAAAGGATGAATTTCCCATGTGAGCTTTTTGAATTACATTTAAACCAAGTAATGAACAAAAAAGCTGCATATATGTGGCCAACAAACATAAAGAATGATATCGAAAGATTAAAATGGATACAAAATCCTAATATATAAAGCAAATGTTTGATGTGTATGCTAAAGCAAACTTTCAAGTTCTAAAATTGATTAGATCAGGATTTGCATGACTGTTGTTGAGAATCTTTGTGGGACCATTTACTTGCTAAGATATACATATTGAAAAAGTTATCAAATGATTCGAGCTGTGAAAGTAACTTGGTTTCTGGAAAACTGAAAATGACAGGAGTTCAGTTTTCATTCAATTGTTTATAGAATTTTCCTCCATCCATTCTCTAGGTTTCTCCTAAGATAAGGAAAATAGAGCTTGAAATCATTTCTTATTGCGAGTATATGAGGAACCCCAAATTTATTCTCCAAAAAAGCCCTTGAGAAGAGTAGGGAAGGGAGGTTCCAATATATATTTCAAGAGAAATGACCCAAGTCTAGCCAATGTGGAACTCTAACACGCCCCCTCCAACGGAGGCTAGATGGACACGTCCCAGAGAGTTAAGAGGGGGCTAGACGAGTACAGATTGCCGTAGCGTGTCGAGTCTCTAGACTAGAGTGGTAGACCTTGACTCTGATGCCATGTAAGAATATGTAGAACCCCAGATTTATTCTCCAAAAGAGCCCTTGAGGAGAGAAAGGAGGTTCCAACATATATATTAAAGAGAAATGGTCCAAGTCTAGCTGATGTGGGACTCTTAACACTTATGAGTTATGACACCACATAAGTGGGATCAACAAAAAATGTCAAATGACCCAAGCATTCAGCATTACTCTTTCTTTCCATACCCTCGAAATTAAGTCAATTTTTCGTTTTAACTAGGAGTTATAGTGAAGTTAAAAGTGCATAGATTGTTTAACATGAAAGGTGGGCTCTAGTTATGGGAAAATATGAGTAAATTGCCTCTCTAGTGAACTTGCTCATTGATAGAGCATGTAAGCAAACAGCAACAGAGAATGAAACATTTGCAAACAAATTGGATACCTTTTGGCCTAAGTTCCTTCAAACTGCAGCAAAGACTTGGTGTTGGGACGTAAAACTAACAAAATTTCTTGCATATATCCTTAGCCTTGGCGAACGAGCTCGTCTGCAATCATGTTTCTAACCTCGGTGCATAGTATGTCCGTATTATCTCCTTTAATAGGCTGGTGGATGACAACTTTGACCGTTCCTGAGTTTAATGTACGCTCCATCCCTGCAGGCATAATTTTACCAGTTCCCATAAGAGTAATTGGAACCACTGGTACCCCGGTTTTGGCAGCAATACTGAATGCACCTTTCTACAAAGAAACAAACAAGAGCAAGTTTATTGATTTCTTCTGTTTTACTCAACACACAATTATTTGTCAACTAGAAAGTAGAACGGAAAGGGATTTAATTTCAAGAAACATTGCTGCAAAATAACCCAACTCAAGGTTCCTAGGTCCCTATATTGGTAGATGATTTTCTTTGAATCCCAGGATCACATGATTGCCCTTACTCCAGCACCATGATGACCGATTTTTTAATGTAATTTTTTATCTTCTTCGCATTGAATGTGGAAAAATATCATCTGTAGAATCCGAAAATGAATTCCTTCTAAATTGTGACCTTCCACTAGCAGAAACTCCAGTCGTTCATATCCATTTTCTAAGAGGTAGAACCCCGAGGGAATGAAACTCCAATCATTCTTATACATCAGAATCTCAATGCCGCTTTAATAAGCAAAAAACATTAAAATCTAAGTGCAAAATGAAATACTAAATAATTATGATAAAAAGCCCCAACCAATATCTCTCACCTTGAATGCACCTAAACTTCCATCCCTATTTCGTGTACCCTCAGGAAAGAAGAAAACAGATCCACCATTCTTGACAAGTTCCATGCATCGTTTTAGAGTTTGCTATGTTAACAAAATCCAAGAAAATATAATTCAGCAGTAAAGAAACAGGGCAAGGTTAACAGGGAAAAACACTGCCAAGTAAGATAAACTGAATACCAGTTGGCTCTTTCTGTCCATACGCTTCAGAGGAATAGTGCCCATCATGAACATGGCCCAGCCAATAACAGGGAAGAGGAAAATTGCGGTCTTGCTAACGAACTTAAAGTTTCTTCCTAGAGTGAGAAGTGTATATATGTCTAGAAAGCTTTGATGGTTGGACACATAAACAGCTGGAGAATCTTTTGGAGGCAGATTCTCAGAACCCTGAATCTTTAGTCTAAAAAATGGAGCAATGGTCATGGATGCCCAAATTTTGGCAATAAAATGATGAAAGTTCCTTTGGTATTTATCTCTTAAGAGCACAAAGGGATGCACCACCAGCATGAGCACAAACAGAAATACGGCAATGAAGGATGTCACAGTGTAAAAGCAAATTCCTCTGATTTTTGAGCCCACTTGGAATCCTGCATTTAAACAATAAAAAATAATAATCATTAAGAGAAGGGAAACAGATATTGATGGGTACAAATAAACAATCACATGGAAATTAAGAAGCTGGGATGAGCAGAACCTGATAATTGATAGGACGCTCCAGGTGATCCAGTACCAGCAATTTCAGATCTAACAACAACAGATCTCCAATTTTTATCCTGGTTACGCCATTTATAACGATCAGACATGCCAATGAACCTTTCTTGTGGGTGAAAAGAGCATGTAGATGTACAGGGGTATTTTCTTTTTGAGATAAGGCACTCCCGCATACCATCTGCAGAAAACATCAAGAAAAAACTGGTTATACATTTCATCCAAGCTTAATGGAAGGAGCAGATTGTTGTAATATATTAATTAAAGAACATGATGCAAAATGCATCATATTTGAGGACCTGTTTCTTTCTTTTGTGGACTGCAGGATACAAACAGGACCTTCTCATATAGGGGATTTGGTTTCTAAAAGTCATGGCTGTCCATTGCAAAATATCATAAAATTAAAAAAAGTTGAAATAAATCTGAGTTTTAATTGTTAATGTCCGGTTGAACTTTAATGCCCGTCAATCTGAATTTTTGATGTGGTATTAAGAGGGAAAAGTAGAGAGAACTTAAAGAACAACAAGAACAATCTTAAAGACCTAGAAAAAGTTGGTCTCCATTATGCAAGCATACATGAATTAAGGTCTTGATTTCTGGATCACCTGCAAATAGCCAATCTAACAACCCACTGACTGACTTCTGTTTCCCAAGTGATTGATATTTTGTTAATTTTATTTATTGATTCCTAAGGTACAAATATAATATGCCACGGGTTAGTTAAGTGACTTTGAGAATTTTGGGTGCTATTTTAGTGTCACCCATAGAGTTGAGTTAGCCCTGTTAAAGCTTGAAAATCACCTTTTTTTGTCAATGGGAGTGTCAGGTTTGCGTTATGGGAGTGTGATGCTAGATCTTTGCCACCTATTTAATACACATGCAGAAATGTAAGGTCATGAATTGGAAGCAAACCTTCAAAATGGGAACATCAAAGACCGACACTGAAGAAAGGTCGTAAAGAATATGTAACACTAACAACAAGATAATAAGATCACTCACTCTGCCCTGAGTGCCTCCTGACCTGATCTTTATACGGAGAGCAATAGAGTCCCTTAAGAGCAGACATCAATCAGAACGAAAATGTTGGTATCAAACTTAAGAAAAAATGTATGACAACAAGGTAAAAAGATAAATGACAGATTCCACAACATTGCTATTGTACAAATACCAAGAATTGGTCAATGATCACAATGTCAAACAGAAAAATGTGCAGAGAAGCAAACCAGCCTCACATTCCTCTAGGATAATTTCATTCTTCCCAAAAACACAGCATCAATCAATTATTTCTCAAAAATATAATCCTTTTATCTACATTAAAAATCTTCAGAGTAGTTAGCAACAAAAGTGCCCATGCATGAAATAACACAGGTATCAGCTGGCCCTAATCGCATCTTTGATACAGCTGTCCTTTTTAAGCAGGTTAAGTTAACTTTATATAAGAGTAGTCCTTGACTTCAAGAAATTACTGAGATAGACAAAATGATACACCTAGAAGCCTCAACCAATGTCAATAAGATAAAGTGTTTTTGTTTATGGTTGGTTAGAAGTTCACTTGTTGGAGCTGACCATTATATGGAGCTGCAAGTAAATATCTTCACTTTTTTTTCGGTGAGCTCACCTCTATCCAGTGTATATTATCATGTAAAAAAATCAAGTTGTTATCCTTTAAGGCTGGCCATCAAAAAATATTCTATTGGAACAGTAAGATTAACAAATTCTTATTTCTCTAGTGTCTTCCCTAGCATGTAATCCCACTTCTATATTATACAAGTTTATGAAACTGAAAGGGCACATATATAGAGGGCCAGGTACAGGTGGGAAGAATGAAAGCCCTTTTTAGTAGTTTATTGTGGCTTTTAGCACTAAAATTTAGAATCAGGCCAACTAATGTATGATACATCTGAATTCACAATGGCTGTCTTGCAATTATCGACTGTGTATATCCAGGCTTCAGTTGAATGCCAAACATAAATCACCTAATTCACTAATGCATTAATTAATTTGTTTACATCATCAAGATGAGTAAATGATGTTGAGTAACAACTTGCAAATCTTATTTGATTGCCGAACCACCAACGTTGAAGGATTCTTTACCTTTTGCAAGAAGTAATTGCTGCAAAGCACTACGTATGATTCATAGCCTTATTGGTTAGCTGATATTATTTTATTTACACACCCAAACGGCAAAACCCAAAACTTTTTATCCAACCGTCCTGTTTACACAACGCACAATATGCCAGCATCAATTAAACATGAGAGCCAAGTCACATACAATCATTGCTCTAGTGGAGGAAACATCAGTAATCTTGACATGTACCAATGTTATCTTGAGCTACAACTAGGTTCAAAAGACTAATGCATAAATGAGTATCTTAACTGAGGTTATTACAAAGCTTCGTAATCTACGAGCTTCAACATAGATCCAAAAGTCATGATAACTAACAGAGGGTTCTTCAGCATTCTATTTGCTGTGCATCATCACTTTTTGAGTCTTGCAACCATACTCGGTTTAAAGGTTTCAGTTAAAGTTAAATAAGATGTCAAAATACCAAAAGGTACATTATTATTTTTCAAAATATTGGGAAAACTTTCTCACATGTAGATTCTTTTTAACTTTTTAGGCTGGCATCTGCGCATGAGCTATGGCACGCCCATTTATGCATATTGGAAGCGGTGCAAAAGCAACTGCTTATATATAGATATATGTCCCTCTCAGCAGCTTGTGTTTGTTAACTTTCAGCTTTCTTTTCTGTTGGGTCTTGGTTTATGTAAATGCACATGATCTATAAGTTTCTTTCATCCAAAGCAACGAGAGAATAGAACTTTGCTGGTTAAGTCTGTTCATCATCTTCATGGGGTTGTAACTTGCATTTGCCTTGATAGGTCAGCAGAAGACTGATCAACGATGTGAGTGTTTAAATTTATTCCCCATTAGCATCACGGCCATTAATCCTCTTGAACTCAATCAAGCAAGAGGACTTGAAAACCCAAAAGAACATTAAAAATCAGTTGATAAAAAAACCAACGAATTTAGATGATCCTTTGATATCTGTGTGAGTGTGTAACTTAGGTACCATCCAATGGCCACTAGAACCGGCAACGGCACCAAATTATTGATAATCACATAGTCTTATAATTCGGAAATTAAGATTCTGAGAAGAGGCTGTAGAAATATAACAAACGTAGTTACCATCTGAATATAGGACGATGAGAACACCATTGGTTCCTTCAAACCTGACAAAGTGATAAAATACAGTGTCATTGGCTGAGGATGAAAACACAAAGCCTTTCATAATTTTTTCTGTCACAAAAAACACGTTGGATTATCATAGATGTTATGATTATCATATAATTTTTTCCAGGAGATGCTCAAGTTTCACAGATCAAACACACATTCATGCAGTCAGACACAAACGCACACAATAATAAATAAGAAATAGTAATAAGCAAGGGTCACGTCTAGCCTTGTAAAGTTAAATTCATTTTGAGTCATCTTAAAGGGATACGTTGTCATTTAAATTTATTGTATATTTTCCAGGATGGTATTACTTCCTCAGAATCTATCAAAACTGTAATTTCAGGAGGAGCTAGAAGTTGTTGTTTGACAGACACCAACTAAACGAAGCTTCTTATAGGAGATCTTAATGGTCAAGTAAGTAGATACACAAGAAGCTTTTTGCATGGATGTTTTAGTGTAGTGATAAGAATCAAGAAGAAGAAATCTTAAATTTTCAGTAGCTTATGATTTTATAGTTGCAAACAATTCTTTAAGAGATACCATTCTTACAATCTTACCTAGCAACCTCTACTAGTGGTTACAACTCTTGAGCCAAACTTAAACAGAAGTACATCTGGTACAACTATAACAGAGTCGGTAGGGAAGAGGAAACACTCTGGAATCTAAATGTTTTAAATTAAGCAAGAACAAAACAAAAGAACATGAAGTGCGACTTTAGCAATGCTGGTAGGAATTAGGAAAGAAGAAATGCAGTAATCACTTTTTATAGAGAAAATTGTATGCTCAAACACCCCCCCCCCCCCCCCCCCCCCTCCCAAAAAAAAGTAGAACTTTAAGCAACACAGCTTGATTAGTTCTGGTCGAATGTGAACCTTTTAATGCACTCAATTGAAGAGATGACATGTACCAAGAAAAGAGTGGGAGGAAAGGTGGATGCGACCAAAGTTGACAATGGGAGGAGTATTTTAGGGATAGTTGAATGGTAGGATATATGAGAGGGGTTGGCCTTAGACACAAGTATGTCAAAGGATGTCCACGTCCTTGGACCATAGCTAGTTGCTAGAATCCCTTATTAATAGGAGACTGAAAGAGTAGCCATCGACAATCAGCCCTAAAAAGTAACAAATGAAGATAATTTTTAACGTTCTGGTTTCTGTATAAATTTCCCATAGTTATGGCCAATTAACCCCGAGAAGTAACAAAATGATTAATGAAAATTATCAATAAGCATTACAATCTTTAATGTTCTTGTTTCTTACACATAGACGATGATAAAAGTTTCAATAAATAATAAACTAAACAAGGTTTTGAGATTTTAAAAATATAAACAAATCAAAAGTTCGTAAGAGAGTTAGGGGTTGTTTTTTCCTATTAAACCCTGCATAAATTAAGTCTTATGTATAGATAAAGTTGTCTATATGGATTAACATAAATTTTTGTTTGTTTTGTGTGCCGAATAAATAGTCCGTATGAATTAAGCTAAGTGCTGTTGATTGTGATTTTTGGATTGACTTTGCTTGCTCGTTCTATGTTGCATGTGAAATTCATCAAGCTTAAGGTGAAAAAGTTATCTCCCTGTTACTGCTATATCCTGTGACTTCCAATGAACACCCTCACTCATAGACTCAAGATACAGTGAGCCACACTGCACTCTAGAAGCCAGTTCCTAAAAACTTAGATAAATAAATACACATCCACCAAATAGAAGAATATGTATACATGCCACGGACTTGAACTGATCCTGATACTCCTATGAAAATAGGTCTTTAAAATTATTTGAAATTCTAGAACAAGGTAAAGTTAGAGTGTTCCCACCGTCAATCTAGGTCGTTTGCACATAATCTTCACGCACAGAAATTCTGTTTAAATAAGGATACATCTATCCCTCACCCACCAATCTTAGCAATTCGCTAAAGTTCAACCGATTGACTTACTATGAGAGACAAATGATTGCAGATGTGAAGTGTTGAATGGCAAATACTAACACAACATTAGCGTTTTCACTATTGCTATTATGTGCAATTGTGCATACAATCCTACTAGCAGACATGCTCTCACAAGTAAACCATTTCATTCTTGTATGAAATCCAGCAAAAAAAAATGTAATCGAGCCCTAAACTTCAATTCCAGGACAATATTCATATATGAACAAGCAGGAATTAAAGCTTCAAGATGTATGTCCAAAAATCAACAACAGCATATCAATTGAAGACAACAAGATTGAATCCAACAGGAATCAACAAACCAGATTTGCGACGGAGAGGGAGGAGCAGCGGCGGTGGAGAGTGCGACGGCGTCGATGAGCAGAAGGGGCGAGTGTAGTGAAATTAGGCCTAGCAGACGGGTCTGACGTGCCTACACTTTGCGTTTGGAGTTGGAGGGAAGCAAAGAAGGGGGGATGAGGTCATTGAGATGAGTGAAAAGGGTGGGATTTCCGTTATCCATACTTCATCGAGGTTAACCAAGGTATTGTGCATACCCGTACGATGCAGCGGAATGTAAGTAAAGAACGAATAATTAATGCTATTTATTTATATACATTTCATCAATAATCAACCATGACCTAAGAATCATAACTTATGAAACCTAAATCTATAAAGATATTCAATAATTAGTTTATATTACAATTATTGACGAAAAAAATTATAATGATAAAATTTATAAAAAGAATGAAACGTATTTTACGATTATGTATAGATAGAAAAACAAATTATTTCGTAGATATTCATGATATTTAATAGTACAGTTAAATTAAAAAATATTCAATATTGGGCTCGTTTTGAAGATATTGAGGAGACGCTTATAATGATATAATTTGTAGAAAAATGAACGTATTTTTTCATTGTATTTTTGTTAATATATGATTATTTGTGTTAATATGATAATTGTGTAAAATGAAAAATGAAAAAATAAGGGATATAAAGTAAATTAAATAAGTAATTGTAAGGGTGGTAAATGTAATTGTACAAAAGTTTGTACAATAATCGTTTTAGTTTTTTTATTATATAGTATAGATTCTGATATTTAATAGTACGGTTAAATTAAAAAATATTCAATATTAGGCACGTTTTGAAGGTATTGACGATACGATTATAATAGTATAATTTGTAAAAAAGGAACGTATTTTTTCATTGCATTTTTGTTCATATACGATTATTTGTGTTAATATGATAACGGTGTAAAATGAAAAATGAAAAAAGTAAGGGATATAAAGTAAATTAAATAAGTAATTGTAAGGGTGGTAAATGTAACATTGTAAGGGTAGTAAATGTTATTGTACAAAAGTTTAAGGGTGGTAATTGTTATTGTACAAAAGATTGTACAATAACCGTATAACCGTTTTAGAATTTTTATTATATAGCTAGGCATATACCCACGCAATGCAGCGGAATGTAAGTAAATAACGAACAATTAATATTACTTTCTTATAGATATGTCATCAACAATCAATCATAACCTAAGAATCACAATTTATAAAACCCTAAACCTATAAAGATATTCAATAATTAGTTTATATTACAATTATTGACGAAAAAAATTATAATGATATAATTTATAATAAGAATAAAACGTATTTTACGATTATGTATTTTAATATGCTAATGGTGGAAAAATAAATAAAACGTATGGATAGAAAACAAATTAATTCGTAGATATTCATGATATTTAATAGTACAGTTAAATTAAAAAATATTCAATATTGAGCTCGTTTTGAAGGTCAGACGAGACGGTTATAATGGTATAATTTGTAGAAAAATGAACGTATTTTTTATCGCATTTTTGTTCATATACGATTATTTGTGTTAATATGATAATGGTGTAAAATGAAAAATGAAAAAGTAAGGGATATAAAGTAAATTAAATAAGTAATTGTAAGGGTGGTAAATGTTATTGTACAAAAGATTGTACAATAACCGTTTTAGTAGTATAGATAATTCGTATATATTCTGATATTTAATAGTATGGATAAATTAAAAAATATTCAATATTGGGCTCGTTTTGAAGGTATTGACGAGACGATTATAATGGTATAATTTGTAAAAAAAGGAATGTATTTTTTCATTGCATTTTTGTTCATATACGATTATTTGTGTTAATATGATAACGGTGTAAAATGAAAAATGAAAAAGTAAGGGATATAAAATAAATTAAATAAGTAATTGTAAGGGTGGTAAATGTAAGGGTAGTAATGTTATTGTACAAAAGATTAAGGGTGGTAAATGTTATTGTACAAAAGATTGTACAATAACCGTATAACCGTTTTAGAATTTTCATTATATAGTATAGATATGTCCAAAATCAGTGTCAAGTTAAAAGGGCAAACTAAAACTGAAAAATACATTGATACTTCTTCGTCTAGATAGCATGTATTTGTGCATACAAGTAATTTATAACATGCATACGTGTATATATACAAGTGCATAATGCACTTGTGCATAAAAACAAAAAAACAACATAATTTACCTAGGCATATCATCCAGATGAAGGGTTACCATAATGTTTTTCAATTTTCCCTTTTTTTTTGAGGTTTTTCTCCCTCTGTCCAAATATTCTTTAAAAGATTATATGTCCAAATAAAAAAATATATAATTATACATATATTATTATAGAGTAGACTCGTTTTTCATAAACTTTTTATTTTCCTTCTTGTGTTTTGGAAAGTATAATTTTCATTTATGTGGTTTATAAGCTATGGATTATGGTTGTCTTTGTTTTTCTGGTTTATAACTCGTTATTATTGTTGTGTCTACTTCTTTAAAGGTGCTAGACGACACTGTTGACGCCTTATTGTCTTTCCATAGGAACTCCTAAAGTCCACTTATGCATTTGAGTATGTTCAGTCATGTCTATCCCCAATATTTAACGGTAAATCAATGATGGAGTGATTAGTCTTAGGGACGAAAACAACAATAAATTATAAAGTACATGAAATATGTAATTTCAAAAGCACAAAGACAAAAATCAGATTAAAAAAAATAACAATAAATTACAAACTACAAGGATAAAAGTCGTAATTCCAAAAGCACAAACAAAAAAATCATAATTTTAAATAAACCCCATGAACGAAAAATGTATTTTACTATATATTATAATTATTAGAAGTATACCCACAGTTCAGGGAACTCGTGACTTTAACCCGTAGTCCTAACTTATGTTTTGTTATATTATTTGCCTCTTTCGATTTTATTCTTTAGTTTTGCCATTCACGGGAGAATTTTTAATTGGTTGTCAATTTTATAGAGTATTGTGTCGTATTAATAGGCTTGATCCTTATCTTTTAATTGAGTATATTTACCAGTTACGTATACGGTAATAAGTTGTAAACTTAAATTTTGAGAAATTCTAAAAATATGAGATATATATATATATATATATATTTTATAATATAGTAAATATATTATATAAAAATATTTGCACTTATGTTTTGTTATACTACAAGTGCATACCGTCCAGATGAAGGGCTACCAAGGTGTTTTTCAGTTTTTCGTTTTTTTTTTTGTTTTCCCCTGAAATTGATCCTATATATATATATATATGTGTGTGTGTGTGTGAGAACCATTGCATATTATTTTTTTCTCATCTACGGCTTGGATTAGCATATTGATTAATATATATTTGTTTCATAATGTGAACATTTTTTATGTGTTCGTGAAACAAAAAATACAATTAAAACGGTTTACATTGTGAACCGATAACGTATGAAATAGACACATTGTGAAACAAATATATGTTGATCAATATATTAAATTCTAGTCCTAAACAGAAAAAATCATGTGAAACAATATCTTAAATAATAATTTTTTCACAGTTATCACAATATATAGGGTTCTCAAATGATCAAGCCTCTATATATAGTACCCTTCTTTTGTAAATCGTCTAAATGTTACAAACGATATAAACAAGGCCATCTTCGTCATTTTAACAGATTCATCTTTTTTAACAATTTCTTTTAAATATCTCATATAATACCAAGTTAATCAGATTTATCTTATGAATTATTGCTTTCTAAAAATCTCACTCCAGTTGTCATATGTAACCGATTTCCTTACCCCTTTCCCAATGTTTTGTTTCTCATATGAAACCACACTAATTATTGGTCCTCATATGAAACAATTACAGTTTTTGTTACCTAATTTTATGTTAGTGTTTTTTCACTTATGAAACCACACTTTAAGTTTTTTTTAAACGCTTCAGAATAACATTTCATATGTGAAACATAAAAAAAAACTAATTTAACAATAACAATGTACATACTAAAAAGACATAAAGTAATATTTCAGCTTACATGTACTGTTTCATATGTGAAGCATCTAGTAAACTTTAAAATCATTAAATCAAATCCTAAAATAATAACACTAAATCAAACTTAAACGACAAGGATGATTAAAAAAAAAAAAACTAGACACGATTGAAGGTATGTTTTATCTTATCTCCAACATAATTGATCAAGTAATTAGAAAAAAAAAAAACATGTGAGTAAATATACAACATCGAAGGTCCTTTTGAAATGCAAAACATGGTAACATGTACATAGAAGTACATTGCATCACTGTAAACATTTTCATACAATAATTATGCATTTGACACTACTAACAACTTAAATATACATACAATATGCCTTGAGATATATCTTGTTAATTGTCCAATAGATTCGGTTTATCTAACTTGCTGACTTGACATGACATAAATTAATGTACTTCACGACATGTATTGTGTTAAATGAATTTGGCTTATTAATTACCCTTTTGCCTTGTAATGTAATGGTATATGTTCCCGCACACACGTATTGTAACACCACAATTATGCAACTAAAACAAGCATAATAGAGCTTAATTAATACATATTCATTTAAATCTCAAATGACATAGTTCTATTATAACGTGCATTATTGTCTTAAACGATATGTACAAAACATTAACCAAACTTTAAATCCTAGAATATCGATATCATCATAAACGGAAATTTAAACTTCTAATATATAGATCTTTCAAAAGCGGGTACTTCTTCATGAAATCTCCGATTTCCCCTAGTACAGGTCGGAAGAAAAACACAATGTGAGTCAATTGCCCGATAGGAATTGGGACAAAACAAGCAAAAGCAAAACATAATGATGAGATCAATTTCAATTAAGATAGAAAGCTAATATTTCAAAAAATTCCTTACAAGGTATTATCACCAAACTACAAAGTAACCAAATAATCTATAGTTGAAACAACGAAGGACTCATGTTTTATACATTTATACATTGGTAGGACGTAATAAGCCACTTAGAATTAACAACTTTTAGTTTACATTCTTATATTACATAATGATAAAATCTGTATGTCAATAATAAAAAATGGCTTTCAAAGTCTTAGGATTAGGTCATAATTTAATGCAAATTTATCCTACATGCATATTAAATTTATGATGTTAGATACGTCAATCCTTGATCCATTGAAGGGTGATCATGTAGTTAGATCATTGGCTTAGCATTAAACATGACATCACCTATTTGATACATGTTTGTCATTGTTGAATAATGATTCCATCCTCAGACAACATTTATTGTAAAATGCCATTTATAGTTACACATACACCTTTTACTTCATGCAAGTTAGTTGAAATACTTATAAGGTGTGTCTCGACTAAGACTACTTACTAGTGGTTACCGAGGCTGAAGACGGATCAAAAGGTCAAATATAGACACTTTATAAACTATTAACTCAACTATTAGAGCCAAATGGACTTACATAGTGAATGCCACCTCATTGGCATGTTATGGAGATGTCGAGCTTCTTTTAGTTCTAAAGGCATCTAAGACAAATGATGTGTCATTTTTGTCGGAAGAGGAATATGTATCAACAAACAGTGTTGCATATGAATGTCACCATCTCTAGACAATAAACATTTGCACCTATCCCTCTAACATGAAGACATAGAAGATAAGAGTTATATTGGACATAAAATCAAATAGTCATCATATTTAACTCAAGTTCTATTTGAAAAAACTATAGACAGTGATCTTACTCGACATACTAATACGAATATTGTTAAACTCTCCCTTAGTTATATTAGGGTAGAGATGGCCAAATGGCCCAACTCGGGAACGTTTGGGACCGGTTTGGGCCCACTAGTCCTTAACCGATTACGATTTTCATCCAAAAACAAGGCACGACCCGGCCCGACGACCCGGCCCGGGACCGGTTATAGGATCGGCCCGGATCGGCTCGATTTTTTATTTAAAATTTAGTTTTAAGTATATTTTTACGTAAAAACTTATTTGTTAGTGTATTTGATTGGCCCAATTATAACAAAACGTATTTTTTTAGTGTACTTTGATTGATCCAATTATAATAAAACGTATTTGTTAGTGTATTTGATTGACACACTTATAATAAAAACGTATTTGTTATTGTATCTGATTGACCAATTTCTCAAATTAAAAATAGTTTTTGTAAGTTAAAAATCAAATTTAAAAAATAAAAAAAAATACGTGAGACCGGTTGGGCCCGGCCCAGGACCGGGATCGGGAGTGATTCTCATAATTGTGCCTTATTAAGCTTAACCGGACCTTCTCTATATTAGGGTGTGTTTGCTATGCGGGACATGATAAACAAGAACTATAACTTGTCCCACGTTTGATGCAACAATAATTGGACTAGGGCAAGATATGACTAAATGAGACAACATTACATTTTTTTTGTCCCACCAAAAGTATGTTATAACAAAAATCAGTGGGCGAGACAAACTTGGTAATTAATTAATAAACCATCAACGTGAAATAAAAACCCTAAGGGGACGTTTGGTTCGCTGGATTCCGCCGGAATCTGATGGAATTGGAATGGTCAATTCCATTGACCAAATTCCATTGACCAAATTCCATCCTGCTGTTTGGTTACCAATGGAATGAAATTGAATTCCATGAATTCTTTTAATAATGGATTTGGTCATTCCTTCTTACAATGGATGGAATTGAATTTCATTTCATCAGATTTTCTCAAAATGACACAAATACCCTCCTTACCTTTTCTAAAAACCCTAGTCGCTTCTAAAAACCCTCTCTCTCTCCTTTCTCTCTCTCTTCTCTTTCCTCTCTCCTCTCTCTATCTCTCTCCTCTCCCTTCTCTCTATCTCTCTCCTATCTTTATCTCTCTCTGTGAATGCAATTTCCCAATCTATCAAGCACAATTCTCATAAAAGATATAACATTTATCAAGAACTAGAGAGAGAATCTAGAGAGAAAGTAGATCTGAAGTCATATATCTCACAAATCTGAAAAATATTACAATGACGTGCTTCTTACAAGATTACAAGGCCCTAAAGCTATTTAAACCCACACCCTATTACAAGACTTAAACACAAAGGAAACTAAACAACTTTGACTTCCTTGACTTTGACATTTGTTGACTTTACTACTTTGACTTTCCTATTAAATCTTGGATACAATATTTTGACTTAACAATCTCCCCCTTTGTATTCAAGATTTAATAAAAATTTGACACTAGGCTTCAACACTTGATTCTTCAGCTTTTGTCTCTGACACTTTGAACTTTGAAGCTTTAACAGTCTTCAGTCTTTCAGCCTTTGAAGAATCTTGAAAAGTCTTTTGCACTTTGAAGCTTTGAAAGTCAACATGTCATGAACACGAATATGAAATCTTGAAACTTTTGAAATTCTTTGAAATCTTTGAAAAGTTGTATCTTCATCTCTTGTGATCTCTGGACTGTCTTCAGAAAAACAAACTTTCACAAAACTTGATATAACTTTGAATCATCTTCAAAACTTTTCTCAAATCATCTTAATTCGGAAATTGAATCATCATGGAATGATTTCTTTTCACCATCCTTGAATAACTTGAACTTTCTGAAATTTCTCCACAAATCTTTTCACATAACTTTCTTTCTTTAAGACTTTAAAATTGAATCTTTGTAAAATTCTCCCCTTTTTTGATGATTGTGAGCATCATGATCATCAAAACTTCTTCAATTTCAGCGCTATCTTTGATTACCCCCTTTTTGTAATGAATAAACAATCTCCCCTTTATAATGATTTAACATTCTCCACCCTTTGATCTGAATAACCGTCAATTCATGAACTGTATATATCCGAATCTTTTCAAATTCAGACATAATGAACAATGTAACCCTGATTCAACAGATGAAACAGTTAGCATTCCTGTAAGTAGCACGGAGCCACTTTGTACAACGGATGTACATTGGAAAGGAGCTTTTATGATGTTCACTCCCCCAGGGCTTCAATTCAATCATCAAAAAACCACAAAGGAATTTTCTATGAATGTTATGACAAGAAAACATATTCCTTATGTGCTCGTGCAAGTGTAGAATGATTGAAGCTACTTAGCTTGATCAGACTCAAATTGTGTAAACTGTTGAGACAACAACAGATAATACACGAACTCAATGTGCATGAAAGAGGTGCGAAGGTGGGGCAACTTTCCTTCTTTTTCAATATCTATATCTTCCGAGTGAAGATCAGATAGCAAATGTGTTGCGTCCCCAATGAAAATGAAACATTTCCTTTTCGGGAAAGAAATGAGTGGTTGGTGGGGTAATAGCAAGAGTTGGCATGGGCTCACTACCTTTTTCAATGATGGTCACCAAAGAATGTGAACCAATCAGTAGATGTGGCTGCCCGGCTCAGAAAGTGGTTGGTGCAGAGTTCTAATATTCTTTTAACTCTGTTCTCACACCCTCTTTCTTTTTATCATTTAAAGCTCACTTCTAACCAAACTCTATTTTCCATTTTTCCGCTCTACATAATGAGAAAAACTCAACTGGATGAGTTATCTCCCCCACTCTTTGATTTATGACCCCTCACCCCTCAATCACTCTAGGATAACTTCCTGGGTAGGAAACACAGGTTTACGTGAATCCATGAAAGTTCTGTTTAAGCTCACACATGAATCCCATGTAATTCCTAAGAAGAATCGTTGCTCAACAGTTTAACTTGAACATTTAAGCTCAAATAAGATAACACTGTGAAAATGTATACTCATGAGATTTGAGCAATTGAACTTTGAAGATTTCTCAAAACAAGGATATTGAATGAATGAAATGAAATCAAGAGAATTGTTTTGAGAATCTGACAATGTATCAATCAGATCAAATATAATGGTTAGGGTATCAAAGAATTGGATATTTTGTTTATATGAACAAATATAAACAATTTAGCAATGAAAGCACAAGATTAGAAAAAGATGATTGATGCTCAACAACATTGAATTTCAAACGAGGGTATTACCATCGAAAAAATTGTTTCGTTATGAGACATGGTAATAACAAATTCAAATAAAGTACTGAACCGGTATATATGAATACTTTACAGTATAAAGACAAGATAATACACAAGTATTGATCTTTGGAAACACACGGTCAGTTAAGCATTAAAGCTCAAAATTGAAAAACATTTAAAAGTCACACTTCCAAATTCATGAAATCTTTTGAGAACCAGAAGTGGTTTGAACATTTCAGAAAATGTTTTTCATGCTTGAAAGTTGTTCTTCTTTCAAACAACCAGAGATCTAGATTAGAAGATATTTTCCTTTAAACTCCCCCTCAAATCATGATAAAATGATTTAAGTCTTTTAAGCTCCCCCTGGATATTTGCAAATTATCCAAGTCTGAACGTTGAAGAACGGGTCCTGATCTGTCATGTGATCAGAAGCCATCACCTTTACTCCCCCTTAAATTATGCATCTGAAATATGTCAGTTAAAACACAAGATAGAGATCAATACAACTCCCTTTTGAATTGTAGACCGTCATATCGTAAGTATATTGTCAATGAAAAAGCACATGATAGAGATCAATACAACTCCCTTGTGAATTGTAGACCGTCATATCTTATCGAATGCAAAGTACATGAGTAAGGTCTTTTGATCACTGAAGTACGAGTCCTAAACTGTTGTGTTTAGAAGTCAAACTCCGTTGAAGTACGGGTCCTAAGCTGTTGTACTTAGAAGCCTTAGTCTTTTAACTTTAAAGTCCGGGTTTTGAACTGCTTTGTTCAAAATCCTTGGTTCTCTTAGGGCCTGTTTGTTAGCAGCTTAATGAGCTTAATGAGACTCACAACTTATTCAGTCAGCTATATATGACTGTTTGGTAGTGGCTTAATGATATAGAAAGTGGTTTATTCAGTAAGATTTCAAGGGGGAGCTTTATGCAGAAAGCCAAGTTTTTTCCAAACCAGTCCCTCTCATTAAAAAATACGTTCCTTCCATCTATGAAAAAACTCTCTCAAATAAAAACCTTCTAAATCTATATAGACAGATTAATCCACACAAACAACTTTATCCATACAGAACTTAATGGAAAACCAACCAAACAGCCCCTTACTCCCCCTTGACTTGAGGTGCCTGCAACACAGAATCAATTTTCGACTTTGGTACCCACTTGTATTTGGGTCCATGAATGTTAGTTGCAGTTCTTGTGGGGGTAATTGAATATGAACCATACCATAAATGATCACTTGTTTTGTGAACATAATCATGTGTACAGCAGTAAGAACAATAGTATTTCTTACCTAATAACCTGAGTAATTGATCTCTCGAGTATATATGGTCAAGTTTACCTTTATGCGCTTTGTTCTTCTTGGCTTTGTGTGTTTGTACACATGATTTCTTTCCTTTCAGCTCATCTTTCTTCTCATCTTCAACTGGTTTCTTCTTCCATACCAGTTTCTCTTCTTTATATCTTCTTCTTCTTTGATGTGTACCTGAACCATCTATATTTCTATCATAGAAAAGATTAGTACTACGAATCCGATCAGAAGATTTAACTGACCTCTTGGAAGAAACAGTTTTATGTTTTGAACTTGAAGCTGTCTTTTCAAGTTCTTTAATCTTTGAAGCAAGACTGTCTCTTTCTTTGACAAGAAGGTCAATCTTCGTCTCAAACTCAGACTTCGCTTTCTGCTTTTTTAGTGCATGCTCAGATAGTTCAGATAACTTGTTAGTCAACTTTTTAATCTTAGTCTCAAACATGCTTCTTTCTTCTTCAAATCCCTTATCAGCATCGTTTCTCTGGCTGAATATTTTTTTGAAGAATCCCACATTCTTTTGTTCAATGGTCTTCTTTTCCTTGGAAAACGTTTCTCTTTCCAAGATAATCACTTTCTCAAAATCAGAAATTTGCTGAGAAAGCTTTATACACTTAAGCTCAACTGCTTTCTTTTCATCAGCACTCTTTCTTGAAAAATCTGAGAACTTCTTTGAAAATCCTTTCTTTTCACTTTCAAAATCAGCTTTATCTTTGACCATCGTTTGTTCCCAATCAGATATTTTCTTTAGAAGCTCAGCATTAGTAACTTCCAGACTTCTAATCTTCTCTTCATAACTTTCAAGAGAGACTGCTTGCTGAGATTTAGCTTCCAACTCAGAAATCTTTCCTTCTCAGAAATCTTTCCTTTTAGCTCAAACAAAACCGTTGGCCCTTTGATCAACCATTCCATACAATCCCACAACTCTTTACCTGTCATTTTGTAGATATTTATTTTATCAGTAATTTCACGAGAAATATAAAGAGAAAATTCACGTATCATAAAATGTCGAGAATTATTATCAGCTCTCTGTCTTTTCTCCTGTTCCTCAGTACAATTTTCCATTTGAATTTGAGGTTTCATCTCTCCTTCAGTCAAAGATAATCTGATATAGTAACCCAACTCATGTTTATCTACAGAGTTTAAAAAATTATCTCTCCACTTTTTGTATTCTCCTTTGTACAGCTGTGGTGTGTTTAACCTGTTCCAAAAAGAACCTGTAATTATCATCTTGAATGGAATATCAGCTTGATATGAATGATCGTTCCCAAACAATTCAGAAAAATTTGACTGAAAGTCAAACTTAGATCACCAAAAGATAATCTCAAAAAAATCCAATCTCTGGAACTCTCAAATCACTGAAACTTGCAGATCAAATTAATTCAAAACCTGCAAATCAGAAAGTCGAAAATCAGATCAATTGAAATCTGGCGCAAAATAGAAACTTGAATAACACTTGTTTTGCGCGAACTGATGGTGGCGCAAGAAAAAATTTTGCGTGAGATGTGATTGGCGCAAAACAAAATAACAAGATGAATCTAGTGGTTTGCGCAAATCTCAATTATAATATGCATCACCGTCCCATTTTACTTGTATCTTCCAATCAAGAAATTTGATTTCACTAGCATTCCACTAACTTATCTTGAATCTGGCTCAAATTCTAAAACCTGCAGATAAGAAAATCAAGTGGCGCAAAATGTAGTGTGTTTGTGGCGCAAAATTCTTTTAGTGAGTGGCGCAAAACTCATTTATGTTGGTGGCACAAAAGTTTGAAACTTGCAAATTCCACCGTCTCATTAAACCAAACAATTTAATGAATATACATAAAGTTTGTTGGTGCAAAGAGTTGATGAGAGAGGCTGTGATTAGCGCAAAACAAATCAAGGAGGTGGCGCACAAAATGACATTTGCGCTAAAAGGCACTGGCGCAAAACTCTTTCCAAATGTTGTATGGGTAGCGCAAATGTTGGAATAGCCACCGTCCCATTATTAGACTTGCGCAAAACCCTTTCCAAACAAAACTGCAGCCACCAATTTTGACAAACAACACCACCGTCCCACTATAATTTTGATAACCAATCACAAAATTTCAATGGAGTTGGCGCAAAATCAATTTGATTTATGAAGTTGGCACAAATTTATGAAGATGTTGGCGCAAGGTTTCATAAAAGTGGCGCACTAACAATTTGGATTAAAATATGCAAATTAAAACGGCGCAAATATTGAAAACTATCTGGCGCAAAACTTATGATGAATGTAGCGCAAATTTTGAAGAATGTGGCGCAAATCTCAAATGATGAAGATGATGAATGGCACAAAACAAGAAATCACAAATTTTGAACACAAAACACAAATTTTAAATCCATTAGTGCACCACCCCACTTTCTTTTGATATCCAATCAAATTTTAAAACCATTACTGCAAAAGTGATGATGGTGGAGCAGATTGAATAAAATCAATCTAATGGCTTTGAACGTGTTCTTCATGAAACTCGCACACAGTATGAACACAAATTGAACCAAATCAAATCAAATCCTGCAGATTGATTCTTGAAATCGAACCAATACCAACAAATTTCTAACAGATTAAAGTTGCCAAAATCAACAAATTTCAATGCAGATTACAAATTTACAGAGATCGACATTTTTCAATCAAGATCCAACAAAATTCCAAAATTCAAACAAACTAGTGACGAATACTTGAAATCGTGTTAATAGAATGTGTTCTAAAACAGATATCGATCACACTTTAAGCATTTTTATGATCAAAGAACAACAATCAAATTCGAATTTTGATTTTTAAAGAAAAACAAAAGTAGACTGTGTGTTCTTGAGTTCTTGAAAATTTTCAGATTTGATCCACAATTCCAGAAAATCAATTCAAGAAGATGATCTAAAACAATCTGAAATTGTTTGGTTTGCTCTGATACCAATTGTGAATGCAATTTCCCAATCTATCAAGCACAATTCTCATAAAAGATATGACATTTATCAAGAACTAGAGAGAGAATTTAGAGAGAAAGTAGATCTGAAGTCATATATCTCACAAATCTGAAAATATTACAATGACGTGCTTCTTACAAGATTACAAGGCCCTAAAGCTATTTAAACCCACACCCTATTACAAGACTTAAACACAAAGGAAACTAAACAACTTTGACTTCCTTGACTTTGACATTTGTTGACTTTACTACTTTGACTTTCCTATTAAATCTTGGATACAATATTTTGACTTAACACTCTCCTCTCTCTCTCTCTCCTTTCTCCTCCCTCTCTCTCCTCTCTCTCTCTCAGCATTTAAAAAAATAAAAATAAAAGAAAGGGTATTTTTGTCATTTTTCATAATTCCATTCCAATTCCTTTGCAAACCAAACAGACAGATTCCAATTCATTTGACTGATTACATTCCATTCTGCCAACCAAACACTTGGTCAAACCTGATAACATTCCATTCCAATTCCTTCCAAATTCCAATTCCTTAGACAGATTTCATTCCTTCAGAAATCATTATGCGAACCAAACGCCCCATAAGGGGGCGTTTGGTTCGCAAAATGGAATATGAATGAAATTTGATGGAACTTGACCACGCGTTTGGTTGGTAAGAATTCAATTCTTTCACTTAAGCCAATGAATGATGAATTTCTTAATTTGTGGAATTCAATGGATTCCATCATTTTCATTATATGAACCAAACATATAACTTGGAATTTGGTCAAATGAATTATCCATTCCAATTCCTTCAAAATTCATGAACCAAACACTCCTAAGGGGGCGTTTGGTTCACAAAATGGAATTTGATGGAATTGGAATTTATCGAAGGAATTTGACTTTGAATGAATTGGAATGGAATTTGATGACGCGTTTGGTTAGTAAGAATTCAATTATTTCACTTAAGTCAATGAATGATGAATTACTTAAATTGTGGAATTCAATGGAATTTAAAGAGTTTCATCGCTTTCATTATGGGAACCAAACATATGCTTGGAATTCAGTCAATGGAATTGGTCATTCCAATTCCAATTCCATGAACCAAACAACCCCTAGGGGATGTTTGATTCATGGATTTTGAAAGAATTGGAATGGATAATTCATTTGACCAAATTCCAATTCTTTTATTTGATTCACATATTGATCATGATGGAATCCTTTTAATTCCATTGAATTCCACAAATCAAGGAATTCATCATTCCTTGCCTAAAATGAAAGAATTGAATTCTATCAAATTCATACCAACCAAACGCGTGGTCAAATTCCATTCCAATTTTTTCAAAGTCAAATTTCTTCGATGGATTCCAATTCCATCAAATTCCATTCTGCGAACCAAACACCCCTAAGATTTTTCACAATTCTTTCATCCTCCTATCTCAATCTAATCCGTCTTTCGTCTACGTACCAAACTGTCACACCCTGAAAACCAGGGTTGTGACTACTAACCATAACGATGAAAATCATCCCAAAATGAAAAAAAAAACAATCAACTCAACAGCGGAATTCTAAATTAAGGCACGATCCACGTTACAGAAACTAAAATCATAAAACTTAAATTCTTTAAGTTAAACCGAGCGCCTTTGGGTCTTTCTCAACTTTCTTCTTGCCTTTGAGCTATCCGCTATAATGCTCCCTGAGAGATGCATACTAAAATCGTCAGCTTTCGCCTAGTGAGTTCACGGTTTTCTTACATGCTTTACGGAAATAAATAAACTAAAAACATGCTTTGAATTATAGAGATATGCAAATAAAACATACAACTTGAAACATACTATTTATCACAAACATGGCTATTCTGCCAAGCGTATAGGTGCTATGTAAGACCCCGTTTTAAAAATGAGTAATTTATTCTTACCCGAATTGAACCGTAATTAAAAATAGCAACCAAAGATAGTTTAGGGGTTAAAACCGTCATTTAACCAAACTTATATTAATTATATATATATATATATATATATATATATATATATATATATGGAAAAAAAGGAGTAGATTACATCAATTACGTCTTCTTCAAACTTCATTCATCACCACCGCCATAGCTTTCTTTCTCTCTCTCTCTCTAAAATTTATCTTCTCTCTAAAATAACTTGCAAATCGTTGAAGAAATCACGGTAACAATTACATATTCAGAATCTACGCTTCGAGCCCTTCTTAAAGGTATAAATTTCTTCTTAAGTTATTTAAGTTGGTAAGTTAGGGTAGTTGAAGTTGGTTGGTAGATTATGATTATATATTGTAAAGTTATAATCATAAACATGTATAGGAATGTTTGTTTTTGTCAAAATTACAAACGGGTAAAGTTTAGAATTAAAACGGTGATATTTGTATCTAGATGTTTAACCGCACACCAAGTGACCGGTTTAATGTCTACGTGAACAAAATCCGTGCTTAAGATTATAATATAACCATTGAGTTTTAGGTTATGCGATTATTAATAATTGATGGTTTAAATAGGCAATCGAACGGGTTAAAGTTCGTAGTCGGTCTCGATTAATCACGTGTTGCATCTCAATCCAATCAAGGTATGGATTTCATTTCTTTTGAATCGTGAGCAACTATTTGTTGTAGTTGACCCTTCCTAAAGGTGGTTCATCACCTTGTGATTGATCAATCGAACGTGATCAACAAATGTGGAATTATACACACACACATACACATTGATTTGGTTTATTGAATCAATTGTTTGAACATTTTGATGTTTTATTAAAATGTGTCTTGTATGAGATTGTTTATGAAAAATGTGAAGTATATAGATTATAATTTCTGTGATCGCCATTTGGGTAAGTGGCATATGTTTAGTTTTCATTGATTTTAGAAGAACCCAATAAATGGGCACATTATTTGGGATGCCTTCTATGGCGGATTTGTTGTCATAGCGTCCTGCAGATGACGGTCCACCAGAGTTAAGCCTATGTGGCTTACGTGAACCCACTCTGGGAGGACTTGGCTGACTTTGTTGGCTTCAGGGCGGATGAATCGATTCTAGATTTTACCCACAGAATATGTGACCGTGGTTAAATTCACGGGGGATCCGTTGTGTGTGCCCGCATGCCGACCCAGTTCGTGTGGTTTGGCCACCCACGAACACAACGACAGGAATTGACGGACGTTATTTATATTACGTTTTGAAATTAAAGTGTGAACTGTTCTTGAAATTATTGTCTTTGAAAATTACTGAACATCTCTTTTGTTATGAACTTGAGTTTAAAGAACTTTCATCGAATGAATTTTTAAGTCTTCCGCTTCGTTATTGATGTTTTCATTATTATTTACGAATTTATATTATAATCCATTCACTGAGCCCTGTGCTCAGCCGTGTTTTTTTGTTTTCTGACACGGCAGGTACGAAGTGACGTTTACGGGGACGGGACTTGAGATCGAGCGTGAAATTTTGGAGTTCTTAGAATCACATTATTATATAAACGTTCTAAGTTTATAAACACTTTTTGAAGTGTAAGATTTTGGATTGTAATATATGTTTGGAGTTTATTAGTAGCTCTGATTTAGTTGTGTAATTATGTTAAGTCCCGTATGTGACATCACCCGTTCCAGACCACGGGGACGGGGGATGTTACATGCTATCTCACCACGCTATTGGCCTACACAAAGGTTGTCGCGCTTATAGGGGCTATATCCCCAAGCCACGACCAAAATATACCGGTATGCTATTCTGGCAGTATCCTGCCCTAGTCCGTTAGAAAATCCGACAACTATCACATAACATACCATATCTCATATCTTTCAAATAAAACTATCATAAAAAGCATGTAACTAAAAAAAATACTGTAGAAACATATATAACATGATTTTAAACTTTTGCGACATATTCGCATACTATGCATGCATCTCCGTTTTATAAATCAAATGAACTCACCTCGGAGACGGGGATGGTAGGCTTCTTTATTCTTTTAACCTTGCACCTACACAGATCATAATGACTTATCTGAGTACTTTCATTAATAAAACTACTCCCTAAGTCAACAAGACCCCTTGTAACTAATACGAGTTCTTCTCAATCAATCACTTAATGACTACTCAACTTAATGCCCCTCGACTTTTAGTTTATATAAAATTAAACTTGGCCCGTTCATATTTAATTCTTGTCAAAAGACCAAACAAATTCCCAGAGAAAAACTCGGTTGCTTTAATAACTTTCTAAATGCTCAAACACGAATTTTTCACACACACTACCCCAAGGAGTTTAAGAAATTTCCGGGATCTTACTCCTGCGCAAATTTATAAAGCTCATTTTCCAAATGTTGGGAACTGAAGATGTAACCAAGTCATTAATGTTGCTATTTCAGAGTTAGTACTGCCAGATGATCTTAAAGTTAATACTGCTAGGTATTACTACTTCTAGTAGAATTAATACTGCTAGTCAAAGTTAGTGCTGCTTGAACAAAGTTAGTACTGCTTAGCTAGTTAGTACTACTAGTAGTTAGTGCTGGTTAGTAGTTAATGCTGCCAAGACTCAGTTAATGCTTCTAAGGTGATCAAGGTGATTAATGCTGCTTCAAAGATAATGTGAAGATAATACTGAAGAGATAGCGTCTGAAGATAAACATGGAAAGCTTGAAGATAATTATGAAGATTATTTTGAAGATCTTTTTAAGTTTTGTAATTATCTTTATTTTCAGTATATGTATAGAATTGTTTAGAATAGTTACATATAGAATTAATTCTGAGTTTTTTTTGTTCTAGAGTGAATCAACCTCAAGGCATAGTTCCTAATTCTAGAGAAGTAGAATTCGTCTTGATAGAGCCTGTTCTTCAAGATTGAGGTTGTGGGTGAAAAGCTTGTAACTTGAATCATTAAATAAAGTTTGCAAGTTGTGATTCATACTGTTTTTCTGTTTATTGAATATTAAAGTGTTTTTCCGCAACTTCTTTAATATTGTTTCTGAGTATTCATAATTCTTGTTGAGAATTCGATCCTGACAAGTGGTATCAGAGCCTGTTCTCTCAGAAACATTCATTCATTCATCATGGAAAACTTTGCAGAATCAAACAGTACTCTTGTCTCTAAGGTTCCAATGCTCAAACCCAATGAGTTTGACATGTGGAAGATCAGAATCAGGCAATACATTCTCCTCACTGACTACTCAATGTGAGATGTCATTGAGAATGGCCCCTCTACTGAAGGTCAAATTGGACCAGATGGGAAAAGATCTCCACCAAAGACAGATGGTGAGAGGAAGATCCGGCAGACAGAGATGAAGGCCTTGAGCACTCTGCTCTTGGCCATCCCCAATGAATATCAGCATCAATTCTGCAACTGCACTGATGCTCAGATTCTCTGGAATGCTCTAGAGAAAAGATTTGCTGGAACTAAGAGCACCAAAAGAAATCAAAGGGATGTTCTGAAGCAGCAGTATGAGAACTTCACTTCTTCAAAGAATGAGTCTATGACTCAAACTTTTGATAGGTTCAACAAGCTTATTGGTGAACTGGCTACTGTTGGAGTGAAGATGGAGCAAGATGATATCAACAGGAAGTTCCTCAGATCTCTTGGGGATGAATGGACTATGTACACTGTCTCATATAGACAGAGTGACAATCTGGAAGAGAAGGAACTAGATGATCTATATAATGATCTAAGAGTTTTTGAATCAGAAGTAGAAGCTAAGAAGAAGCCCACTGGGTATATTCATAATGCAACACTTCTATCAACATCTACTGATACTACTGCCAACCCTGAAGCAGTTAGTGCTGCTAGTGGAGTGAATTCAGAAAAAGGCACTGAAACTGTCTTTGAAGCCTTTTTGTCCAGTCACAGTAACAACTCCTTGATTAATGATGATCTGGAACAACTTCACTCTGATGATCTGGAGGAGATAGACATTAAATGGCAAATGGCCATGTTATCTATGAGAGTGAAGAAGTTCATTAAAAGAACTGGGAGGAACAACTTCTCTCAAAGAAGAGAAAATGGAGCTGGTTTTGACAAAAAAAAGGTGGAATGCTATAAGTTCCATATGAAGGGACACTTTGCTAGAGAGTGCAGAAGTGGTGTGCCAAATAACAACCACCAACAAGCTCAGAATGGAGGCTACAATCAAAACAAGAACTCTGCTCAAGCCCTTGTTTCTCAACAAGGAATGGGATTTGACTGGAGTGACCAAGCTGAGGAAGCCATTCAGAATCAAGCTCTTATGGCAGAGGTGTCTGATCTCACTTCTGAGGTAATTTCTAATCTTTGTACTCAATCTTGCATAGACACTGTCAAAAGGTACAGGGATCATAACCAAAACATGTGTGATGACCTCAAAAGATTAGAAAAGGACAGAAGAGATTATGTGTTGATAGTTGAGAGGTTTGAAGAACAAATCAAAGGTTTCCAAGCCAATGAACTTCAACACTCTTATGACACAAACTACTGGAAGTGGGAAAAGAATGAGTTAGAGACCAAACTATCTAAGTCCAAAGAAGAGAATGGTAGGTTGAAAGAAGAACTAGCTAAGGTTAAGCTTGATATAGAAAAGTTTTCATACGCTTCAAAAGCAATGGATTCTCTTCTGAAGGCTCAGATTCATGATAAGATGAAGCCTGGTGTTGGATACAACAACACACCCCCTCCTTACAACAACAACTACATCCCTCTTACATCAGACTTGTTAGAGACCAAGGAGAAAAAGAACTTGTCTGAGGAAGCATTTAAGATAGATCCATTGGATGAGGTGGTTGTTGAGGATATGACTGAGAAAGAAGCAGTGAGAATAGGAATAATGCTGTGAGTAAAGAGATACCCTTAGAAAACAACATTATCACCAATGAGGGATGTGAAAAAATCTGGGTCAAGTCTAAAGAGATAGAGAAGACCAAAGGAAAGGCTAACAAGGTCCATTACAAACAGACCACCATTGTGAATCCTGGCCCTTGTAAACAGTGTGCTTGCAATAAAACTGAGAGCTCAAATTCTGGTACAAAGAGAGGTAATCAAAGAAACTGGAATAATCAATGGGCTTAGAAACAAGGAGTTGATCTGAGTAAAATAATCAGATCAAAACCTTGTTTCATATGTGGCAAGTTGAATCATTTGGCTAAGTACTGTTTCTTTAACCCTATTAACCAAAGGATGAACTTTCAAAGATTTGTGCAAAAACCTGTTGGTTATAGGAAGGCTGGAAAGAAACATGTGGCTAAGAAATCTGTTGAAACCAAAGGCCAAATGAAGAAAAAGGTTTTAAAAGAGAGTATTAAAATGTGGGTGCCTAGAAGCACTAAAACTGTTAGTACTGCTACAATAAATAGTACTGCTGACAGAGATAGTGCTGCCAGTAGCAATACTGCTGCTACCAGTGTTAGTACTGCTGAGAATATTAATGCTTCTAACACTGTTAGTACTTCTTCAAAGGTTACTACTGCTAACACAGTTACTGCTGCTGACACAATTACTACTTCTAACAAGGTTAGTACTGCTAAGCATGCAAGTGCTGCTAATGCAGTTAGTTCTTCTAAAACCAGTACTGCTTCTAGCAAATGTGCAGCCAAACCCATTATTGTGACAAAGTACTCCAGCAATGAGGAGTCAAAGTTTAAAAATCTTGTCAAGAAGGAATGCAAATATTTTGATGAGAAAGGGGTACCCAAGACCACTTTGGCTTGGGTTCCTAATCAATACTAACTGATTTATCTTATGTGCAGGGCAACCAACAGCTCAAGGGGAAGAGCATTTGGCATGTGGATAGTGGTTGCTCTAGGCACATGACAGGCAACATGTCATGTCTTCAGGATTTCAAGCATATCAATGGAGGACATGTTGCATTTGGAGACAATCTTACAGGTGGAAAAATAAGTGGAAAAGGTAATGTCACAAAAGGTAAGATGACATTTGAGGATGTCTACTATGTTGATCAGTTAAAATACAACCTGTTAAGTGTATCACAGGTTTGTGACAAACAACATAGTATATTATTTACCAATACAGAATGTATGATCCTTGCTCCAGGATTCAAGGTAGTTGATGAAAGCATGATACTACTTAGAACTCCAAGAAAGGACAATGTTTATTGTCTAGACATGGACAATGTTTCAAGTGATTCATCCCTGAACTGTCTTGTTTCAAAAGCTTCTGTGGATGAATCCTCTCTTTGGCACAGAAGGATGTGTCACATGAACTTCAAGACAATGAACAAACTTGTTAAAAACAACCTTGTAAGAGGTTTACCATCAAAAGTCTTTTCATGTGATAATCATTGTGTTGCTTGTCTTAAAGGCAAACAACACAAAACTTCTCATAAGACCAAAGAGTTAAATACAATTTCTTCTTGTCTCCAGTTATTACATATGGATCTGTTTGGTCCTACAAATGTGATGAGCATAGGGAAGAAATCATATTGCCTAGTTATTGTTGATGATTACTCTAGATTTACTTGGGTATATTTTCTAAGGACTAAGGATGAGACAAGTGGACTGATCAAATCCTTTATTCTAATAATTGAAAACCAAACTAATCAAAAAGTAAAAGTCATTAGATCAGACAATGGAACTGAATTTAAAAATCTTGATCTAAACACCTTTTGTGAAGAAAAAGGCATTGAGAGACAATATAGTGCTCCTAGGACTCCACAACAAAATGAAGTTGCTGAGAGAAGGAATAGGACACTAATTGAGGCTGCTAGATCTCTGTTAGCTGGTTCAAAATTGCCAATTACTTTTTGGGCTGAAGCAGTTAATACTGCTTGTTATGTCCAAAACAGAGTTCTAGTGGTTAAGCCAAAGAACAAGACACCTTATGAGCTCTTAAATAAAAGAAAACCCTTTATTGGATTTTTTAAACCATTTGGGTGTCCTTGTACAATTCTTAATACCAAATCTCACTTAGGAAAGTTTGATAGCAAGACAGATGATGGATTTCTTGTGGGTTACTTATCTCAAAGTAAGGCCTACAGAGTTTTTAATTCTTCTTCTAGAATAATTGAGGAAAGTGACAATGTCAAATGCAATGAGAACACACCAAATCCTATTGGGTCTGGTCCTCAGTGGTTGTTTGACATTGATTCACTAACTAACTCTTTTGGTTTCAGTAGTGATGATTATGCAGGTTCAGGTAATGGAGGATCAGGGACTACACAAGTTCAAGAAAACATACCTCAGTCTGTGATTTTTCCCATACCTACAGTGGCTCCTGTTGAAGACTGTGAAAAGGAGCCATCTACTGAACCAAATCAGAGTGAAGAAGAAACAAGAGATGAGGAGAGTCAAGAAAATACAGAACCAGAAGTAGCTGCTGAAATCACTTCAGTTGAGTTGAATGACACTAATCTAGAGGTGGGACTCAATGAAGAACCTAGTCATCAAACAAGAACTCAAAAGAATCATCCTCCTCAGCTGGTAATAGGAGATATATCTCTTCTCCTATGATGACTAGAAATCAAAGCAGGCTGCAAGATATGCAAGACCAACAGCATACAGTGCTTTCTTGCTTTCTATCCCAGCTTGAGCCTAAGAAGGCTTATGATGCTATGAAAGATTCCAGTTGGATAGAAGCCATGCAAGAAGAGCTGCTACAATTCCAGCTGCAAGATGTTTGGGATCTGGTAGACCTTCCTAAAGGTCAAAGAGCAATAGGCACAAAATGGGTCTTCAGGAATAAGAGAGATGAGAGAGGAATAGTAATAAAGAACAAAGCAAGGTTAGTGGCACAAGGGTATACACAAGAAGAAGGAATAGATTATGAAGAAGTATTTGCACCAGTGGCTAGGATAGAAGCAATCAGATTGTTCCTAGCCTATGCTTCTTATATGAAGTTCAAAGTCTATCAAATGGATGTAAAAAGTGCATTTCTATATGGCTCAATTGAAGAAGAAGTATATGTCTGTCAACCACCAGGGTTTGAAAACCCAAGCTATCCAGACAGAGTATACAAACTGAAGAAAGCACTTTATGGACTGCATCAAGCACCAAGAGCATGGTATGACACTCTGTCATCCTATCTCTTGGAAAATGGTTTTGAAAGAGGAGTCATTGATAAAACTCTGTTCATCAAGAGAAAGAAGAAGGACATCTTGCTGGTCCAAATCTATGTGGATGATATCATCTTTGGATCTACAAGAGACAATATGTGCAAGGAGTTTGAGGACCTAATGCATCAAAGGTTCAAAATGAGTTCCATGGGAGAGCTTACTTTCTTCCTTGGACTCCAAGTCCAACAGAAGTCAGATGGTATTTCTATTTGTCAGTCCAAGTATGTGCAGGACATTCTAACCAAGTTTGGTTTCTCAGACTCAAAGTCTGCCAGCACACCTATGGAGACACACAAGCAGATAACAGCAGATCTTGAGGGGGAGGATATGGATGTTCATCACTATAGATCCATGATTGGCTCTCTCATGTATCTTACAGCCTCTAGGCCAGATATAATGTTTCCAGTCTGTGTGTGTGCAAGATTTCAAGTTAGGTCAAAGCAATCACACTATCAAGCTGTTAAGAGGATATTCAGATATCTCAAAGGGCAACTTAGATTGGGACTTTGGTATCCTTATGACTCATCATTTGACCTACTTGCATACTCAGACAGTGACTTAGGTGGAGCAAACTTGGACAGAAAATCTACTTCTGGAGGATGCCAGTTTTTGGGTGCCAGACTAGTATCATGGCAGTGCAAGAAACAAACCATAGTGTCCACATCTACAACAGAAGCAGAGTACATAACAGCTGCAAGTTGCTGTTCTCAAGTCTTATGGATTCAGAATCAAATGCTGGACTATGGGGTAACCTTTCTACACACTCCAATCTTTATTGATAATAGCAGTGCTATTAGCATTGTTAATAACCCTGTCAAGCACTCAAAGACAAAGCACATTGAGATCAGGTATCACTTTATAAGAGACTGCAATGAAAAGAAGCTTATTCAGGTTGTAAAAGTTCATACTGATAACCAGTTTGCTGATCTATTCACCAAAGCCTTTGATGTGGGTAGATTAACTTTCTTGGTAACAAGTGTGGGAATGATCAACTCTGAATAAGCTCCTACTTAAAAAGTGATTCAATACCTATATATAGTTTATGCTTGGTGTTACTAATTTTCTTTCTCAGGAAATGTATAGCAGTACTCAGTTCATCACAAGCTTAAAAGTGTAAGTATGGTTAATACTGCCAGTACAGTTTTAGTACTGCCAGTAAAATTTTACTACTGCCAGTGCACAGTTAATACTGCTAGCGGTTAATACTGCTCTCAGTTAATACTGCTAGTTAGTTAATACTGCTAGTAGTTAATACTGCTCTCAGTTAATACTGCTAGTTAGTTAATACTGCTAGTGGTTAATACTGCTCTCAGTTAATACTGCTAGTGGTTAATACTGCTCTCAGTTAATATTGCTAGTTAGTTAATACTGCTAGTGGTTAATATTGCTCTCAGTTAATACTGCTAGTTAGTTAATACTGTTAGTGGTTAATACTGCTCTCAGTTAATACTGCTAGTTAGTTAATACTGCTAGTTAGTTAATACTGCTAGTCGTTAATACTGCTCTCAGTTAATACTGCTAGTTAGTTAATACTGCTAGTCGTTAATACTGCTCTCAGTTAATACTGCTAGTTAGTTAATACTGCTAGTAGTTAATACTGCTCTTAGTTAATACTGCTAGTTGTTAATACTGCTCTCAGTTAATACTGCTCACTGTTAATACTGCTTTCACTATCTTTTTAAGGTTAATACTGCTTATAATCCAAAAAGCTATAAATACCCTTTCCCCGCCTAAAAGATCATAACGACTCTTTGTCTACTGTTCATCTTCTCTCTCACTATTGTCTCTCAAGTATCAAGTGCTCGCTAGTCAAGAATCCTTGCGTACAGATGGCTTCAATGGTGTTTGTTGATGAGCACAATGAGATAGCCATGCTCAAAAAGCCAAAACAAGCCGAAGGTTTTCACCAGATAATCGATTTTCTGAGGACAAGCCACATCGCTCATGCTCTCACTGTGTCTCCTACCATCTACATAGATCATCAAAGGCAATTCTGGGTGATAAACGTCAATTTTATACATTTTTATGTCGAATTTACCCTACATTTGGTGTTGGTTAAATGGTTAAAATACCCCTTTTATCTAGTGTTTATTTATTTAATGTTTTATTGCATAAAAAAAAAATAAAAAATAAAAAAAAATAATTCTAATGTTTTTGTTTGGTGGGCTTCGTTGGAACCAAGGAAAAGAAAAGAAATATTAAGTTGATTTTTATAATTTGAGGCTTAAGTTTTGTTTGTTTGCTGCAGCCCAAAATAAAGAAAAAAAAATATACATTTCAAGTGTTTTTATGGCCCAATGTTTGCAGCCCACGTATGAAGAAAAGATGAGCCCAAATAAAAAAAAAAGGGGGGGGGGGGGGGGGGGAGAGCCCAACGAGAAGAAAAGAGAGAAAGAAGAAACAGTCGAGAGTTCGTCTCCATCTTCCAGTGGTGGACGTGCTTTTTTTTCGTGAGTTCACTGACATCGAAGCCACGACCAAACCTGCGTTAGCCACTGCCCCTTTTCACGATCCCAAGCCAATTCCGCGTGAGTTTCACGTGGGTTAAACCCACGTCCAAACCTGCGTCGACCACCACAGCATGCGTTTTTTTATCTTTTTGGAGCGGTTTTCGATTGGGGGGTATAAAAGGCCGATGTTAACTGTCGATGAGGGGGGAACGAATTCAGGAGTAATCGATCGAGAAACATAGAGCAATTCCAAGGTTCGATTTCCAGATTTTGGTGGGTCGATTTTGGGGATTTTTGTTAGGGTTCTTCATCAATTTCTATATTCACAATCCTTTTGTAAGTTTTAATTTTAGACATGATTAGTAGTTAAGTTTTTTTTTCTAGCAATGGGTACGTAATCTACTTTGAAAACTTGGATGTGTTGAGATTTAATTGGTTTTTAACGTCATTAGAATTCGTTTATGTAACCTTTGATTACATTGTTCTTCGAGTTTTTGTTAATGATTTCGAGTTGGATCCCTCATTTTGTTTAACTCAAATTCGAATGGCTAGTTAAATCTTTGAATCCGTAATTGTTCATTGATTTACTTTGGTAGCAACCAATACATGTTCGATGTTTTATCGAATATTAGTGTTGTAAGGTTACGTAATTTGATCATAATAATCGGCTTCGATTATTAGTCAAGAGTGGTAAGTTGTTTGTTTTTAGTGCGGCTAGCATTTGAATCCAAGTCCGTGACTTGATTTATTTAGCTAGTTAGAGGCTAATCACTGAGCTTCTCGTGATAGTCATGTTTTTGGGGACAACAGAACTTCGATGCGTATCATTGTTCAGAACCATTCCGAATTCTTTTGAAAGGATATTGTTGATTAAGCCTCTAATGCACTATCCAAGACATTAGTTGATTTCTGCTCATTGCTAGAATTCATTTTATCATTGTTTAAATTTATAGTTTGGTTGTTACATGTTTAGAATTTTTATTAATTATCCAACCCCCCTTTTTATAATTTTTATGTTTCCGATGAATTTGCACGTGATTATATCTTGGACTTACGGTTAACACCGAGTCCCTGAGGAGACGACCCTACTTATCACTATCACAATTTATTGTGGTTTAGCGGTAATAGGCCTTAATTATATAAACTTTATTATTTGCCGGACTCGACACCCGTCACTGGGCCAATGCCACTACTAGCACTGAAAACGGAGTGTCGTGCATCAAAACAAGGGTTTGTGACAAACCCTTGACAGTTACTGAGGAGACCATTCGCATCTGTCTACGTCTAGACGATGCTTCAGGTACATCTTCTATTCCAAATGAGGATTTGTTTTCAAACCTCACCAGAATGGGGTATGAAGGCCAAATGGGGATTTTCAAGTTTTTCAAAGCTCAATTTACACCCCAATGGAGGTTCTTTGTTCATACCCTGATGCACTGTATTTCTAAGAAAACTACTGGCTGGAGCCAATTTAGCAGTCCCATTGCCTATGCTTTGGTATGTTTATCTACTGCTAGAAAATATAATTTTTCACTGATGATCTTCAATGATCTTGTCTCAAACCTGGACAACAAAAAGAGTTTCTTCATGTATCCCAGGTTTGTACAGGCAGTTATAACCAACGAATTGACGGATATGCCTCACTTTGATGGGATATATGTACCTAAACCCCCTAAAGGCAAGGTCTTCTCAAACATGAGAAGATCTGCTAGGGACTCGGAAGGAGTTGACACCCCATTGTTCTCAACAATGATGGTGGTGTCCCAACCACAAGAAGGTATGGCCTCAGGGTCAAGGCCCTCATTAGAACAACCCACTGAGAGCCAATCCCAACCTTCCCCCTCTCACATTTTTCCTCAGTCCTTTGCTGCTAAACCCACTCCTCAAGTTTCCAAGACTTATGTCAAGAGAAAGGTACACAAGGCTCCTTCCCTTGTTGTACCTACTATTAACCAAGAGCCTCAAAGCCCTCTATTGGAGCATTCTCCAATAGAGAATATCCAAAGGGAATCCAATAGGGTGTCTCCCAACCCTGAGGAGGTGCTCTCTAAGGAGCTGAATGAGCATATGGGTGAGAAGGCTGCCACTACTTCTGCTAGCACAGAGAAGGACAGTGGTAACATTTCTAAGACCTTCCCCATGACAACTTTGGGTGAGAAATCAACCAAAGGACCCCGGTGCCAAGAAACCAAGGGGGTAGTTGATGCTTCTGCTAGGCAGAAGGTCACTACTTCAAGATCCAAGGATCCCTCAAGGATGGGCAAAACATCCAAAAAGGGTGAGGACAGAACTGAAACTGATGAATTGATGGAAAAAGATTCCAATGATCCTTCAAGGGTGGGTAAAACACCTAAAGAAGGTGAGGATAGCTATAATTACTTGGAATTGATGGAAACAATAGACAACATCAATGTTGATGTGGTTAATCAAGGAAAGGAAATCAAAGCATTGCAGCAAGTGGTCATCTCCCAACAACAGCAAATTTCAAAACTCAAGCAACTGGTGGGAAAGCTCATGGCCAAGAAAAGAAGAAGTCAGTTTGTTCTAAGGAGGAGAAAGGGGGCAACCAAAAAGGAAAATGAGAATGCTTCCAAAAAGGGGGAGAGTTCAAGCTCAGAACAGTTGGATCAACAAATTGAGGGGGAGAATGTTGAAGCCAGGGGAGAGTTTGTTGAAGAAAAAGCTGAAGGTGTAATAGAAGCAGAAAGTTCTAAAGCAGCAGAAACAACCCCAGCAGCAGAAACAACCCCAACAGCAGAAACTGTTAGTGCTGCTGAAACTTCAAAAGCAGCAGTAACAGGGTTAACACAAGCAGAGATTGAAATAACAGAGATGCTTGTCAAAGCAAAGAATGACACTCCCAAAGCAAAGGGAGTGGTCATAAATGAAGGGGGAGCAAAGAAAACAGAAAAGAAAGACAAGGCTGCAGATGCAATGAAAAAGGGGAAAGAAAAGATGATAGAATCTGATCAACCATCCAAAAAGCAAAAGATGGTTGAGTCAGATGAAGCATTAGCTAAGAAAATGCAAGAAGAGTTAGATCAAGCAGAGAAAGAGCAGGTTGAGAAAGACAGAGAAATAGCCAGAGCACTTGCCAATGAATTAAATGAAGCATTTCAGAAAGGGTTGGAAACAAAAAAAGCAAAGCAAAGAACAATAAGCTTGAGAAAGGCTATGATGGCCAGATCAAGTGCAAAGAAGAGAAGGCATTCACAAACTTACCTTGCAACTCAGGAAAGAAACAAGATGATAACTTTCTTGAGGAGTGCAATTGGTGTAAAGAAAGAAATGTTTGTGAAGATGACTTTTGATCAAGTCAAGGGATTATATGAGAAAGAAATGGAAAAACTGAAAGGTAATGAAAAGGACAGAGTGGAGGTTGAAAAGAAAGCCAAGGAGAGGCATGATGTGAATATCAATCAACCCTTCCCTGAAAGTGAAGAGGGAACTCCTACAAAAGAAAAGGTAGAGATAAAGGAAGAAAAGAAGAAGGAAGCTGCTATAGGGCAAAGTCAAAGGATTCTGAAGAGAACTAAGATGATGGCTAGAAGAAAGAAAACTGAAAAGAAGCCCAGAGTAGAAGAAGAGAAAAAGGTTGCTGAAGAAGAAGAGGCACCAAAGAATGAAGAAAAGAGAACTGAATCTCAGGAAGTACCACAGAGTTCAGATGTAAATTTGTACATGGTGGTAATGGATAAAATTCCAAAGCCTATCATAGCTGAACCTGTTGGATTCAAACCTCCTGAAGTTATCCACTGGGATACTATGGAGGTGGATGGTAAAGAGTATATCAGATTGAAAAGAAAGGATGATAAGTACTATGTGTTTGCAACATGGAACAAAATTGTCAGAGAATGTTCAAGATCTGATTTGGAAGAAATGTATGAAGTTGGTATGAAGCTACATGCAGATCAGTTGAAAGCTCCAGGGTTACCAATTTTGAAGCTGGTCATGGAGTATTTGTGCATGTTATTCAATCCAGAAGCAGTGAAGCATTTAATCAGAGATGTGTTCAAAACTGTTAGAGGATGGACTTTGTATGAAAGGAGTGGAGTCTATGAATTGGCCTTGGATACTTTTCACATGGAGTATTACTTGGTGGATAGGGTCTACAATCACACACGTCTGAAGCTTCATGCCATGTTAAAGAAGAAGCTGGGTTGTGCATCAAATTCAGAAATGGCAAAGTATCCAATTCAGAGAACTATCAATCAGAGCATGGGACTGGATCCTAACATGGGACTGGATCAATGAAAGTTTTGGAAGCATCTGAAGAACTTGACTTCTCTTTCTAAAAGTCAAGTTAGGGGGAGATTGTTGGGAACTGAAGATGTAACCAAGTCATTAATGCTGCTATTTCAGAGTTAGTACTGCCAGATGATCTTAAAGTTAATACTTCTAGGTATTACTACTTCTAGTAGAATTAATACTGCTAGTCAAAGTTAGTGCTGCTTGAACAAAGTTAGTACTGCTTAGCTAGTTAGTACTGCTAGTAGTTAGTGCTGCTTAGTAGTTAATGCTGCCAAGACTCAGTTAATGCTTCTAAGGTGATCAAGGTGATTAATGCTGCTTCAAAGATAATGTGAAGATAATACTGAAGAGATAGCGTCTGAAGATAAACATGGAAAGCTTGAAGATAATTATGAAGATCTTTTTGAAGATCTTTTTAAGTTTTGTAATTATCTTTATTTTCAGTATATGTATAGAATTGTTTAGAATTGTTACATATAGAATTAATTCTGAGTTTTTTTTGTTCTAGAGTGAATCAACCTCAAGGCATAGTTCCTAATTCTAGAGAAGTAGAATTCGTCTTGATAGAGCATGTTCTTCAAGATTGAGGTTGTGGGTGAAAAACTTGTAACTTGAATCATTAAATAAAGTTTGCAAGTTGTGATTCATACTGTTTTTCTGTTTATTGAATATTAAAGTGTTTTTCCGCAACTTCTTTAATATTGTTTCTGAGTATTCATAATTCTTGTTGAGAATTCGATCCTGACACCAAATTAATCAACGATTTATAAAACATTTCTAACTTTTTTTTTAATCACAAATACTATTTCTTTTCGAAATACTCACCGAATATGTATAACTATATATATATATATATACCTATACATATATAGATGTGTTAATAGAATTCTCAAAACAAAGAATAAATATAGATCCCAAGTTCGACTTGTCGAGAGTTTTGAAATAATAAATATCATCGAACCCCAAAACATATTTTTTTTGATAAAATCAAAGGTTACCGCTATTTTAGAGATTAAAATCTTTAAAAAACACACATTTAACAACGGTTCTTTAAATCTATAAATAATTGAAATCGGAACCAACCTTGAAAATGAAATTGTTAAATAACAATGAAGCTTTTACTGATCAATCATTTAGTTGGATAATTAAATCTTCAACCGTTGTGGCTTCGGCCTATTATTTCTATCATGTTCCGGTCATGGTCCGGTGACTCTAAACCCATTTTAAATCTTCATAAAGTAAAGATTATATCGACTTTACTTATGATTTACTTCTAATTCATGGCGATCCGACTACATTAATTGCGTCTAAAAATCGATTATTTTTATACTCCTTTTGTACTCTTATGAGATCTACACAAACTTGTCAAATCGATGAGTTCCTTTTTTATTTTTGGCATCCTCTTTTATCACTAACAACTTGTAACAACTTGGGTGGGAAACCCGCATCTAAAACGAATTAAATTGGAGAAACACTTACCGAAACGATGATATTTCTATCCAAATTCACGGCACGATTTCTCTGTTCTCGAACCTTCAAGAATGCTTCAATATTTCTCTTCTTTGGCTAAACAATCCCAATTTAACTTGGCGGAAGCTAAAATAAGGGAGATATCCTATTAATAATTGTGAGATTGAGATGGATTGGGATTAATCCCAAACTCTAACTCCCATGGCCGAAAATTAGGCCAAAAGAAAATATGGATTTCATCATCTCACGTGGACCACATCAAACCTCAATTTACCCCCTTTATGTTTTTGTGCTTTGACAATTTTAGCCCTTGAACTATCATTACTCGACCCCGGGCTGCATGCTTTAGCAGTCGGGCTTCGGCCCATATTGCCAGGGATTAGTCTGGGCCCAATGTGGTCTGGGATACCCTCTCCAAAAAAAACTATCATTACTCGACACTTTTAGCCATCTTTCTTAAAACGTTATTTATAACTAGCCCCTAAAATGGGGTGTTACAAATCTACTCCCCTTACAAAAATTTCGTCCTCGAAATTTGCATCTGGTTGGAATAACAGAGAGTCCTTGACCTTCAACTTTGCTTCTAGTTCCCAAGTCATTTTCGACTTTTTGAGTAACATCTACTTCACTATACTAAGGTTACTCCTATATTTTGACTTCCTTACCTTTATGTTTAACCTTTGAATTTCCTCTTCTTCGGAGCTCAACTTATCTTTGATTCACATGTCTTCCAAAAACAACATAGTTGTCTTGTAGGCTAACGACTTTCGAAACATGGATGTCTCAATGTTTCATCATAATTCTTCTTACAATCTTAGTTGATAGGCTACTTTATCAATCTCGCAACTAACTCTATAATCAAACGTCTTAGGGACTCAACATATCTTCGAAAGTCTAAATTTATTAACATCGCTCTTCGTAAGTCATTAACTTAATGACTTTTGAAACCTTCAATTTTCATTTCTTTCATTTCTTTCTAATTTATCTTGACATCTTATTATAATTACTTTAACATTACATTGAGGGTTACAACTATGTTCATCTTCTGATCTCTTGCCATATTCCACACATGAATGTAATAAATAAATAAAATACTCATCAAAATATTACTTTTCTTTATTTCCATTACCCGGAATCATCTTACTAGGTGCCTTATACTATCTGTTTTACTTCATACCATCTTACCGACATTTACGTCAAGATTTATATCTCCTTACACTTTAACTCATCAACTCTCATATACTAGTGCCCAAGTTTGAATGCTTAACCTTTATCGCATGCTTCGCTCCAACATTTGAACTAACTCCTATCGTAACTCAACTTACGTTTGATTGTCTTCGAAATACTCGATAGGCATCTGGGTCGGTTAACCACCTTCTAAATTTAAGAAATGGGATGTATCATGAACTTATCATAACTCTCCTTACCAACAAAGTTGATATGCTACTTTATTAACTCTTACAACCATCCTCATTATCCAACGTCGTCGACTGACCATACGACAAATCTGACTAGGCTCTTTTTTTTAGGCGACATATTTAACCTTACTATGTTGATTATTTGGAACTCTCTATATATATGCCCTTACCTGAATAGATTTTCATGTATACCGCACCACTGTTATACATAGATTCTTGTTTTACACATACCGGTAACATGCTCGACTGATGTACTCTTGCACATGTAAAAAAAAAAAACCTTCATACATAAGCTCAAGGCCATGTATGAGTCTCCACTACAAGCCTATATAATTTTTTAGAAAGGCAGCAACAAGCCCAATTTACTATATTAAATCGGCGTCTATCTTCCTGCATACACACTAAAAATAGATTTTATACTCATAAAATTCTTATCACTACCATAATGTCTCAAGCACTTAGATTTTGTAATCGTCTAACACTGTTTCTCTTAGGTCCCACGCCAAGGACCCATATTCTGCTTCGAAATCTTTCTAGATTTCCCTTTACGATATTGATAACAACACACTTGACTAGTCTCTTTATATTTCTTGACATTTTCTTCTTGAAGAGCCTCTTGTTGAACTATTTGAACCTGCCAATTCAAAAAAAGTCTAATGTCTACTCTAACTGCTTGAACTCCGACCTGATTCAATACCCTTTATTTTACATGCTAGAGACTACGTTCGCTTATCTTGGATTATAGTTGAACTTACAGTCATGACTCTTTAATGTTGCTAACCAACGTCTATAAATTCAAGTTTAGCCTTTCCAACCAAACAAAGACTTTTAAACTACTAGGATTTGTACTTAGGACACTCTATGCCATATAGGTGGTGTCCCTATATCATGAATGCAAATACCATTACTTCTATCTCTAGGTCATAGGTTAGTTACTCCTTCTCATGCCATTCAATCAGCGTGATGCATACACAATATACTCATATTATTGCATAAATATTCAATCTAATGCGAACTTTGAAGCATCTCTATACACTACGAAGTCTTTATTACTTCTGGAAACAATTAAATATGCACATTGCGTAACTTTTCTTTCGTTAATGAAAAGATTTGGTGCCTCTAACCTCAATCTAACTTACTAGTCTTCTAGATCAATGTTGTGAGTATAATCTTTAACTTGAAGATACCCTAGATGGGTCTTTGAAAATAGTCTACTAAACCAAGAACTTCATTGTCTAATTGTTGATCTTAACTGTTTTTAATCCCTCACAACATTTATATTTTCTAGGCTCGCCTTAATTTCATTCTTATTAATTATGTGACCAAGAAACTAAAACTTTGAATCTACAACTCATAGTTACAAGCTTAGTTGCAACATTTCTTTCCTTAGCGATTTGTGGATCAACTTCTAGTGTTACTCATGATCAACCTTACCTCTCAAGTAACTAATCACACTACAAACAATAGTTCATACAACTTATCCAGGTATGGTCCACATACTTCTGCTTGTTACGCCCACAAACACTACTTACACGTTTCACAACCAAAATGGCATTACAAAAACTCATAACGACTTTATCTTACTCTGAACACTGCTTTGGGATATCTTCTTCCCACACTTATTATTGACGATAACCCGATCTCGTATCTCTCTTTGAGGGACAACCTGCCTCTTGTAACTGATTGAATATGCACTCTATCCTTATCATATTTACCTACTCTTACGATGACCCTTTTCAACTACTGATAGAAATTATTGGTCGCAAGGCTTTAATAGGCAATGTTGTACTTAGTATCGAGTCCATCTTGAACTCTACTTGGCGTCCTGGCTAATCATGATAACTCTCTATGAATACCTTCGAATATTATCATACTACTATTACATCTAGAACTACTTTCTTCTCATGTCTCTCATCCATTGCATGGCTAATGACGTGATGCATTATTCACTAGGCCCTTGTTTTACCACTAAAATAATATCTCTTTCCCCCTTTTATCTTTGAACACACGAATGGTCTCTCTACTTGGAGTTTTAACTCTTATCGTCATTTTACTATACATAATCTAAGTGCGGTTATTTGATAACCAATTGGTGCTAAGCACTACATCAACCCAACAAAGCACATTGGTGTAGTTTAACGGAAAATTCCTTACCATATATAACTCGTACGGTCCTCAAACACTTTGACAATACCTTCTAACAACGAACAAATTTTTTTCTACCTCCTTCCTACCTTAGTAACACTTTTACTTACATAGAAGAGGTATCCGACACTATCTCTAGCGTTTCTTCTACCCTTTTATTTATATCATGGTATAAGCTCACCTTCTACCATAAGCGATTCTTTCTTACTTGCTAAACTTTTCGTGAACTGTATCTACCGGCTTTGACAATTCTAACATGCCCTTTTTGAACTTTAGGAAATCATATCTTAGTTGCCCAGCCATGTCACACTCTGACATGCTCGACTAGATGTGCACTCTCTCATTTAGTAACCTAGTTAACTACATGTGAAAAACTTTGTGCTTCGACTCATCATCCACTAGGATGTTTCTTTCATATAGAAATAAATGCCTAACTCACTTTCTTTCGTGTTTATTTTAGACTAACCTTGACCTACTTAGAGACTTTAACGGATCCTTCACACATATGATCACTATATATATATATATATATATATATATATATATATATTTCACTCAGTATTATGTCTTGGTGGTTATCTTCTCAGTTCTTACTACAACCTTGGTATCCCACCAATACAAAGTTGTATCACTAAAAGCGATAACTACAAGTTGACTAATTATTCGTGAGATATATTCACAAACACAAAAAAAAAATTCTATCTTTCAAGTTCAACTCATAAATGTTACTTGAAACTTTTTCCTATTAAATTTCTAATAATCGATGCTACTTAAAGTCCTATGACCCTACCATTTCTTTTTCTACACTATTGATGTTATTAACGGTGCTTTCTTCACGAACTAGGATCAATGGATGTTCAGTTCTAACTCTAGTGGCATTGGCCAACATATTGGAAAATGTCACTTGTAGTATTTGTACTCTTTTCTATATGAGCATCTCGTCTATCATATTTGCTAAATCAGTTGTACTAAATAGATGTATGGACTATTGTTGAAACTGACAACTGAAATCTGATATCTTTCCCAACACAAGTCATGATTGGGACTACTATTGCTACTAAGATCAGAGTTTCCTTGGCGACTCCAAATCTGGATGTTAACATGCCAAATTCTCGGGAATAAACTCGTACTAGTTGTTCTGTATTTCCCGCTTTACTTCTGAGTACCTTCTATGCATATGTAGCACTAACCCTATCTAGCATAAACTTGTATAGCTATAATCGAACTTAATATGCCACACCGCAATGTTATGTTATACATATATTTGTTTGAAATTACATTGAGTGATACTTAGACTTAGACTGATGCCTAATTTTTCGCACCTAACAGTTCAAGTTTAGGCTACAGATCATAACCTATTTCTCTTGAACTATGGCTCTGATACCAACTTGTCACACCCTGAAAACCAGGGTTGTGACTACTAACCATAACGATGAAAATCATCCCAAAATGAAAAAAAAAACAATCAACTCAACAGCGGAATTCTAAATTAAGGCACGATCCATGTTACAGAAACTAAAATCGTAAAACTTAAATTCTTTAAGTTAAACCGAGCTCCTTTGGGTCTTTCTCAACTTTCTTCTTGCCTTTGAGCTACCCGCTATAATGCTCCCTGAGAGATGCATACTAAAATCATCAGCTTTCGCCTAGTGAGTTCACGGTTTTCGATTTGCAAAGTTTTCAATGTAATATTGGTTTCCAATTGATATCTCCCCTATCTATCTATCTATCTATCTATCTATCTATAGATAGATAGATAGATAGATAGATAGATAGGGGATATATCAATTGGAAACCAATATTACATTGAAAACTTTGCAAATCGAAATTAACCAATTATTGAATTTCCTTTTTTTATTTTTATTTTTAATTGATAAGGTTATTTTAGTTTTTTATATAATTTAATAATATATATGGCAAGTGTTATTATTATTATTATAATATTAATTATTTAATTTCATAATATATATGGTAAGTGTTATTATTATTATAATAGTGAAACATAATGGATTTGATATAGTGAAACCTGATGAAACATAAAATGTTAATATAGTGAAACCTGATAAAACATATTTGATATAGTGAAACATAATGAAAATGTAATGAAACAAAATATTAATATAGTGAAACATGATATAGTGAAACAAAATATTAATATAGTGAAACCTGATGTAACAGATTTGATATAGTGAAACATAATGGAAAAGTAATGAAACATATTTGGGTTTTTACATAATGTATATTGATGAACATGTAATAAAAATGTAGTATTGATATTCGTTTTTTTAATAAATATACGCTTTTCTATATTTGAGCATATTTCATCTTTGTTGCTAAATTTGAAACACAAAAGAAAAAAAACACGTTTACTTATTATTATATTTTAATTAATAAATTAATTAATTTATTACCATATATAATTCAAATGAATCTTGACCATTGATTAAAAAGATCAGTGGTCGAAATTGGTTTCCAAAGTTTCCAATGAAATTTGGTTTCCAATTGAAACCACCCATATATATATATATATATATATATATATATATATATATATAGGGTTAGGTTCAGGAAAAAACCTCAAAAAAACGGAAAACTGAAGAACATCCTGATAGCCTTCCATTTGGACGGTATGCACTTGTGCATACAGTTAAATTATGTTGTTTTTTGGTTTTTATGCACAAGTGCATTATGCACTTGTGCATATGCACGTGTGCATGTTACAAATTACTTGTATGCACAAGTGCATACCGTCCAGATGAAGGGTTACCAACGTGTTCTTCATTTTTTCGTTTTTTTAAGGTTTTCCCCTGAACCTAACCATATATATATATATATATATATATATATATATGTATATATAAAATAAATAAGTAGCTGGAGGAATACGTGTCGCCTTTTGAAGAGTCAATTTTTTTCATTTTCCCGCCTAAACATGAACCTAGACGCATTTTACACTATAAGTTCATTTAACAAATCCACATTCATTTCTTATTTAATCTTTCCTTAATTCAATTTTTTTAATTTATACCTTATATTTACTACCCTTATAGTTAGATAAGTAGTTTACTTTTAATCCCTTACTTTTTTATTTTTCATTTTAGACTCTTATCATATAAACATAAATAATGTATATGAACTAAATTGCATTGAAAAAAACATTTTTATTTTTTACAAATTATACTATTGTAATCGTTTCGTCAATACCTTCGAAATGAGTCTAATATTGAATATTTTTGGATTTAATTATATAATTAAATATCATAAATATATACGAATTAATATGTCGTGATGATAAGTATATATATATATATATATATATATATATATATATATATATTCTATCATGAAGTTTTTATAAAATAACATTTTTAATTTTTAATTTTATTTTCTTGACATTATGATATTTAATATCTATACATATAATAAATAAGTAACTAGAAGAACACGTGTCGCCTTTTGGTAAGTCCATTTTTTCATTTTCCCGCCTAAACATGTATTTGGACGTATTTTACATTATAAGTTCATTACCACATCCACATTCATTCCTCCTTAAATCTTTCTTTAATTCAATTTTTTTAATTTATACCTTACATTTACCACCTTTATAATTATGTATGTAGTTACTTTTAATCCCTTATTTTTTTATTTTTCATTTTAGTATTTTATCATATAAACATAAATAATATATATGAACTAAAATGCATTAAAAAAATATTTTTATTTTTTACAAATTATACCATTGTAATTGTTTCGTCAATACCTTTCAAATAAGTTCAATATTGAATATTTTTGGATTTAATTATATTATTAAATATCATAAATATATACGAATTAATGTGTCGTAATTAGTATGAGATTTGATACATTGTCTCAATTTTCTTTCGGCTATTTCATATCAATTTTTAATTCAAGAGTTTTTCATTAAAACCTCATCCTATTTAAATTTTTATACAAGAATTTTGATTTTTATCATGAAGTTTATAAAATAACATTTTTAATTTTATTTTCTTCACATTATGATATTTTAATTTTATAAATATTTATTATAGACGATGAAAGTATAATTAGCAATAGAACAAAAAATGTTGTATATAAATAAGTATTTGGTAATTTATGATACGTGATTCTTATTTTATTAATATTTTAACTATGCATTTTTCCATAATTTCATTTACGTTATATTATAAATTTTGTTTTATAAATTCTTAATTTAATAAGTATTTGGTAAGCGACCCTATAATGCTACACTTACGAATCTAAATATCCAATAGTTAATCTATATTATAGTTGACAAATTAAATGGTAACCTTTTTTGCATTTATTAATTAATGATTAAATTATTTATTTGTAATTTTTCATCTGTAAATCTGGATAATAATCTTATAAAATGTAATAAGGTAAAAGATCGTGTGAGAAATTGAGGTTAACATGAGAAAAGTGAGAAGCGAATTTGAATCGTTGATCATTTTTAATCTCATACCCTCCCATGAATTACATCTAAAAAGGAGTTGAACCGGTACATCTCGATTCATCTCATTATAATGTGCATCAATTTCTTATCCAACAGTTGATAACCACTTCCCACACTTCTCACCAGAACCCAATCCAATATAAGAATCGATATAATTATAAATAAATTGATAATATATTACTCTACTTGAGGGAGGATTAAACGAGAATGTTAACTATTTAAAAGAATAAAAAAATAATTGTAGGCCAATTATTTTATTAAATAATTAATTCTAAAAATAAATAAATAAGGGTATAAAAGTAATTTAGTTATATAAAAATTATTTTAGGTATTTATTTTAAAATTCTACTTTTATCATATTTGTAAATTTAATATGATTTTATTTTTTATTTAATTCATTTAAAATAAACATATTTAATTTTCATCTAAAGAATTCTTTTTTTATTTAAAGTAATATTTAAAAAATTACAATTTTCATAAAAATCACATGTGATTCATAATGAATTAATTTTTTTTCAAATTTTTTTCCTAATCATATGTGATTTAATATTTGAAAAACAATAATTGAAATTAAACTTTGAAATAAAAAATAATGAAAACAGAATCATATATGATGTGTAGCAAAACACAATTAAAATTAATGTATAAGATCACATGTATTTCTAAATATAATTTATAATTTTTCATTAAAATCACATGTGATTCACAATAAATTAATTTTTTTAAAAATGTTTTTATAATCATATGTGACTTAAAATTTGAAAAACAATGATTCAAATTAAACATTGAAAAAAAATAACGAAAACAAAATCATATGTGACCTGTAGGAAAACACAATTAAAATTAATGTATAAGATTACATGTACTTCAAAACGTAATTCATAATTTTCATCAAAATCATATGTGATTCACAATGAATTAAATTTTTTTTTCAAAATGTTTTTCTAATCATATATGATTTAAAATTTGAAAAACAATGATTTAAATTAAACATTGAAAAAAAAATGAAAACAAAATCATATATGATCTGTAGCAAAACACAATTAAAATGTATAAGATCACATAATGATACATAAAAGAAAATTAGTGAGTCTTTTTTAGGAAAAAATGTCAGATTAATTGTGGATATCACAAGAGATTTTTGTGAAAAATTGTAAAAAAATCTTAAATAAACTAATTCAATAAAAATAAATATTTAAAATGAAAAAATAAATCACATTTATTTTAGTGTTGTAAAAAATTATAAAAAAAATTTATGAAAAAATACCTTAATTAAATTTGTTACATAATCTATATAAAAATAAATGAGTTTTCTTATATAATATATATACAACAAATGACACACATGTTCTTTTAGACGATTTTGAACAAAGTTTTATTTAAGGTATTATTTAATAAAATAATTGGTCCAAAATTATTCTCTTATTCTTTTAAATAGGCATCATTCTCATCTGAACTGACTATATATTATTTTTATCATAAAAATAATTGAAAAAATAAATAAAAAGACCATCGTCAACTTATCTTCTTTTTGCAATAAAACCTGATGAATGGACAATACTTATAATAGTTTTGTCAAAAGTAGCCCTTCAATTTTAACAATTATACAGTAAAAGTACCTCAATCAAAATCCAGGTGATATTTTTCCGCCACCTTTTGCCTTTTCAAAATCCGACTCATACCCTGAACTTCACGCAAAGCAAGCACACCTGGCCCTCCTATATATATCCTCTTCTCTTCTGTCAGAGCAGCAGCAGCAGCACTACCAACCACTGCCCCCAAATTCCCAACCTAGGGTTTCAAACTCGAAGCGCTGATTTCTCACATCAATCTCCAGCTCGTTTTTGAGTGAATTCGGTCTCCTTTCTGCAATTCGTTTGCAGCTACTACTCACTGTCTATCAATCATCTGCGATGGCAATTTCGAATTCACCACCAAAGGTCAATCCTGACTCCACCGCCGATGGCAGATCGGAGTCTCCAGATGTTCCTGCGGTACTATTGAGATGTTAATTAGCTTGTGTTTAGTTTTGTTTATCTGTTAAAATTTCGGATCGATTGTTTGGTTAGTTGAAAACTTGAAATGAACGAAAATGGCATGTTTTTGATTGTTTTTGGCTGTTTATGCATAGATCGGTGTATTTCTAGTATCCGATCTGAAGTGTGCTGCGATCGATGATGAGTTTGTCTCTTGGAGGATTTCATATAAAACTGTAGGAGGATTTTTGGTTTTAAGATATAACGGTCTCGTTAATTTAAGACACTGTTCCACTAGGATTTTAGCACAAATTTTGATCTGTAGTGATAGAATGGTCTAGATTTGATGCATACGGTTAGCAGGCTAAATGCATGTATATTTCATGGTGATGCTATAAATCATACATACACAGTGATTTTTTTTTTTTTTTTTTTTTTTTTTTTGTGACATGGCGAGTTGGTGACATGCCTGCGCCTCAACACAACATGTAAGCTCCTATTTCTGACGATGTCTGAAAATTAAGATAAATGTTACAATAGAGCAAAAGATGTCATATGGTAATAAAAATACAAGAACGAATGGAAATACTAGATTTCTGGTGAAGTGGCTAATTAATTAATTATGAGAGAACAAACTCAACAGGTTAATGATAGATATGTTTTGTGTTTTTTTTTTGGAAGATAGCATTTCAAAATTAATCATCATAACCATCGGTTTCCTATTCGAGTCTATGGGATTTGGGATTTTCGAAGTTAGATCGCGATGTGAAAGGATTTGTAAATGAATAGTAAGATTTGAATTTGTAGGAATTTGATGTCATTGTAAGTGTGAGGTCATCTAGTTTCTAATAGGAAGACTTGAGAACCGATGACACCTGTATGTACGATGACAAAAACCGGTAAAAGGATATTTGTTGATTCCCATGCTCATTTAACTAAGAACATGGAGAATTATTAATCCAAGATGTTACATGATCTCCATAAAAAAATAAAACAAATACGAACATGAGCGTAGGAGCCTCGTGGAGACAACACATACTGAAGATCAACATTAACTTATTTGTGGTAGATATGGGCTTGGGTGAATTGTACGAAGAGTGTTTTTTTTTTAAGTAAATAATATTTATATACGACAAATATAACAAATAAACTCACATACCCTCCTCACCTTTTGTGAGGTTTGAACCCCTGATCTCCTAAGAGGCCAGTACCGCTAGGCCAAAGGTCCTTTGGTTTGTACGAAGAGTGTTAGTACGTGGATTTTTGGTGATGGTCTTATTCATTAAGTTACACATGCGTATATGCTACTTTAAATGTTGAGTGTTATATGTTAAATATGTTTTCATATGTACTTCAGATTTTCAATACAGTTGTAACTGTACTTAAAATACATGTAGAGAGATACATACATACATGATCTAACGACGAAGATATAATTCACATTAATTAATAAGATAATCGGATTAATTAAATAGGGCAGTCCTTAATAGTCGAAAAGGATTACATAAAGGAGCTTTGTTATATTAGAGCGAATTCAATAATATCACAAAATATTCTATAATGGTCCATGTTTAAAATTCCCTTCACAATCTATTCAATTAGCTAAGCAAATAAAGATACATCATACATGTCTTTTTACTTTTTACTCAATGAAATGTATACTGTAAACTGAATAGTATGCATATTGCACAGAATGCAGCACAGCAAGAAGCAGCTACTACTGATGAAATTTCACTTGCTATTGACTCATTGATGTTGAAAGTTGACGCTGATCGTCATGCTTATGTCACGGTACAGTCTTACACCAACTATACCGTCATAACATGCCTTTCTAGTTAACCACAAGGGTTGTGACGTACTGCCTGGGGATATGGTGGAATATCCCATCTGCCCAGGTTCGAATCCAGGCGTACACAACCATTGTGGCCACTGAGGTTTAATCAGGACTGATGTTTTATAGTCATACTTTGCCAAAAGATTAGTCTAGGCATAGCCTAGGACACCCTTCCAAAAAATAAAATAAAAAAATAATGCCTTTCTAGTTTCTGAAGAGCTTTATCTGATGAAATCACTATTAATCTCTTTGTCCTGCGTCCTGCCTGTATATTGTGTAACTCTTGCAGAAAAGAATGGAAGAGAACCGGATTAAAGTGGCTGAAATCACTAATAATAAGCACAAGCTGTCCATTGAAAGAACAAACAATATCAATGGAGATAAGATGGACAACTTATTGACAAGGAGGATGAAGGAAGCAAGTGAAATGCTAAGTCGGGTTAACATAAGCTACGGTAGCAGCAGCGGCAACCCTCAAGAAGATGAACATGCTTCAGTAATTCTCCTAGGAGCTGGCATTCCAGTCAAGAATTCTGTTCGGCCCATCCTTCTTCCAGAAGTTGAGAAGCTACCTCGTTACACTACATGGAATTTCATGGATAGGTGAAGTTGCCCGTACTTGTCTATTTCTATTCGCATTATTCGTGTCAGATAGTTATCGAATAAATTGAACTTATGTCATAACATTCAAATAACAATTGGTTATAGTTAGTTTATTTCACTCTATTAATTGCTCAATCAGGAAACTCATTTGCCTGATCTCTTCTTTAGTGTTTACCTTATTAAATGTTAAATCTGCACATGGCTTCTTTCCTTCTTATGAAGGATTGTTTTTTTTTTCCTGCTCCCACGGATTAAAACTTTAACCGGGAAAGATATGTATTTTGCCTCGTAAAATTTATAGTGAAAGACTAAGGAAGTGATCACTTACTTGATATTCAAGACACCTTTACTTTGCAGGTTCTCTATCATACCCATTGATGATCTTGTTTAGTTTCTTCTGCATGCTGGCTTCCTTTTAAGTGAACTACCGCTTATTATATTTAATTATTGAATGCAAATGCAGAAATCAAAGAAGTCTAGGTCCAATCAACAATCAAGAGGACAAGAAAGAGTTTTCTGACTCTGAAGATAACATCATCAGGTTTGTATACTTCAATCTATATGACTATACCTTTCGGTGTTCCACTCAATATACATTTTCCTATTTGTTACCTTTCTGATTTTTGCTTCAACTGCAATCTATGTGTCCATATTTGTATGTCGGTTTTATATGATTTAATCTTTCATTTTGCCGTCCTGGAACAGTGTATAAAGAATTACCCTTGATAGTCTTTTGCTATTATTTGGACTAGCTATTTTATTTAATTGAAGTAATGTTTTTACTTTTCCATTATTTCCCTTGAAGGTCGTTTAAATGCTGCTGTGTCTGTGATGCTTGATCTTTTTCCTTGATCAATTTAAGAAAAAGAGTGAAAAACTTTTAGCATTTGTTGTATGTTTTGGTTTATGTAATGTGTCACAAGTCAGCAGCATTTTTGAATTATTGTTATTTTCATTGGTTGTTTGCTACATCCGTGGTAATATATAGTTTTCAGTCCCGCACTAAATAATATTACTGCGTGTTCTTGTGGTGTTGTAATGTTTCCTGCAGAATGGCCATTGAAGAACTTGGATCATCCGATACTGTCTTTGATGTACTGGCCCAGCGCTTGTCTAGAAAACCTTGTGAAGTCAAGGTAAGCTCTAACCGGATATGCCATTATTTCTTCTATATGGTTTTTGTTTCCGTTTTGAGTTGTGAATGTTGTAGCTGTTGGGTATTGGTCTACCACATTGTCCCACACAGGAAACTTTTAGAAACTTGTAAGTTTATAAGTTCAAACTTACATTAGTTAACAAGTCGGAGAAACACCCATGGAAGGAGTTTTCATTGGGTTTTAGTGAGGAATTACCTAATATTTAATGGTCAAAAGGTTGGGCCTTGGACTTTAATGACCATAAAATGAGATTTTTGCTAAAATCGGACAGATGTGAAAGCGATCTCTGTTGTTTTATCGCTTCACGCGGGTAAACCCACATTCATCTCTGGAGCAGTTTTCTTCTGGTAGTTAATATCAGTTGGAATGTGAAGGTATAAATACCTTCATTTCCCTCCATAATTTTGGTACGAAATTCCTTCATTTTTCTCTCAATATTCATATACAAATTCATGAAACGTATTATGAATTTGATGGAATTGGATTGGCGTGCATCAATCCAATTAGATAGTTGTATCCTCAAGACGACGTCCGATCACCAACGCACGATTGGGGGCGAAATTTCGTCTTAGGACACTGCTCGAAGCAGTCCTCTATCTCTCGATTTCTACAAAGGATTCGATTTCATCGTTAAGGTTCCAATTCTGTTCCCTTTTAGAATTAATTTCTTACGTATCGTTGGATTGGTTCTAACAGTAGCCATAGTGCATTCTCGCTATTTCCCTTTTTTCTTGCACTTGTTAATGGAGATATGAAATATCATCAAACATCATATATGTATATATATACAGGCAAGACATGAAGCTCTTTTTAGTAAGGATGCCATAGAAAGCTCTAAACCTGGAGGAGAGACTGACTCCGATATGAGCTCGCTTCTTGATAAACATCTTGAAGAAGCTCAAAGTTCATTCGACTACCTATTTTGTCGCAGATGCCTGGTAAGCGTTATTTGTGACTTTCCTTTGTTGGTTTTGGTGCTGTATTTGTTGTAAAACCGATCAATCTTTGGTTTTTTTATTTTGGCAGATATTTGGCTGTAAGTTACATGGCCCGGGACAGGAGCTAGTCTTCCCGGTAAGTTGACCTTTACTTATTCAGCTGATTTTTTTTTTAATTACCTGATCTCTACATATGGCTAACATGTTTAACTTCAAATTTTCTAATTAGTCTGAAAAGCTTACTTGGGATGACATGGAAGAAGAAGAAGAAGAAACGGTCCCATGTGGCCCGGACTGTTATCTCCAGGTATATGTGCTCTCTCCCCATTGTCGACATTACCTAGGATATAATTATATATATAGGATGAATTGCGCAGTGATCGAGTTGGAAATTTCACTTTTAATTGCCATTGCTATATATATATACATAAAATTCTTTTCTGTTTTGTATTTAACTACATTTTTATTTGGTGCTCTAGCATTTCTATATATATATTAATGCCATATATATTAATCTCTTCAGGTTCAAGTTCCTGAGGTGATGAAAGAAGATGAGAGTAAAAAAGTAACAGATTTTGAATGTTGGCGAACTTTGGAGAAGGATCTTTTTGAAAAAGGTCTGGAGATCTTTGGCAAGAACAGGTTAGTACATCACTTTTTACGATTTGCCTTGGGATCTCTTTTGAAATGGAGCCCTTTTTCTTTTCTCTTCCCATGATCTCTCTCTCTCTCTCTCTCTCTCTCTCTCTCTCTCTCTATATATATATATATATATATATATATATATATATATATATATATATATATATATATATCGGGCCTTCATTTAAGCACACATTGTAATAATCTAGATAACCAGAACATCACTGATGTTCTGTTTTACATGATTTTTTTTCACTGGGACTTATAAGTATATTGATTTATATATATTTGTTTCACCACGTGAAACATTTCTATGTGTTCGTGAAACAAAAAATACAACTAAAAAATTTCACACGGTGAATCAATACATATGTAACAAACACATTGTGAAACAAATATATTAAATTTTAGCCTTAAATGGAAAAAATAATGTGAAACAATACCTTACGATAATAATTAATGCTTACAATATATGAGGTTTTCATTTGATTATGTCCCTATGTCAGTATATATATACATACACATATACATATGCATAGAGGCATGATAAAACGAAAAGGAAGCCAATTTATGAGAAAGTGAGAATTTCCAATATCACATGTAATCGCATGTGATACGTACATGTTGCGTTGAGTACCAGCCGGACGACCTTTCCCGTAACCCTTGGTCACGTAGACCAAGTCGTCGCCTGCGTCCTTTTGGATATGTTGTATTGTGATTTTACTATGTAATCACATGTGGTCTTGATACTTCTCACCTTCTCGCAAATTGACCGTTTTCTCATACGTGTGATCACCCCCCCCCCCCCCCTTCTCTTTATATATGTACATCACAATGTTTCAGCAATTTAGTTTTGAAAACTTGATCAAGTGATGTGTTTTTTGTCAATTATGTAATACATGCTCTTTTATCATATTACTGCAGCTGTTTGATAGCCAGGAATCTTCTAGGTGGTCTGAAGACATGTACGGAGGTGTTTCATGTCCTCAATAAGCTTTCATAAATTCTCAAGGTGATAAATTTATCATCATATATATGGCTGCCAAACATTGCTTCTGAATAAGGTGAGATAAATTAATTTATCATGATAAAACTTGAGCATACATGTAATGTAATGCAGATTTGTTTCTTAATCATGACAAGTATACATATGCAAAAGGATTTGTAACTGCTTTAATTATGGTTTTTTATGGAACTCAATTTCTTTAATTATTGGTTTAATTATTTACATATACAAATAATGAAATTGAATAATATGTCATTAATGCCGGTGAACCCCTCCTCCTAAAATTCCCACGACCTCATCTTCTCCGGCGTGCACCCTCTCCCACCTACTTCCCTTTTTTTTTTTAATGGGAAGGGTGTCCTAGGGTATGCCTGTAAAACATCAACCCCGATTAAACCTCAGCGGCCACAATTGTTGTGTAATGTGTACGTCTGGATTCGAGCCATGGACAGATGGGATATTCCACCATCTATTTTGAGGGTATTCCTCTCGGACTTCAATATTCACACTACTGTTTAGATTCAACTTAACACATCTCTGTGTAGTCTCCAGCTATTTATAGTATAGAATAGAGTCCTAAAAATATATGGATGTATAAATATATTTGCATAAAAACCGCTCTCTCGAGCCGATTCCCATATCATTCAAGTTGACGTGTTCGAATAGGCTTATCTCTAAGTCCTCTACATTTTAACATTATTAATTAGTTGACGCCAAAACCCTTGTTATTCACCTACTTCCCTCTTCTTCAACCCATTTTCACAAGCAAAAGCAGTTGCGAAGAAGAAGATGCGAACCTCCATCTATGGGTTTCACATTCTGCATCTTGATTTTTCTGTGTTTTAATTTGTGGGTGTTCTTGGGTTTTCATAATTAATTTTTCTGGGTTTCATTTAGTTATATATGAGTTTGGAAATCATCAAACAGCTGAGGTTTCATTTGTTTTTGCTGGGTTTCATTTGATACCCCTCAAGAGTTGGCATCTGATCATGAACCGATGAGTTGGTTACACCTAAACACCCATCGAAATCTGCCGGTGGGTGAATTTGGATGTACGATGAGAGTTGCAGGTTGTGTGAGTTCTTGAGTGAGGATAATGGCTTTATACAACTGCCCTAGCTAGAAAGCAACTCCAACTAACTTCTGGAGATGGGGATGGGTTGCGGTGGCCGGAGATGGGGAAGCCGGACGAAATGGAGGTATTGAAGAAGATGGAATAGGCTAGATAACAAATCACACTCTTTTTACCATAGTCAATCACATGATACTTAAGTTTATCACATGTGATATACATGTGATATTATAGGGATATGATAGTGTCCCTGATACGTGGGCCACCTTTGTCGCAACCTAGGACGGGGTCAAGTTACATTTACACCATGCATTAGGTTCCTTGTGTATATTATCACATGTGATACATGTGTTATTGCGTTTTTTTTTATAAAATGATGGTACTCTATTTTAAATCTCTCTCTCTCTATATATATATTTTAATATAAAATAGAGAAAAGAGAGAAATTGACTAAAAATGACCCTCATTTTAACTGGATTTAATAGAAAATCTTAACATCCGTCAATGAGAGGGACGATATCCTAATGATTTGTCGGACGGATTTTTAACAAATGAAGATTAAGGACCATTTTCTTTGAAACAACTAGGAAATTCCCTAATGACCTTGAGGATTGAATCGACGACTTATGGAGAGGAGCCTTAAGGCCTAGCTAGCTAGCTTTTATTTATAAGTTGAGATGACCCTCAAGGTTGCATGTAATACGCTTATAGGTTCTTTTATTTTCCAAACTGTAACACTCTCAAATTTGGAAAGAGTAACTAATTTAAAATTTTCAAATATACATCAATTAAGGATAAAATATATTCTACTAATCATCACTTGAGTCACCTCAATTAGAATTTTAGATTAAACTTCAACAAATAATATGTCAAGTCTTGTATAAAGACTAATCAAAGTCGGGTGTTACTAAAACCCAACAATAGTTGTTATCTCTAAAAGTGATGAAGGTTTCACCAAGTTACTCTCTCTCATGCATAGGACTAGCACTCATCTCACCACAAAGTCGCTAGCAACAATCCTCAACCAAACCTAATGCATATGCCGACAAATAAAAAGATTAGGCTAACGTCTAGTGAGTTCAAGAGTTTTCAACATGAACCAAATATATTTGTTAAAGGGAAAGAATGCAGTTTAAATCACAATCTTTCAAAATGATTTACTTTAAATATTAAACGACTTATTTTCCAATAATACACGTCTTTAAAGACAAGTAACTCAACACAGACATTCCTTCGTAAAACAACTTCAACCCCAAACTCACCCAAAACGTGAATAGAAAATGAACCCCGGAACACCCAAAACACGGATGGACATGATAGTCGGCCCATAAATCATGAATAAAAATCCATATATATAAAACGTCACCGAGAACATGAATAATAAAATAATAAAATTTAATACCCAAATAACACCTTCCGGTGACGGGGGAGACCCGATTCCATTGTATGTGGCGGAACACAAAGTTAAGCCACATAGCCATGTTATCGAACTACACCTCAGATCGTGACTATATTGCCTGCTTTGCCGAGCTACACCTCCAGCCGAACTTTATTTTAAGTCCCAAAAACATCGTATCCTCCATTGCCTGCTCTGCCGAGCTGCACCTCAAGGATACACGATCTTATTGTCTGTTCGGTCTCTAGTGAAGTTTCATCCTTAGGGTACCAATTCGACCCCTAGTGCCTACTTCATAGCATATATTCAAGATAGGAGCCACAACTCCTTACTTGATAACTCATAATGTCTAACCCTCGTGCACAAGAATGAAAACATCGCAACACAAAACCCATGGTCCCGGAGTACAACCCATAAAGGTTCATCTCCGCAGAACAACCGGGACAACAACAATGCCAACACGACATATTACCCAATATGAGAATGCCAAGAGTAATCACCATTAAATACGAATGACTTACATGTCTATGGATCCAATGAATTACAGTCTAAAATACATGACTCAAATGAATTACACACACACACACACTCAAAACATGTATTCTCCAAAATAAAGCGCAATAAATGCAACTCACACCCAAAGCTCCACTTTAAGTTGTTACAACCGGACAAATGTCCCAAAGACTCGGTAATTACAAAAACTGAGCCTTAAGCTCAACCAACACAAATGGCCATATATGTTAAAATCCACGAAATGCAATAAAATGCTACGACCAACATTTATGCAGATACATACTCCAAAATACATGAAAAAATTCCAACCTAGTTTAGATTGAGGCAAATCATTTTCCAGACAAGTTTATAATCCCATTGACCCCTTTCAAAACGTCCCATAACACAAATCAAACATTTCCCATAACACTCATTAAAATGCTATCACTCCAAGGGACTTACACTCGAATGATAAATCATTAAAATATTAATATCAAATATTTACTCAATAAAATACTTGAGTTACATCTTTTCCCCAAAGTCAAAAGGTTTACAACTTCTGAAACATTTGCAAGGTTGGGAATGACCATTTACTGACTTACACGTTGGTAATTTTTAAAATATTCCACGACACCACATACACGTAATACCAACAACCATAAAAATGCATTCTTACCAAATAATCTCTAGTTATGCAAACAAGTCATCAAAACATTTTCATTTTGATACGTTTATCAAAATACCAAAAAATCCCAAAAATAGGTGTTTTACAAGTTTATAAAGTTAAACACTTTAGATAATCAAAACTTATCAAATAACTCAACAATTGATAATTTCATGAAAAACATATAAACATTTAAAATTTGACATTTTGTCATGTACACCGTTTTCACAAATCAACTTGAACTTACTTTTTAGATTTAAGTTAAATCTAGATTTTCCTCAACTTGAGTTCCTTTGAGGAAATTCGCATCTTCAAGCCAAAACTCCCAAAAACCTAAATTCACAATTTTCCAATCATAAATATACACATTCCACCATTTAGAATTGATCCCCAAACATTTCACATCAAAATCCCCAATTTGACCTAATTTCTCCAAATCACTAAACCCGAAATTTGAGAAACCAAACACTATGAAATCATCAATGGAACATTTATAACTTATAAAGAAGTTTGTAGATGGCGATGATGAGCTTACCCAATAGGTTTTGATGAAAAACCTAGAAAACTCTAAAATGAAGCTTGAGGTTGAAGATGGAGATGGTGAACTCTTGATTAAAGCTTCCAGTCCTTATCTTGATGATGGAACACCTTAAGAACTCAAGAAATGGCTCCAAAATGAGTTAGGGTTTGTGTGGAAAGGAGGAGAAACGATTTGGGAGAGAAAGAGAGAAGTTTAGATGTGAGAAATGAAAAAAATGGTTGAAATCTCGATTTTAACAGCCTCCACTCCCCCTGGTGCGACATTGCCAACCCTCCCCCATGTTCTGATTTTTGCTGCTACATTGTCAGGTGCGACTATCACACTGTCATAGTCGCCGGGCATTGTAGTCGTGTCCGTAACAAGCTCTGAAACTCAACTTTTTCAATGCCAACACTCCCGATACTCTAAGGGACTTTAAATAATGTTCTTCTAACAAAATCTCACCATTTACAAGTTACAAAAACGTCCGGACAACCCTTATCGAAAATTACGGGTGTTACACAAACTAATCTAACAAAAAGTTTCATACATGTGTTAATGAATATAAAAACCAACTACAAGGTGTATATTCACAATGCATCAAGATCTTATTAAATCGAAGGGCCAAAAACATAGTTTATCATAATAAGGTCAACAAATCATATAAAAGCAAGGAGTTTGGTTGTTTGAAAAAAAATCTCAAACCATATATGCGATTTTGGTTTATGGTTTTGAATTGAAATTGCATCGCACTGCAAACATTTCTAGACAACACCTTGAATAGGAATGTTACATAATTTGATTATTTGACGAGTGAATGACTCCGTGATTTGTTATTTTCACTTAACTTGCTAGAAAAAACATACTTTGAGACTAGCATATTGATGTTATACGTCTTATGTTTCGACTGTAGTATCACTCTTGAGGCTTTTTTTTTGAACAACACAAAACACTTATATTACCACACCAAATAGGGTAGTTCAACAATTAGTACAAAGAAAAAACAGTGGGTCAATATCAGACCCAACAAACCACACAGCCGAACAACATTAGAAACTAACCCATAACATAACCGAACACCATGAAGAAACGAAAGAAAAAGTAGTTTGCGAGCAGCTAACTATCATTCTTAAGGCTTTAATGTGCTCTAGTTAAAGGCTATGAAAATTGTTGTCATTAAAATACAACTAAAAGGAGAGACATGCTACAATATTTAGAATTTACCGCTTTTATTTTACATACCTATCATATACTATACATAATAACGAAATCTAAATGTTAATAACCAAAAATGGCGTTCAAAATCTTAGGGTTGGGCCATATATAATTTAATGTGATTTTATTCCACATGCACATTGAAATAACGTTATATATTTCTATCCTTGATCAACTGAAGATTGATCTTGTTCGTAATTAAGTCATTGGTTAGCATTAAACATGACATTATCTATCGATGTTTGTCATTGTTGAACCATGATTCCATCATTTGACATCATATATTGTAAAATGCCTTTTTTTAATTACACATACACCTCTTAGTTCATGTAGGTTGGCTGGATTACTAATTATAAGAAGTGTGTTTTGACTAAGACAAGTGGTTACCAAGGTTGATCGATAGATCAAGAGATGAAATACAAAGACTTTAAATAGTATCCAAGCCATTAGAATAAAGTGAAATGGCAAATGCCATCTTCTTGGCATATTATGGATGCCCAACTTCTCTTAGTTCTAAATGCATCTAATTGACAAATGATATGTTATTATTGTCAGAAGGTGAAGAACTACAGACAAGCGTTGTTGGATATCAATTCTTACTATTTCTAGCGACAACAAGCATTTGCACCAGCTTTCTAGCACAACGACATGAAAACAAGGGGTTGTTTGGTTCACGGAATTTGAAGGAATTGGAATGGTCAATTCCATTGATCAAATTCCAAGCCCATGTTTGGTTCACGGAATGAAAGCGGTGGAATCCTTCCAATTCCATTGTGTAACACCCTCAAATTTGGAAACAGAGACTAATTTAAAATTTTCAACAATATCTAGTAAGAGATAAAACTTTAACTTACAAATCAAAACTCCATATACCTCAATTTAAAATTCTATAATTAACCACAAAAATTATAAAACTCCAGTCTTATAAACAAGGACTAAATCGAAGTCGGGTGTTACTTAACCCAAATATCAGTCACTCTTCCCAAAACAATGCGGAAGGCTTCACTAGGACATTCACTTCTCGAGCACACCACTATCACTTCTCTCTCCATGGTGACACTAGAATTAATCCCAACCGGAACCTGTTGTACATGCCGACAAATAAAAAGGTTAGGCTAACGCCTAGTGAGTTCAAGAGTTTTCATCATGATTATAAAAATCGTTAAACATAAATAATGCAACTCAAATCATGGTCATTTAAAATGAATTACTTTAAATACGAGAACGATCCGTTTTCCAATAATACATATTTTATAGATGGACGCCTCAACGCCGAAACATTCTTTCATGAAGTAATGCAACCCAACACTTACTCAAAAACGTGAATAATGGTAAATACTCAAATAATGAAATTTGAATAAAACTTTATAAACCAAACGACTGAAATAAGAGTAAACTCAAGCCCCCAAAATTATAACGTGTGGGGAATAACCCACACTCAAAACGTCACCAAAAAATAAGAATAAAACTAAATACCCAAAACAACACCTTTTGGTGACGGGGGAGACCCGAATTTCATGGCCTGTGGCGGAATATAATAGTAGGTCACTTTCCAAGTTATTGAGCTCACCATAGTAGGACCCATGGTCACGAGCTCACCGACTCGTACTAAGATTTGGATGAGGGCACCCGATGATCCTAATCATGCTTATTCACTAGGATTACATTTACAACCCATGACTAGTATCCGGTTCCACATAACCGTACCAAGTTGCCTCCGAGGACCTAATGTCTCAACTAGCTACAAATGAGAAATGATTATCCCATAAAAACAAACTCAGAAATTACATCACGGGCCCAAGGCCAAATGTTAGGCTCCATGAGCCCGCACCATAAGGCCCTCGATAATCCTATGACTAATTCTGGTCCCAACATGGAAACATTAATAGCCCTTTTTCTTAAAATAATAAAGACCAACTCATATGCCTATGGATCAATTACATTACAGTCTATAACAATACATGACTCCAATTGAATGACCAACGCACTCAAAACATGTAATTCTCAAATGATGCGTAATAACCGCCATCATACTCAAAACTCCATAACGGGCTATTAAAACTGGACGAATGTCCCTAAGACTCATTTTAGTCAAACCGAGCCAAAAGCTCAACAATTTACTTTATCGTACCATAAAAGTCAGTGTAAACGATAAAACACACTTAAATAATGGTTATGCAAATACAATGACCAAAAGTATGATTAATCTAAAACTCATCGTTGGTTGAGACAAACCATTTTCCAAATGAACTCATATCCTTATATTTCCAAACGCCTCATAATATAATAATTTGCATTTCCAAACGGTTTATAAGATTAAATACCCTAAGAAGACATTTACATCAAATGACCTCCATTTATATATCAAATCATCAAGAAAACATATCAACCTGATTTATTTATAAAATGACCAAAAATTCCAAATGTGGGTATTTCACAAGATTTATAAAACCAATTAACCCAAATAGGTAAAACTCTTCAAATTTTCCATCTTTTAATAAAAATCATGTAAACATATAATCACCTTAAAATGGACATTTTTGGCATGTACAACGTTTTCACAAATCAACTTGAACTCATCTTGCTAGATTTAGGCTAAATCTAGATTTTTCCCCAATTGAGCTTCCTTGAAGAAATATGAACTTCAAGTCATATCTTCCAAAACCTAAATCCACAAGGGTCCAACCACAAACATCCATATTTAACCATTTAGAATCGTTTCTCAAACATTTTTACCTAAAGATCCCAACTTATATCAAAACCCTAATTTCCAAGAATGAAGAAAAGAGAAGATTACCTTATCCACCACTTGTATCCACCAACAATAAACCTTTAGGGTTACTACTATAACATCAAACTCAAATTCTTCAAAAGATGGGAGATAGGTTGATGAAACCCTAGAAACTTTTCTTGAAATGGATGAAATGAAGAGTTTCACAATCACTTTGATTGTGAAGAATCTCTTTACAACACACGGGAAAGTACCTTAGAGGCTCAAAAATCCGACTTTTGTGGTGAGGGTTCGGTTCTTGGGAGAGAAGAGTGAAGTGGGTGAAGATAACAAGTGAAAGAGGCTGAAAATTCAGGATTTAAAACAACCAGGGGTCGACGGCGATTGTGCCCAGGGCACTATCGCCCAAGGTGTACCGTGGGTAGCTGGCGATTGTGCCCGACGATTGTGCCCAGGGCACTATCGCCCAAGGTGTACCGTGGGTATGGCGATTGTGCCCAGGGCACTATCGCCCGAGGTGCTCGAGGCCCGTTCTCCAACCGTCTTGAAACCTTGAACGCTCGGGTCATGGTTTTAGGTTTAGTCTAAGCAATTTTAACCTTTCCAAGGCCATGCCAAGGTGGAGGAGGGTCGTTTCCTTATCACCGCCTACTTGGATTTTACGGGTGTTACACATTGAATTCCACAATTTAAGTAATTCATCATTTTTTGGCTTAAGTGAAAGAATTGAATTCTTACCAACCAATCGCATGGTGAAATTCCATTCCAATTATTTCTAAGTCAAATTCCTTCGATGGATTTCAATTCCATCAAATTCCATTATGTGAACTATACGCTACCTAAGTGTTTTATTGGACAAAGAATCAAATAGATAATCATATCAACACATGCTTAATTTGTAAAAAAATTTTTTTGCAAACAGTGATCTTACTCAACACAGTAATAATGAATATCGTCAAACTATCCCTTGGATTTACGGGGTGTGTTTAGTAAGTAGGATAATACAGGACATGACAGAATAAGAGCTACAACTTGTTATCTCATTTTTGGTGTGAAAATTAGATTGAGACTCAACATGATTGAATGACACAATAATGCATATTTTTTAGCCGACCAAAAATAGGTGGAACAAAAATAAGATAGGAGAGGGGGTTTAAGACAAATTTAGTAAATTACTAAACTATTAATGTCAAACCCTAAAACCTTATACAATTTTTTCATCCAGATGCCTCATTAATCTAATCTATCCACCCTTATCTCCGGTCAAGTCGATATACCAAACACACTCTTAACATATATGAGATTCATGATCTAGCTTGTTATAATATCATTTAATATTTGAATCAAGCATTTAATTTAATTAATTGATAACATATTATCCCTTCTACAAGTAAATATCATTTTCCTTTTAGTATGTATTCAAACATTACCATACCAACAAAAGTAACGTCATGCATATAAGTTGCTTGCCATCCACTACATCCATATATATTCAGTTGTTGTGATATCATTTAATTTGAATCAAGCATTTAATTAATCTTTAATTAATTAGTTTTTTTAATAAATTCCTATGTTTAATAACTTTAGATATTATATTCATATATTTTAGATTTTTACAATAATTTTAATATTAATTATGAATGAGTTAAACTTGTTTTCATTTGGACCCTACGTATACATACATCTACTTCGTTTGGATCAATCATTACTAATATTTGAGAAATTGGTAGAATGAGTTTACTAAATAATAAGATTATTAGTAACTTAATTTGTTTTGCTTATACATATTTTTATTTCGATAATTATTATGTATTTTTAACTTGTTCACTTATTATAGTCATATGTTTTATTATTTGCGATGTATTATAAGTAAATATGTTATCATGTTTTATATTATTTAAAGAAGGGAAATGTCTAGAATAACTCAATGGACTTTTCTTTTTGGAATGATTAGCTCCTTAGACAATTTTTTAAAACAAATAAGTCATTGGACTTTTTAAAACATATTAAATAAATTCTTAGATTTTTCAAACATATCAAATAAATCCTTAATAATTTAAGATGGTTGTAAGTTATTATATGCTCACGACACGTGTCACACAGAGATACTACTGAGGAGTATGTAAACCTATAGGGTCGCACACAAAGAATGTGTTTGTTTCCATTTGTAGAAATCCGGATTTTATGAAAATATGTGTTAAACTGTAATTATGATAATTACAGGGTGAAAACGTAATTATGTTAATTACGGGGAATTATCTGTAATTATATAATTATATTTTAAAGTTTAAAAATATAATTATATATATATATATATATATATATATATTTGAATTTGAATTTGAATATTAGAGATAATTACTAAACCTTATTTAATCCTTAATTGAATTATAGTCTAACTATAATTCTTCTGGTATAAATAAGGGGTTAGGCTAAACCATTTGATAAACAATTGAATTAGAATAGCCTTTCAGAGAAATACAGAAAAGAAACCCTTTTCTTTTCTGTAAAACACATATAAATCTAGGGTTCTTGGGCTAGCACCCGATGGAGACGAGAAACGTGTTCGTGTGTGGACTGCCAATAGAGGAAACCTACTTTGGTTTCTTGGTGCTTCAATTGTAACCCCGACAGATCTACAAAAAGGTACATACTCTAAACCCCCCCATGGTGTGGTTTTAGTTTTAATTAAATGCATCATTGGATCCGATTGAGTTTTAAGTTTTATTTAGAAAAGTTTTATTTCTATCGTTGTAACCAAATTAATTTATTTCCGCTGCGTTTATCGGTTACAAATTTCATTAAAATCCTACAATGGTAACCTGTAAACTGTATAACAGATAAAAGTATAAATTAGAAAAACAAAAAAAACCTAAAACTAATTTGAACGACGCTTCAATATCGGCTCATTATTCTCCATCACGCCAGACCCGCCGCAGACCACCGCTCCCGTCGCCGTACACCACCGTCCCCGTCGCTGCCGCCGTACACCACCAGTCTCGTCCCCACCGTCTTCATCTATTGTTGCAGGTTTTGTTTGATATGGTAAACTGATTGCTTCTCGCAAACTGATTCCTCATCTCTACACAGTTCAACATCTATTAAAAATTTCAAGTTGAATCAATTGATTGTATACTGGGATTCAAGTTGAATCAATTGATTCAATTGATTGTATATTGTATACATTCGATCCTCGGCGTTCCGTGTGACGCCGTCGAGGTGTTCGACGGATTCCTTTATTCCAACAAGTTAGTTCTGAACCACAAGCCACCATTTATTCGTTTATTATAATCATTATTTTATGTATTTTCGAAGATTTATTTACTTTGCTACCTGTACAATAAAATCTTTATTCCTATATTCTGGGTTTGGTTCTTCTTTGTGTTGCTCCTATATGGTTCCTACTTCATCAAATACATAATTTCTTCATAAAAAATTTCTAAAAACAAATTGTTTTATAATTTTTTATGGGATGTATAGAATTTGAAAACCTTAATAGTTTTAGGGTTGTAAACGAACCGAACGAACACGAACGAAGGTTTGTTCATGTTCGTTCGTTTTACTAACCGAACAAACGAACGGTAAACGAACGAAATTTTTTGTGTTCATGTTCGTTAAGAAAATTTGTTTCTATTTATGCTTTGGATATAATTTTTGTATGTTTTGGGAAGAGTAGCGAAAGTGGTATATTCGTTTCATTTTATAAATGCAAATATTTTTTTGTTCAAAAAATGTCTAGGGACTTAATTGTTGAAAAATATAAAAGTCTGTTAGGTTTTTTCGGACCTTTTCCATTATTTTACCACATTAACCGGTTTTAGCGGCCATAAGAATTTATCTAACAGATATTAGAAAGTCAAAAGATTTATTTAATAGGTTTTAAAAAGTTCAGTGACTTATTTGTTCCAAAAATTTGTCCAGGGACTTACACTACAAAACAGAGGCTTATCACCGACGGAAGAATGCGTCGGTGATCCGTCGGTAAAATGGAAATCCGTCAGTGATCCGTATGTAAATGTCCGTCGGTATAAAGGTGGTCGGCGTTCAGATCACCGACGGATATTACCGACGGATTACCGGCGGTTCTATTTTCTGACGGATCTCCGACGGTTACCAACGGCGTGGTTATTTCCGACGGATCACCGACGGTCGACATTTAGCGATGCATTACCGACGGTTATTTTCCGACGGATTATTTCCGACGGATTTAGCGACGGAATTCCGACGGGTATTTATTAAATAAAAATTAAATTAAAAATTAGTTTCCGACGGATTACCGACGGATAATCCGTCGGTAATTTAATTTTTTTTTAAATAATTAAAAATTAAAATTTTCCAGTTTTTTATCCTGTACAAAATCTGCCAATTTTTAAATATTACTAATTCTTAAAGTGTACAAAATATCTATAAATACATAAACATAATCCTACGGAGGGGGAAAGGGGGAAAGGGGTGCTGACTGTTAAACTTGATCATGAACGCGTCAAACCGAGTCATTCGTTCCCGCATCTGTCTCTTCTCTACTTCATCTCTATCCATTCGCTCCTGAATCCGGATCCTCTCTGCTTCTTCTGTCTGTAATCGCTCCTGCAACTGGATCCTCTCAGCTTCTTCTCTCTGTAGTCGCTCCTGCAACTGGATCCTCTCTGCTTCCTCTCTCTCTAACCTCTGCCTCAGCTCCTCCAACTGAAATTCAACATTTGACAAACATATATAGAACAATGTCAGACAACATTTAACAAACATATGATTAACAATGTTAAACAACATTTGACAAGCATACCTCCTCATTGCGACGACCGCGCGTGCTCCCGCTCGAACTGGCACCTGAATCACCGGTCATAGCATAATAGGAATCCTGACTGGTCTCCCATCCAAAAAGACGACCCTTACGCCGTCCTCCGACACTACGCTCCCACAACTCGGCGTCCTTGGGAGGTACAGTGTCGGGAGATAAGTACGGGTACTCCTCCTCCCTAACCCGATGGTAGGCATTCTACAGTTTACCAAATTAGACATTGTCAAGTCAACTAACCTATACAAAATTTGGCAGCATTTCAACTGTGATTTGAACATATATCCATGACCTGCTTTTATCAAAACAATCCTATCGTCTGCCCAACAATTGGCAGCCCAAACTAAGTTTTCTATAATTTCTATCTATCTTATAAAACAAACAAATATCTAGTCATGCATAATTGAACTTACAATCATATGAGCTGTCTTTGGATAAACGTAGATCGGAGGATCCGTGGTCGGACTAGTCGCACCCGGAACAAGCTTCCTGTTGGTGCAGTGTGTAGCCTCCCAAACCTTGTCACTGGTAGGCTCACGGCCCCATGCATCTCTCTACAATACACAACTTAAATTGTTAGTAGGTAATAAAATCATGTATATAGTACATATATTCATCAATTATATACATTTAGTCTAGTGTATGATAAATTACCATGCGGTCCCGATGCATAGGGATACTAATAGATCCAGTACAATGTCTGGATGTCATCCCCTCATACTCGGTGACCCGATTGGCCGTATTGGCCGCAACTACACGCCGGAACGCGTCGATGTTCTATACCTGTTAAAAAGAAGACATAAATCAATATAAATCATAGTACAACCAGATACAAGTATTCAAAACAAAACAAACCTGCTCAATCATCTAGACCCAAAACTCACTCCGGATCCACTCTGGAGGGTGTGGCGCAATAATCCTGTAGTCACGTCCGTCGAACTGGACACCATCAATGGCTAAAGCCCTTTCCTCGGCGAAGCGACGTGCATCTCTCATCATGTCGGCGTACCTATTATTTAGGTGACGCCGAAATGCAGCTAATACGTCGGCGTCCATCTCAGGAGGCCAACTATAATACAACTGCAAACACATTGTTTGGATTAAGTAAAAATAAATCCACTCAATAAGTTAAATAGAGTAAAATACCTATCCGAAATCGATCCAGCAACCGTGGATAGTGCTCATTAGAGACATCCCTAAAATGAGCCCAAGGACCATCAAACATGGACTTAAAGACGACAATGACCCTCCGGACTGCTGACTTGTCCTTAAACCTTCACAATTGTAAAATATACAACATAAAAAACATTAGGATCGGTTTATTATATACTAGAATAAATAATATATCACATCTACTTACCCTCCCACTTCAGACAACAAAAGTGGCGGTCGCTGACTCGGCTGGGGCGTCTATGATACCACATTTGGGCCTCTAACCCTCGAGTCCGCTGCTTTGTCATTGGACTGGACCTGATCTAGTCCGTCATCAGTGAACTCATCGGCGTGGGGGTCACCACGCCCGGCGGAGCTGCTACTGCCCCTACCCCTATTACCCCTACTACCTCTACTACCCCTAGAAGGGTGTCCCGACATCTAGATCATAGAGAATGGTTAACACAAAATGATATAAGTGTACATAAATCATAAGACCCAAATGCAACCTCACGTCAGTCCTTTCTTTATAGCGTAAGTTTTGACACTTCTTACAAGGGCATCTAATACGAAGCACTATCCCATCACGTATAGGTTTCCTTTCAACAGTCCTTTCATCGGCATATGCATAGTCCAAAACTGTCCATTGCAACAATATAGTCGACGCTAAGAAACCCCCGACTGTCGTTCTTTCTATACATCCATCCTCTATTTGTCGACATATTCAACCACTACAACAAAGAAATAAGTAGTTAATCGACATAATCAAGATAGAGGTGGTGTAATGGTTTGACTATTGAAAAGTCACACCATAGGTTTAGATGAGCTTTGGATGACTTTAAAACCCTACGTGTAATGGTTTGACTATTTAAAAGTCAAACCGTAGGTGTCAATGAAGTTAGAAGTCTATTGAACACTGCATGTAATGGTTTGCCTTCTTGAAAGTCAAACCATTGGTTTAGAGGAGTTTTGGATGACTCTAAAACTCTAAGTGTAATGGTTTGACTATTGGAAAGTCAAACCGTAGGTTACAATCAAATAAAGGTGTTTTGGAAAGTTTAAAAACCCTACATGTAATGGTTTGACTATTTAAAAGTCAAACCGTAGGTGTCAACGAAGTTAAAAGTCTATTGAACACTACATGTAATGGTTTGCCTTCTTGAAAGTCAAACCATAGGTTTAGAGGAGATTTGGATGACTCTAAAACTCTAAGTGTAATGGTTTGACTATTGGAAAGTCAAAACCGTAAGTTACAATCAAAGAAAGGTGTTTTGGAAAGTTTAAAACCCTACGTGTAATGGTTTGACTACTTAAAAGTCAAACCGTATGTGTCAACGAAGCTAGAAGTCTATTGAACACTACATGTAATGGTTTGCCTTCTTGAAAGTCAAACCATGGGTGTAGAGGAGTTTTGGATGACTCTAAAACTCTAAGTGTAATGGTTTGACTATTGGAAAGTCAAAACCGTATGTTTTTTAAAATTTCGGCAGCATAACGGCTATAAAATGAATATTTCCATATATCAACCTAATGTTTGCCCAACAATTGGCAACCCAACTAAAATAAATAAATAAAATCAAGTATAATCAAATCCTAAATCATACCAAATGTTTCCATTTATCAACCTAATGTTTGTCCAATAATTGACAACCCAACTAATTAATATCACAAGTTTATCAAACCAAATCATACCAAAACATTTTCACAAAAACCAAATCATAAGTTAAACTCATACAAAAACTTTATCACACAGATTTATACACACACAAAGATTATTAACAAACATAATCCCAAACATAAAGAAATATATATCCTAACAATATATATAACTAATCTTTAGTTTTAACAAAATAAATGTTATTATTTTAATGCTATGAAAGATACATATTTGTGATTCCTACCGATCGATAATATCATATACACCAAACACATACAAAGAGCACATTTTTAACAATTGCACATTTTTAATAAAGAAGCCACCAAACACATACAAAGAGCATATCCGAAATAGTCATGTTGCAAGATGGAAAACCCAAAGACAAGAGGCCGAATCCCAAACAAACATACACACACACATATTTATACACACAGAGATTATTAATCAGATACACACACATATTTATACACAAACAGATTATTAATCAAATTATGTGTAATACAGGAACATAGATATATGGTAGGTTATTCATATTTGACCTGAACTAGGGCTGTGAGGTCGTCGGTGGAGGTCGTCGCCGGTGGAGGGAGGTGAGTTCGCTGGCTGTGGAAGTCGTCGCCGGTGGAGGGAGGTGAGTTCGCTGGCTGTGGAAGTCGTCGCCGGTGTGGAGGTCATCCCCGGTGGAGGTGAGGTCGACAGATGGAGAGATTGAGCGTGGGTGAGGGAGAGGTGGTCGTCGTCGCCGGTGTGGAGGGAGGTTGTGGAGGTCGACGCCGGTGTGGAGGTCGACGCCGGTCGACAGTGAAACTGAGAGCGAGAGTGAGAGGGATCGAGATTGAGAGGGAGACGAGAGTGAGAGTGAGCGAGAGATCGAGATTGAGAGGGAGACGAGAGGGAGAGACGAGAGACGATCGAGAGACTGAGAGAGGGAGACGAGAGACTGAGAGAGGGAAACTGAAGTCGATAGATTAGGGCTTTCAGCCCACTATTTTTTTAAGAATTTTTGGAAATTCACCGACGGATTTCCGACGGATAATTGTTTTTTATTAAATAAATTACTTTTAAATTAAAATTATATTCAAAATTATAATTATTAAATAAATTATTAATTAATATATTATTTAATATTAAAATAAAAAAATAAATTATTAATTAATTAATTTATCAAATTATATTTAAAATTATTAATTAATTTATCAAATTGTATTTAAATTGACTAAAATACCCCTGAAGTAACTGGGCTTTAAACGAATCCGGTTAAATCAGGGACCAAATGTGATCAGTTAGGCTTTAACGTACCCAGTTGGGCTTTAAACGAATCCGGTTGGGCTTTAATGGATCTGGTTGGGCTTTAATGAATTTAGTTGGGCTTTAACGTTACCAATTGGACTTTAATGGATTCAGTGGGGCTTTAACGTTCCCAGTTGGGCTTTAACGTATCCAATTGGGCTTTAACGTACACAGTTGGACATTAATGAATCCAGTTGGTCTTTAATATACCCAGTTGCTTTTAATGGATCCAGTTAGGCTTTAACGTACCCAGTTGGACTTTAAACGAATCCGGTTGGGCTTTAATGGATTCAGTGGGGCTTTAACGTTCCCAGTTGGGCTTTAACGTATCCAATTGGGCTTTAACGTACACAGTTGGGCTTTAATATACCAGTTGCTTTTAATGGATCCAGTTAGGCTTTAACGTACCCAGTTGGACTTTAAACGAATTCGGTTGGGCTTTAATGAATTTAGTTGGGCTTTAAACGAATCCGACTGGGCTTTAATCCGGTTGATCACATATGTACATACATGATCACATACATACTATACATGGTGTACATACATTCATGATCACATACATACATGTGTATATACATACATGATCACATATGTAATATACATTTACATGATGTACATACATACTATACATGGTGTACATACATTCATGATCACATACGTACATGTGTATATACATACATGAACACATATGTACATGTACGTACATACATGATCACATACGTACTTGTATATACATACATGATCACATATGTACTATACATGTACATGATGTACATACATACTATACATGATGTACATACATTATGATCACATACGTACATGTGTATATACATACATGATCACATACATACATGTGTATATACATACATGAACACATATGTACATGTACATACATACATGATCACATACATACTATACATGATCACATACATACATACATATATATATGTATATATATATATATATACACACACATACATGATCAAAGAAAAAATAAATATTTATTAAATTATTAAATTTACCGACGGATTCTTAAATGCCGTCGGTAATTACCGACGGACGTCAGAAAAAATAAATATTTATTAAATTATATAAATTACCGACGGATTTAAAAAAATAAAATAAAATAAATCCGTCGGTAAATGTAGACAGTTACCGACGGATTACCGATGGATAGTCTATCCGTCGCAAAGTTTTCATTTCCGTCGGTGATCCGTCGGTAATCTTGGTCGGAAATAAGCAATTTTCCAGTAGTGTTAATCATTCCAAACAACAAAGTCCATTGGGGTTTTTTTTGGACTTTTCGCTTTAAAGAAATAAAGTTTTAAAAATAAGTTGAACATATAACCATTTAATTAGGAGAAAAGTCTAGAAAAAACCCAACGAACTTTCACACTTTGAATTTCTAAGTCCCTAAACTTTTTTTGAATGAAAACCCCATTAAGCTCCCATTTTAGATGATTAAGTCTATGGACTTTTTTTTAATGACAAAACTATTAGGTTTTCTTATTTTGAATAATTAAGTCCCTGAACTTTTCAAAAAAGTTAATTGAAACCGGTTTTAAAAAAAACTTAAATCAGTTTTACTATTCTTAAACCCTACGTCATTCAAACCCCTTATTGTCGTCCGTTCTCTATCATTGTCTATCACCGTTGTTGGCATGCCATCTATCTCCCTCTATTTTTATCTTTTTTTTGTTTTTCGATTTTTCATTTTTTTATATATCTACATGTGATCCATTAAATTGTTGTAAAAGAGAGAGAATTGAAAGACCAAAAAACAGATCAAAAAGAGGCCGATGGCATGGGCCAAGGATGGCGATAGATGGTATGAAGAATGGACAATGATGGGCCGACAAGGAATAGCGAGGAGGAGCCATATTGTTTGTGCGTAAGGTGTTTGAATGGTGTAGGGTTTTGGAATTGTAAAACTGATTTTTTTTACTTTAAAATCTTCTTAACTTGTTACATGTAACTTTTCTGGACTAAAAAAATGTAGGTAACCAATTTTCAAAATCTTTCTACCGTGGCTTATCCCTTGCAAGCTAGGTGCATGGGGGGCTGTTTGGTTGGTTATTGTCTGTTTGGAGAGACTTTTTTTATTTAATGCAAGTTTGTCTTTCAAAAAAAAGTTCAATATTTTTTATTCAATGTTTAGAAACTTAATCATTTAAAATGAAAAACTTTAATGGTTTTTTGATTTAAAAAATAGTTCAGAAATTTAATTTTTTAAAACAAGAAAGCTCAATGGTTCATCCATCTAAATCTGATAACAATATTACAAATAACGAAATAAGTTGGTATAAATATAAAAACATAAACAATAACTATTTTGTCATAAAAAAATAATCGAAAAAACATAGAAAAGACAATCATCAACTTGTCTATTTTTTTGCTATAAAAAGTGGTGAATATATATACTACTTAAAATAGTTTTTGCTAAAATTAGCCCTTCAATTTTAACAAGTGTACAGTAAAAGTACGCAATCAAATCCAGGTGTCATTCTTCTGCCACTTTTGCCTTTCCGAAAATCCGACTCATACCCTGAACCTCACGCAACCAGATACACTTGGCCCTCCTATAAAATCCTCTTCTGTCAGAACAACAACAACAGCAGCAGCAGCAGCACTGCCCCCAATTCCCAACCTAGGGTTTCAAACCCGAGGCGCTGATTTCTCACATCGATCTCCTCGCATTTGAATGAATTCGGTCTCCTACCTGCGATTCGTTGCAGATTGGAGCTACTCACTGTCTATCAATCATCGCCGACGGCAATGTCGTCCTCAAAGGTCGATCATCTCTCCACCGCCGCCGGCAGATCGGAGTCTCCAGATGTTCCTACGGTATTGAGACGTTGATTAACTTGTGTTTAGTTTAGTTTTATCTATTTAAATTTCGTATTGAGAAGTTGTTTAGTTGAAATGAACGAAAATTGTATGTTTTTGATTATTTTTTTGGTTGTTTATGCATCGATCGATGTGTATTTCTATCCGTTTCATCTGTAGTGTGCTACGATTGATGATGAGTTTGTGTATTGGAGGATTCCTAATAAAACTGTAGGCGCATTTTGTGTTTAAGATATAATGGTCTCGTTAAGACACTGTTCCATTAGGATTTTAGAACAATTTTGATTTGTAGTGATCGAGCGGTGTAGATTTGATGCATATTGTAAGCAGGCTAATTGCATGTAAGTTTTATGGTGATGCTATCGTACATACGCAGCGGAATTTTTGGTGACATGGCGAGTTGGTTAAAGCTAACTTGAATAGCGTTATAAGCCTGATTGACGTTACTACTAGTTTGGCTGGATAATAGGTAGCTTCCAGTCCAAACTACGAAGTTGGACCAAAATGGTTGTGTAATTGACAAGGATAGAGGCTGGAAAAAGTGAGAAGAAACGAAAGGAAGACAAGGAAGAAAAAGTATAAGAGGAGAATGCGATTATTAGGATTTCTCAGGCTCAATATTAATCAATGTATTTGTAACATAGAAGTACAAACTATATTAAATCTAACAATAAAGATTAATACCTATCCTAACTAATAACTATAAACCCTAGTGAATCCTAATACGTAATATCAAATTATCAATCATATTAAAAGAATTAGCAATTGCTCCAATCCAATCACAATATTTGAAGATTTGCATCAATTGTACTTGGTTACTTTAGTTAATTAGTTCTTAGCCATACCGTAAACAAGAGCAACATGATATTAAGGGTATTTCATTAGATGTCATTCACATGCCTGGCTGTGCCTCGACACAACATGTAAGCTCCCACTTTTGACAATGTTTCACAATAAAAGATAATGTTACAATGGAGCAAACGATGTCATATGGTAAAAAAAATACAAGAGGTATGGAAATAAGAGATGTCTGGTCAAATGGTTAATTAGGGGAGAACAAACTTAATAGGTTAATAAAAGATAAGTTCAAAAGCATGTGGTTAGTTATTGGAATATAGCACTTCAAACTTAATCATCACCGTCAGTTTCCTATTCAGTTCTAACACACCGAATAATCTATGGGATTTGGGATTTCGAAGTTAGAAGCATTGTGGCAGGATTTGTGGATGGATAATGAGATTTGGATTTGTAGGAATTTCATGTCAATGTAAGTGTGAGGTCATCTCGTTTCTAATAGGAAGACTCCAAAACTGACGGCACCTGTATGTACGAGTGATAAAAACCGGTAAAAGGCAAGAAATTTGTTGATTCTCACACTCATTAAGAACATGGAGAAGTATTAATCCAAGGGTTACATGATCTCTATATGAAAATAAAAAAAGATATGAACATGAGCACAAGAGCCTCATGGAGACGGCAATACTGAAGATCAATATATATTACCATATTTTCGGTATGGGTTTGAGTGCGTGGTACAAAGAGTGTTAGTAAGTGGCTTGTGGGGACGGTCTTATTCATTAAGTTACGTGGGTATATGCTACTCTAAATGTGGAGTGCAGTATGTTAAATATGCATTCATATGTACTTGCATATAATTAGGTGATAAGAAAAAGCTAGGAAATCTTAATACATAATGATATGACACTTAATAACGGACATTGAATTTATTCTTATTTCCATACAGAAGTGAGTATTGATTGCTATAATATGCATTATAAATAAAAAATAAACAATGTAAGGTAAGTATATTATCAAGAATGAACCAAATAATGTAACTGAATTTGATCATTAAGTCCCGATTTCCTTCTTTCTCTTATCAACCAATGTACCTTCAACAAATAAAAGAAAGAAAGAACAACAAAAAGGTTCTAAATCATGATTTTATTGTGTATCGATATCTCATTCTAGTGCATCATATATCGAATCAGATAATTCACTTCAGATTTTCAATACAGTTATAGCTGTACTTAAAATACATGTAGACACACATATACAACAACATAGATATACTTCACATTAATTAATAAGATAATAAACAGGGCGGCCCTTAATAGTCAAAGGATTACAAAAAGGAGCTTTGTTGTTTTTAGAGTCAATTCAGTAATACCGCAAAATATTCTATAATGGTCCATGTTTAGATTCCCTTCACAATCTATTCAATTAGCTTAGTAAATAAAGGTACATCATACATGTCTTTTACTTTTTACTCTATGAATTGTATACTGTAAAGAGAATAGTATGCATATTGAACAGAATACAGCACTGCAAGAAGCAGCTACAACTCCTGAAATTTCACTGGGTATTGAGTCGTTGAAGATGAAAGTTGATGCTGATCGTCGTGCGTATGTCATGGTACAGTTTTACAGCAACTAGATACTGTTACAACATGCCTTTCTAGTTTCTGAAGTACTTTATCTGATGAAATCACTAATAAACTCTGTGTCCTGCCTGTATATTGTGTAATTCTTGCAGAAAAGAATGGAAGAGAACCGAAAAAAATTGGCTGAAATCACTAGTACTCACCGCAAGTTGTCCATAGAAAGAAGAAACCTGGGGAGTATTAATGGAGATAAAATGGACAACTTATTGACAAGGAGGCAGAAGGAAGCAATTGATATGCAAAGTCGGGTTGACATAAGCTTCGGTAGCAGCAGCAGCAGCAGCTCTCAAGAAGATGAACATGCTTCAGTAATCCTCCTAGGATCTGGCATTGCAGTCAAGAATTCTGTTCGGCCCATCCTTCTTCCAAAAGTTGAGAAACTACCTCCTTATACTACATGGATTTTCATGGATAGGTGAAGTTGCCCGTACTTGTCAATTTCTATCGCGATGCCGATCATATTTTATTACATAAACAGAAGATGGGTTATTTTATGCCTTCTCTTTGAAGTTTGAACTGGTTGAATAATAAATTTTTTCCCAAGAAGTTATTTCGCTGCATTATTTATTTTACACATGTATGTATGTATGTATGTGTATATATATATAGAGAGAGAGAGAGTTGAGATCATGTGAGAACAACCCCTTTTCTGAGAAGGCGAGAACACTTTTAAGCCTTTGGATGAGTTATATTTTTGATCTAAGGGCTAAGAAAATGCAGACCTTCAACTACCTACAGTTGATGGCTCATGGCTGACAAAAATTAAAACATGGACTTTCATCAACCTTCGTCTTCACCTTCTAGTCATTCCCGAACTTTATATACCTTCAATCACTTTCACATGGTGAGGAATCTGATTCGCAGATTTTTTTGTCTGTCAAAGTATAGACTTCTTCTATGTCACCATCCTCCTATCATACACGTTGATGCTCATCTCGTTTTAGTTTCTTCTGCATGCTGGATTTCTTTTAAGAACTACCACTTACTATATTTTATTGAATGCCAATGCAGAAATCAAAGAATGACGGAAGATCAATCTGTAGTAGGTCGAAGAAGGATTTATTATGACCAAAATGGCGGGGAAGCTCTAATCTGCAGCGACAGTGAAGAGGAGATAATTAATGATGAAGAGGACAAGAAAGAGTTTGTTGACTCTGAAGATAACATCATCAGGTTTGTATACTTCAATCTATATGACTATATGTTTTTGTGTTCACTCGATACATATTCCTATTTGTTTCTTGTAGCATTCTGATTTTTGCTTCAAGTGCAATCTCTGTGTCTAAATTTGTATGTCGGCTTTATATGATTTAATATTTCATTTTGCAGTCCCAAAACCGTGTTTCTTATAATTCTTCTGGTGGACAAAGAATTAGCAAAGGAGTTTTTTTTTTTTTTTTTTGGGGGGGGGGGGGGGGGGGGTGTTGCTTAGCTGCACTTGTGGTTTCTTTTTGTTATCTTCTATGTCAGTTTGTGCTTCTGTTTCTTGCTCTTGATAGTCTTTTGCTATTGTTTGCACTACTTGTTTTTATCTGTTTTACTTCTGCATTCTTTCCCTTGAAGGTGGTTTAATTGCTGCTGTTTGTGTGATGCTCGATCTTATTCCTTCATTTAAAGGAGTGAAAACCTTCTCAACTTTGCTGTTGTCCCTATTAACAGGGACTAGCTATAGTGGCTACATAACATTTCTCTCCTGTAATTTCCATCAAGATCATCTATCCTGAAGCAAGATAAACTTATCAACAGATTCTCTATCCTCTCTTTTCCCATTTAAATTTCAATGTTTATCACATTTTTAGTTGTTGTTTTCATCCCTTAATTAGTTGGTTACCCAATAAACTTTTAGCCTTTGTTGTATGTTTTGGTCTATGTTCAACTGTGTCACATGTCAGCAGCATTTTTGAATGATTTTTTCTTGTTAATGAGTTCATCTTGGATATTATTTTTATTGGTTGTTTGCTGCATCTGTGGTGAAAGTTTTCAGTCCCACACTAAATAACATTACTGCGTGTTCTTGTGGTGTTCTAATGTTTCCAGAATGACTATTGAAGAATATGGATCATCCGATACTGTCTTTGATGTACTGGCCCAGCGCTTGTTCAGAAAACCTTGTGAAGTCAAGGTAAGCTCTAACTGGATATGCCATTCTTGTTCATGATTTGTGCTCTCTATTTCGTCTTTGCTCCTTTCTTCTATCTGGAGTTTGTTTCCGTTTGAGTTTTTGAATGTTGTAGAGACTGGTCATAGTGCAAAATCTAGCTGTTTCCCCTTTTCTTGCGCTTGCTTACGGAGATGTGACATATCATCATCTTATACAGGCAAGATACAAAGCTCTTGCTAGCAGACAGAATGCCATAGAAAGCTCTAAACCTGGAGAGGCTGATTTCAATATGAGCTCGTTTTTTGATAAAGATCTTGAAGCAGCTCAAGATTCATTTGACAACCTATTTTGTCGCAGATGCCTTGTAAGCATGATTATGATATCTGTTCTGTTCTTGGTTTTGGTTCTGTACTTTTTGCAACCGGTCAAATCTTCCGTTTTTATTTTGGCAGATATTTGACTGTAAATTACATGGCTGCTCTCAAGACCTTATATTTCCTGTAAGTTGACCCTTGCTTATTCAGCTGAATTTACCTGATTCCTATGGCTAATCATGTTAACTTCAAATTTTCTAATTAGGCTGAAAAGCTTACTTGGGATGGCCGGGATGAAGAAACTGGCCCCTGCGGCCCACATTGTTATCTCCAGGTATATGTGAGCTCTCCATTGTGGACATTACCTAGGAACTAGGATGAATTGCGCAGTGAGTTGGAAGCTTCACTTTTAATTGCCATTGCCATAATTCTTTCCTGATTCATATGGTGCTCAACCTTTTCTATATATAGATGTTTGTATCACCTGAAATGTTTATTGCTAATCTAGGACCTTCTACCTGATCTGTTCTTAGGTCCAAAAGTTGGAAGCGACATCTTCTATGCAGCTGACTACTGAACCAACACCCGCCCTTTCATCAGATGCTAGTGGCGTTCTGGTATCTAGGGGAAAATCTAATGGCCCATCTCTAAGGAGGAGGTCACAGCCTTGCAAGAGTGGAAGTATTGCATCAAATACTCAAAACGTAACAGAAAGCAGTGACTCCGAGACTAGGCCAGTTCATGACGTGAATCCTTTTTATTCTCCATTGCCACATAAGAACAAACGTATCGGAAAACGTGGAACTCATCAAAGGAATAGCAAACATATCGCCAATCATGTCATCACTGCCATGAAGAAAACACAGAGGAATGTGACTTCTGATTCCGATTCTGTAGCAAGCGGAAGTCCTGGCTCAAGAGATAGGGAGTTTTTATCTAATTCACTTAAAGAAAGCAAAGAAGCTAGCTCAGGGTCACCAAAGGCAAAATCCTCTATCATGAGAAGGTCCAGGAGGAAAGACTTCTTGGTTCCTGATGGCCATAAATCTCTTCAGGTTCAACTTCCCGATCCTCCAGCGAAGAAAGAAGATGAGAGTACTTGTAGAAAAAAAGTAACAGATTTTAAATGTTGGCGAACTTTGGAAAAGGCTCTTTTTGAGAAAGGTCTAGAGATCTATGGCAGGAACAGGTTAGTACATCACTTTTATGATTTGGTCCAGAAAGGTTCTGGTTGCATATATCTTGTTTGTTTGTTCTTGGTATCTTTTTCGAATGGAGCTTGTCAACTTGAGGGTATTTTTTCTCTCTCCCATTTTCTTTAAGTTTGTTATTTATGCCACGCTTTACTTCCCATGATTTCTCCTTAGACCAGAGTGAGATCCTTTTTAGTTACAGCTTTTAACAGTGAAATCGACATTCCTCTTAGGCAGTGTTTCAGCAATTTAGTTTTCAAATTTGATTAAATGATGTATTTTTGTCAATGATAACTACAGTTGCAACATCATGTGTATTAATTGAAGCTCGGGATAATTTAGATTCATGTATTTTCATCAGCCCAATTGACACTTCTTGTTTAATTTATATATATACTACTTCACAATTTTTTGTGGTCTTTGTTGGTGGGGTGTTGCAGTAACATTAGTGTGTCATCTCAGACAGTGTATAAAGGTACCCAATTATTACATACCGCGTGATTGTAAGTTTATCAGCCTAGCATGTACTAGTCCGGAGCATCATAGTTTCTGCAAGATATGTATTTTTAGCAGATAATATTTTATTATTCACTCCTATAATGCATGTTCTGTTATCATTATTGCAGCTGTTTAATAGCTAGGAATCTTCTGGGTGGTCTGAAGACATGTTCGGAGGTGTTTCATGTCCTGAAGTATTATGAGAATAAGACATCATCTCAAGGAAGCGATAGCACAAATTCTGTAGGTGATGGCTGCAGGGTTGATAGTAATGAGAATATGGTTAGTATGATGTCATCCTCTACTTGTTGCACCGAGAACACTTGTTTTAACAGTCAGAATATTTTCTTGTACTTTGCTTAATTACTCACTAGGGTTTGGCACTAAGAAGAAGATCAAGATTCTTACGTAGAAGAAGTAGAGTTCGCCGTTTAAAGTATACGTGGAAGTCTGCTGCGCACCATTCAATGAGGAAACGGATTTCCGATAAAAAGGATATGCCTTGTCGTCAGTACAAACCTTGTGGGTGTCAATCAACCTGTGGAGACGATTGTTCTTGCCTAAAAAATGGGACTTGTTGTGAAAAATATTGTGGGTAAGGCTCTGTTGTGATCATATAAAGGTTTTGCTTAATTTTCTACTCTTAATCCACTTAGCCATGCTATCGCTCCCCCCCCCCCCCCACACACACATCTTTCTGTTTCTAGTTCTCTCTGACAGGTAGAATCTCAATATACATTTTCTATCACACCCATTCCTTTTTCTTGTCTTGTTTAACAAATTTCACTTTTCCGTTCATTAGATGCCCAAAAACTTGTAAAAATCGTTTTAGGGGATGCCATTGCGCTAAAAGCCAGTGCGGAAGTCGTCAGTGCCCATGCTATGCTGCTAATAGAGAATGTGACCCAGATGTATGCCGACATTGCTGGATCGGGTGAGATAGTTGGTTTGCTAAATTTATATTGATAAAGTTGAGCATACATGTAATACAGATTTGTTTCTTAGGCAAGTGACTATGCAAAAGTATTTGTACTACTTTATGCTCTTTTATGGAAATAATATAGGTCAATTTCTTATTGGTTAGAGCACAGATGCAAATAATGAAATTGAATAATATGCTATGTTATTGTCTGTAGACTGACACTGAAAAATAACATTGATAAGCTTCTCATTCTTAAAGGGGTGGTTGGTTGTCAAGATTTTCTAAGTTGAAAACTTGATCATATTGTTTTCCTCATGGAGTCGGGAAAAAAATCAGCAATATAGTGCGTCGGGATCCTTCAGGTCTAGACTTTCTTTTAGCTCCTTGCAAGGATAAGGTGGTGTCTTCATATCTTCTTTTGGGCAATGGTTCATTTATTCAACTATTCTTGCCTTCGTAGGATCTGCAGAAACAAGGCATGGCAACACAAAGTAATACCAAATTTTCACTGCCCCACCCTTTTTTTTATAAGATTAACAAGCAAGGATATAGCAAGCTAATGGTATTAGACCATATGACACCAGTTGAATATTTATGCTCATGGAGTTACTAGATAACTAGATTAGGACACAGGCAATGAAATCAAGACTACGTCTCATTTTCTGTTTTTTAATGAAGATTTAGGTTCTTATCTTGCTTAGGTTAAATCTTGCCTTCAAGTCTTGTTGATGCCTGGAATCATAAAGTACAGACAACAGCATTTTACTTGGTGCAGAAAGAGGAAGGATCCAAGGTTTTATCCAAGTTACCTATTATCGACTTCAAAGTTTCACACTGGATTTCAAAAAAAAATGCTTGATTGCCTTGGTGTATTAGGAATTGCGAAAAGCTAGTTCCTCTGCCTTAAGATTTGGACATGGATTGAGATAAGCCAATTTGTTACCTTTGCTAATTGTGTTTATTTTACTTTTCTAGGAGTTGGTGTTGATGCATTCGCATGTGTCATCTAGCTTACTTTAACATTTCCTGAGAATTCTTTGTTTCAAAAATTACAATGGTTGTTTTTTTAGCCGTCTACACATCTCTCTATGGTCACCCTTATATCGTCCATGTTTAATGAAGTTTTTTAATCAACTTTGCAGGTGTGGTGATGGTTCTCTTGGCACCCCTGACCGAAAAGGCGATAATTATGAATGCAAGAATATGAAGCTTCTCCTCAAGCAACAACAAAGGGTAACTATTTATATTTCTTTTAATGTATGCACTCTTTAAACCTAATAACGAAACATTAATCAATGATGCATAAGATGGCCCAAACCAAGGCCAAATGTGCCAGGTCAGTGGGTGGGACCTGTCAAAGCTATAAAAGTTTCTCGACTATGTCATGTTTGGCAACCATAAACTAACTTATCTTTTGAACTTATAAAAAAATTCTCATTTGGTTGGTCATAAGCTAGCTTTATTAAAAACTACTTCAAGTAGCGTTCAACAAGCTCCATGGGCTTTTTTCATATTATGCCCCTTGTATTTTTCCAATTAAATTTTTAACATGTTATTTTAGGTTATTTTACATTGTTATCTAGTTTATTAGCCAGTTTTTTTTTATATACCAAAAATGATATTTAATCAGCTAACTTATCAGCCAACAACCAAACATAGCCTAACATGATGATATGCTCTTGGTTTCTACCCAAAAAATAAGGTTGATTTGTATTGATGGTGCTTGTAATCATTTGATGCACAGGTTTTGCTTGGAAGATCTGATGTCTCAGGTTGGGGAGCTTTCTTAAAGGTACATGAAACTGCTGTATTATGCTTTGCTATTCTTTTCTCCTGGCAACTCATCTTTAGTTCCCCTTCAGAATACCGTACCTAAACATGAATATCTGGGTGAATACACCGGAGAATTGATCTCACATTATGAAGCTGACAAGCGTGGAAAAATCTACGATCGGGAAAATTCTTCATTTCTCTTCAACCTTAATGACCAAGTACGATACATTGTGTTCAAGCCTCTTGAGATATTTATTCTTCCCTCCCTTCTCTAAGGAACTGAAATATTGATACTTCCGTTTTTGCTATGCAGTATGTTCTTGATGCTTGCCGCAAGGGTGACAAACTGAAGTTCGCCAATCATTCTCCGACTCCAAATTGTTATGCAAAGGTATGCATGATAGTTGCAGCTTAGGTACCTTGAAAGAATTGTGAAATGTTTTAGCCTTTTAATTTGACATAGTTATTTTAGCAATTTGCCAATTTTGTCCATCTCCCATGTTTTTGTTCCACCTATTTTGGTGGCACAAAAAATGCATTTTTTGTCCCACTTCTCTCATTGTCCTGTCCTGTCTCGGTCTCATGTCGTGCCAAACATGAGACAACAAGTTTTTGTACTGTCATGTCCTGCATACCAAACGCATGCTAGCAGAACACATTGCCACATTCACCAAATGTCTTATTTATAATAATTAATTTGCAGGTTCTTATGGTGGCTGGAGATCACAGGGTGGGTATATTTGCAAAAGAAAAAATCTCTGCTGGGGAAGAACTGTTCTATGATTATCGTTATGAACCTGACCAGGCTCCTGCTTGGGCAAAGAAACCTGAGGACTCTGGTTCAAAGAAAGAGGATGCTGCGCCTTCTAGTGGTCGGGCCAAGAAGGTTGCTTGAGATAATTAAAGATACTAATTTACATCATTTTTGGTACTTTTTTTACCTAGAAACATCCTTTGCCGGTACTTTTGTTTTGGAGAAACCATTATCAGCCATCTCCACAGACTAAATTGGGAAAATAAGTTCTTACAGGTTTGCATTTCACCAAAAATGGGGGAATAAGTTATCAAAGCTTGCAAGAACTGTATCTATAAAAGATGCAATTTGTAAGCTTTGCACTCTTTTGGGTCGATTTAGATTATGGTTAATAACTTTTGGTTTATTTTAAATGGGATTTTTTGGTGCTATACAGTTTCAGCTTAGAATTGCTTTCTTGTGGTTCATTGACAGGAATAGAAGGCATTGAAATCTTTGGACACCCAATGGTCAATGCCATAGGTTCGCTAGAAATAGATTCCTATGAAATCTACAATTTGCATTTGATCCATCTTCGGGCCGTTTACCAAATGCTTACCGGGTCGCTTACTTTACCGGATGTACATGGCAAGGACCCAGAATCTTACTCGGTAAGAGCGATGGCAAGGACCAAGGTTCTTACCAGGTAAGTGCAATGGCAAGGACCGAGAGTCTTACCTGATAAGTGAGGGAGACGACTCTTTCCCGGTTAGCGCTTGTCCGATCCATTAAGGTAAATGATATTGTAGACCCTTACCGGTATGCGCTTACCTAAGCGTTTGGGTAAATGGTTCCTTAGATCCCATATCCAAATAGAGGAATTTGTGTTAGTTGTTACAGCTGGTCATTGGATCCAATGTGTTATTCCTTAGGGCGATAGATTAACATAATTATCACAGTCATAAACCAGGCCGTTTTCCAAACGCTTAGCACGTAAGCACTTACCCGTAAAAGCGTCCCCCTCATTTACCTTATTGGATAACATTATCGGCCATCAAATGGATTCTTGGTAAGCAACTTTTACTTGATAAACACTTACCGGGTAAGAGTCTCGGATAAGATTCTAAGTCCTCACCCGAAAAGTAAATAATATCCGGTAAACATTTGGTAAATGTGTCATAAATCAAGAATTTAGCATGACTTTTTACTAAATCAAAGCTTAAATGAATGAAAACATGTAATTAAATCGGATTTGAAATTTCATTTCAAATCCTTTACTTTTTTTTAAAGATTTGTTCTCTTCAAAGAAATAGTGCGAACCAAAAGATTCAAAACACCTTTTACGGCTTAGAAAATGCAAACAAAGTAGAATGTCTCTTGATAACAACGAGACATACTTTTTTCAAATTAAATCGAAATTGCCAGAATAAATAATTTCTAACAAACTAAATATGAAATATAATTCTTTTTCAGAAAAAGAAATACGATATTTTGAGATGATTTAAAATAATACTTTCTGAATGATAGGAAACCACAAGTTATATTTATTTTGTGAGTGTATTATGTTTTACGATCAAGCTTGTTTTTGTTTTTTTATTTAGGTCAAAAGAAAAGGCTACGGTGAGGTGTCGGAACAGAATGGGTGAATTGGCATCGAAATCTTGTTATATGGAGGGGACGGCGTTTCCAACTTGGCTAAAGCATATTTCATAGGTTCAATTTGAATAGTTTGTTATCTAACTTGGGAAACAAAATAACAATATTTTCAGAAAAAAAACATCATCTTGTCGTGATTCTATTTACCCGAATCCAACTAAACGTGTTTGAACGTCTTAGAAAGGGTTCCATTTTGTGAAAATTGTAGACCCACAAACCATCCTCACTTTCCCTTGACAGGTAAACTCGTCTTGGATTGGATTTCAAGGAGGAATTTGGATTTGGGAGGATTTGAAATCCCTTCATGTGTTTGGTTTGTAGGATTTGGAATGAATTTCAAATTCATTCCTTTACAAGTCTTGTTTGGTTTGTAAGATTTGGATTTGGATTGAGTTTTTTTTTTATTTGTTTGTTTTATAAAGAATTTATTTTTATTGGTAAATTACTTTTTTTATCGATTTTTCTAAAATTGTATATTTTTATTGAATTTAGAAGGAAGCGACTTAAAATCTATCCGAATTGGATTTGAAATCCTGGCCCAACCCAAAGGATTTCCAAATCCATCAAACATTGGATTTTAAAATAGTCAAAAGATTTTAAATTCAGTCAAAATTTTCCATTCCCACAATCCAAACGCAGGATTGGAATGGATTTAGAATCCATTCCATTCCCGCAAACCAAACGGGATATAAACGTTTGTTTTCTTTGGTTATCCTTTTTGATTTTTTGTAGGTTACTGTACCTTGCAGTTTCAGTTGTTTTTTTGTTGTAGTTGTTTTAGTTTTTAATATAATTTTCTGCTACTTTTCAAAAAAAAAAAGCAAAAAAAAATATTTTCTTTTTTCTATATTTTAATTTGTAACCGATCAAAATATTTAAAACAATTGATTTTAGTACCATGTTTTATCAAACATGATTTTTAAATAATTATTATATATCTTCAAAAAAAATAATTATTATATTGATCAATATGCATGTTCCAATAATATTTTTTAATAAGCTTTTGTATTAATTATTAATTTATATATCTTATTATATTATGAACATTTATCCTAAATTTTCAACCTATTAATTTATACGTTTAAGTTTCATTTTTGAACTTTATATCTAACTTACCACAAAATATTTTATAAAAGTAACAATCAAGAGTATTTTACTCTTGCAAATCATTATCAAAGGGTTGCTCAAATTTTCAACCAAATCGGTCAACCCAACCCGAAAAAACGTAAAAAAAAAAAAAACTCAAACCGATATAACCCGATACATAATCGATATAAATTTTGCTCAAACCACATCTATTGGGTTAGAAACGGGTTGGGCCTAAAGTAACACGACCAACCTGTCAAACCGACTGAAACTTGTACGCTTTTACTTTTTATTTATTTATGGTTTTAGACTTTTAGCGGTTTTCCTTTCTATCAATTCTCAAGTCTTTCTATCATAACCGTAACTTAGATCTGTCTACGAGACCACATCGATTAAAATCGTACAAATCTAACCTTCAAGTCCTCAAAAATTTTCAACATCGATAGAATCAAGAGGCAAAAAACACTTTTCTTCTACTCTTCTCTTATCTTATTAGCCTTATTTTTATATTTTCATTTTGATTTTAGTTTTTTAAACGGAATCACTTAGTGAGATTGTAAAATGATGTATTAAAGTTTCAACCCGACCAACCCACCCTAACCCGCACGGTTTCGATTGGGTTGGGTTGGGTTGAGATTTTTCAAACCGCAAACATTGGGTTAGGTTGTTCACATGCATTCAACCCGGCCAACCCAACCCGTAAACACCCCTAATCAAGGCGTTTCATATGTATTTATATATAACTATATAAAACTTTCATTCTTAATTTTTATTAACATCTTATATTTTAGACTTTTAATGCATTATACAAGTACACACAATTAATATTGGAATACATAAACATTTTATTTTAAGTTTACATTTAAAAATAAAACATTTTATTTTATTTATAAAGAAAACCACATGAAAATGAAACCAACTTTATATCAAAAGCGAACTTTAAAAATCTTCATTTTTAAGGTCCGAAATAAACATTTCTTTTATTAATTCTCAAAATAGGAATTACTTCAAACTTGGTTTATTTTGATACAATTTTCCAAATCTTATAAAATAAAATGCTCAGAGAAGCGGCAAAAACTAGGGGTGTTTATGGCTAACAAGAGAAGATAAGAGTAGAAGAATAATATCTCTTGGTTCTTGATTCGATGGATGTTGATGATTGTTTTTAGACTTGAAGGTTAAATCGATGTGATCTCGTTGACAGATTTAAACTAAGCCAAAGATAGTAAGACTTGAGAATTGAGAGAAAAAACAGTCGCTAAAAGTCTAAAACTATAATATAAAAAAACGTATAAGTTTTGGTCGGTTTACTTTGGGCCTAACCCGTTTCCAACCCAATAAATGCGGTTTGGACGAAATTTGTATCGATTACATATCAAGTTATCTCGGTTTGAGTTTTTTTTTTTGCGCTTTTTCGGGTTGGGTTGTCTGGGTTGGTTGAAAATTTGAGCACCCCTAGCCGAAACTCAATTGTGGACGCTCTTAGAACATCTCCAATGCATGGTCCATTGGTTCTTACAAGCAAAAAGTGTTGTGGTTTGTAGGAACTACGATCATAGAGAGTTCTTATAAGAACCCAAACTCCTTTAGGTTCTTAAATAAAAACTTTGATTCTTATCATTAAATTTGTGAAAAATGATCTTTTAATTATTTATTTATTTTATAATTATTAATATATATATATATATTAATATAAATTATTTATTATTACTTATCTTGAAAAAATTAATGGAACCCATAAAAAGAAGAAAGTTATTAGAGCATCTCCAACAACTATGCTAAAATAGAAAAAAAAAGAGATTTTAACATTTTTGTTTCTCCAACAACTATGCTATCGTCTATGTTAAAATAGATAAAAGATGAGATATTGTAAAAATCTCTAAATTTAGAGAAATATCTAAAAAAAAGTTTCTCCAAAAACTAATTATTACCCCTAAAAAGCAAACTTTTCATCTCCTAATTTTCTATATATTGAATATTTTAATAATATAATTATATAAATTGAATATTTTAATAAGATAATTAATATTGAAGTTGCTAAAATAACATAGCTGTTGGAGTTGCATGCAATTTTTTTTTTAGAGATTTTAAAATTTTTTACTCTATTTAAAAAAAAAACTTTTGTTCTGACGTCATAAATCACAACGCTTCCCTCCCCTCTCTCTCTCTCTCTTCTTTTCTCTTCAAAACCCTAAATTTTGATCGTTCTTCGGCCATCACTGGCGTTTTCAAATTTTCTCCTCTGCTGCAACTCCATTGATTTCGAGTAGCATCATAACTACAATCATGAGTGGAGCAGGAGCAGGAGCAGGAGCAGGAGCCGTGGCAGGAGAGAAAGGGTCATCAACAACCAAAACGCCAGCCGATTTTCTCAAATCTATTCGGGGTAGACCAGTGGTTGTCAAATTGAATTCCGGCGTCGATTATAGAGGTTCGTCTTCTCTTTTATTCTTACTCGTTATGTAAACAATGTCTTTTCGTGTTGATATTTATGTTCGACGCCTGATGGTGTTTTCCCAATCGTGACAGTGAACCCTAAAATGGAAAGAATGCCACATGATATTCTGTGTGTGAAATTGGTATTTGTATTGCCACGATTGACAGAGGATTAGTGGTTGTTCATTTGAATCTTTCATAGCCGTGATAGTTCTCCTCTCATGCTAGGCAGTTTACTGTTTTGAATCCTTTTGATTTTCATTATGAGGCTTGAATGGTTTATGAGTAAAAGGTTTTAGCTGAATTCGCCAATTGCATTATCATTATGCATATAATGTGCCTTTCGAAAAAAATTATGTATATAGTGCTAACACTGTCTCAAAGTTTTATTTTCCCCAAAAAAGAGTCCAATTTAATATTTCACATTAATCCATAAATTCGATGATCCTATATTTATCCTCTTGGGCAAATCTATAGCTACAATCAGTATTACCATCACACTTACTTCAATTCCTGTATATAAAAAATATGCAATGTATCAATAAATATTGCCATCACACTTGCTCCAGTTCCTGTATATGGGAGAAAGTATGCAATGTCATGCTTGCAAATGTTAAATTTGATGGTGATTTGCGTTAGTCATATGTTTACTATATTGTCTAACCCATAAAGATGGGATAATTATTAGAATGATTGTTAGCATTTAGCTTTTATCATTTATTCTTATAATCTGTAGGATAATATTTTTACTTGTTAGGATGGGCATCTATCTTTATAGTTTGGTGGCGTTTGTTTTTTAAGAGGTCTGAAGTATGAAGTCTTATTTCACTTCCGAGTTCCGATTAATAAGAGGTGGTGTTGAAGTCTGAAATTTGAATCAATAAGACTGTTTGTTTTTTAATATTTGGAGACGTCTTGAGAGAAAAGAGAATATATGAACTGAGGCGAGGATAAGAGGTTTTAAGAAGGTAGGTCACCACTTCTTATTTCAGATGTATACCCTCTTAGTATTATTCAGTATTCTAAATATCCCCACATAGGGCTGCTAACCAAATGTACACAGTAGATGCCACTTCTTATAACCATATGTCGGCTCTCCGACCCTTCCCATATCTACGCGAACTACTTGTCCTTACCATAAGCCGCCACCCTGGTCTTGCGTCTCCAACAATTTCCAAGAGGGGGTCATGTCCAGGAAAGGTCTAACACCACCATGTCCAGGCTCAGCTATTCGTCTCGCATCCTTCTTGGCCTGCCCCTCCTCCTCACCCTCTCAACTGTCTAGGCATTACACCCCCCCCCCCTGCGGGAACCACCTAGGCAGCCACTTAATATGTTTCTTATTACGCTGTCTATAAGCTGCTAATAACCGTGATGAGCTTAATATTTGCATGGCTCAAGAGGTTTTCTGTAATTCAGAAGTATGAAAAAAATGGAGGTGGTGTGATTTGCAAAAATAAAAAATAAGTGAACCTGTCAGTACTCAATATATATGTGAATTAGCTCAAATGAAACATTCTGTATGGTTGCATTCATGGAGCAAGCAGTAGTGAGTTAAGGAAGCATTGGGGTGTGCAGGTATCTTGGCTTGCTTAGATGGATACATGAACATAGCAATGGAACAAACTGAAGAATATGTTAACGGACAGCTGAAAAACAAATATGGTGATGCATTTATTCGAGGAAACAACGGTAAGTTGTTGGAGCTGATCTTGATTTCTACTTCACCACCATGAGATTGGCACTAACCTTAATTTTTTGTTTTTGCAGTTCTTTACATCAGTACATCCAAGAGAACCCTTGCAGAAGGTGCCTAGTTCAAATCTTACGACATATTCATGTCCTGTGCTTTTATCATCTTTGTGCTCATTGCTACTACTTTTATCTTTATTAACAAAGTATCCGGAAATATTGTGAATGTAATATTAAACAGTTGCTTCTTAGGAAACTGAAACGAGAATTCTTTTCTAGAATGGATATGGTTTGTTGTTTTGATACATCGGTAGTCTTGCCATGTCTGGTTCTTGAGATAACCACTTAACCAGTCTTATTCAGATCTAGTTTCTTGGGTTCTAGACCTAGTCCTACTCTGGCTTGACCTCCAAAAACAGTTGTTACTGATGGGCCTGCTTGCTCTATGTATACATTTTCTTCGGGTTTAGTGGCAACATTTTAACTTCTTTGGTAATGCATCTAGATATTTGTTATCTATAGTAACTGACACTTTGAGAGTTATTATTCTCATAATGTAGGGTTGGTTCTTTCGCTCTTAGTCTACTGGTCTTGGAAATGAAAGACCTCCAACTGTGGCCAAGGTCAAGGTGTACCGCATTTTATTGGGTAACTAAACACTTGTTGCCTTTTAGCGGATAAAGACAGGTTACCTGTAAAAGATGATGTATTTACCAACAAATCATACTATGCCATTTTTGCTAACCGAAAATCTAAGTGAAAGTGATGATTCTTACCTGGTTAGCGTTTATCTGGTAAAAACGTTTATACTATACTATTTTGTACTGAGAATCTTACCTGGTGAGTGCATGTTCATATCTGTGGTAAACGGCCCCTTAGTTAAGGTGGTATTGGTCGTCCATTTCTGGTTTTTGCATTCATGTCCTTGTACTTTCTTGTGGTAGCCGGATTTCTGGTGAAGTTTTAAATGAAAATGCGTTTATCAAAGAGATAATTTGCTCGTTAGTGGGTGATGGATGCCCTGTTTACTTGCCGCTTTTACTCGGTATGATTGGAAGGTAATGTTGTTTACTTCTATTTAGGGGTTGTTTACCCAACACTTAATAGGTAAACGATTATCACTAAGAGTCAACACTGTAACTTACTTTACCGTTAAGATACTAAGATTGTAGTCCATCAAAACGTTATGGTATAGAATAATTTACCCGGTAAAGTAAATGATATGGTAAAACACTGGGTAACCGTTTAGTAAATGGCCTAATGACAATTTATTAAAAAACACTTCATAAAATTACACTTGCTACAAACAATGTTCACTAAAGTTTTTTGGTAAACCATTAATTTTTTTACTGTTCTCTAGGGTTCATGGAATTAGTTGAGTGGTACGCAATCTGCCTGGGTACACCCACGGTTGACTGAAAAAAAGTTCTTTGTTTTTTCCGGTAAACAACCTTGTAGTCGGGTTTTGGTGCTCAACGTACTAATGAAGACGGATATATCTACTCCATATCTGTAACTAGTAAATAGATCCGAGTTATAAAGAAAAGTTTTGTTTGAGACATGTCTATTAAATTATTCTTTTTAATCTCAAAAACACTCTCCAGAAAAAAAAAAATCCCAAATGTATTTTTTACTTTTATGAAGAAGAATATTGCGAATCTTATTGAGGTTATTTTCCGATCCAACGCTCCGCCACCTCCGCCTTTACCGTCGTCTAAACCCAACCTCACAATCGATCTCTTTAGCAAATTACAAAAATCATACATTAACCTGTAATTTTGGTCATTATTATTAGTCCCTAATTTGACATTTAACACACAGAAAACAGAATCATGCATTCTTGTATTCCAACAGAAGTACTACTCAAAAATCTATTATCATAAGCTTCAGATATATGTTCACATTCTCCTGTTTCCATTTGGTGATACATACCACCTCTACTTCCTCAAATTCCAAAAGGGGAATATGCTACATTTGATGGCAAAACTTTTCATTTTGAACCCTTTATCCTTTATAAGAAGCCTGTAGCTCTAAAACTACTAACCAGCAGAAACAGATACCAATTGAGTATGTGTTTTCATGTTGTAGGATGTTTCAACCTCATCATCCAATCGATACATTCCTGCACATTACCAGAAGGGTAAGCAAGCTGCCATTCTATAACCTTTTGCTGCCATTCACTAACCACTGGACCTCCATTTTTAACCTCTAAAACCTTCATTATATCCCTCCCATTAACCAAAGGTTTAACCTCCCACACTTTCTCTAAACTTAGTTTCAAGATTTCTTCCTCAACCTTTTTAAAAAGTCCTACGTTATCTACAACACTTTCTACAGAAGACCCTTTGTTTAAAAGAATCGATAGCATCAATGCAGCCCGCCAAAAGTCTTTAACGTCCCTAAGAAGTAACCCCAACAAGATTCTTAATTTCAAAGAAACAGGAACATCGATCATATCTGATTTCCAATCAACTTCTGCAGGTTGCATACCTTCGTTAGACACCATGAAAGGAATCAAAGATGAGAATTTCTCAACTGCATTATGCAACCTGATGACATTATCAGCATCACTACCTTTGAGCTTAAGGGAGTTTTTGAAAATGTAGTTCACGGATGATACGATTCTCTTTTTGTTATCTCCATAAACGGTTTTTCTAAGTGGAAGGAACAATGCTGCATACAAATACAATCTCCTTTGTTCATCGCTGAAGGTACAACACCCTATAGCATGCATAAGTCTCCATGCTCCATCCATATAACTAACACAAATTCTATCAAGTTCTTCTGAGATTGGAGGTTCAAAATTTGGAGGCAGTGTGAAGATAATCCAGAATAACCCCAAGTTGGATGTGCAGGCTATTGCTTTAACTGGTTGGTTCCCAGATACCATAAGATCTATCTCATGACCAATTCGTTCTCGGCTGATTTTATCTGCAATCGCGGATTTCACATCATTATCAGCAGCTGCAACTTTTAACTCTTCAACCATCTCGAATTCAAACCTGGCACAAAAACGAATTGCTCTAAGAACCCTCAAAGGATCATCCAAAAACGTTTCTTTTGGAGGCAACGGAGTCACGATTTTTCCAGATTTTAGATCATCAAGTCCTCTCCCTGTGAAATCTTCAACTGAGCATGTATTAATGTTATAGAACAAGCTATTAATGGTCAAATCCCTTCTATATGCATCCTGTTCTGCAGAACCGAATTCCATGGTTGGAATTCTGCTGTTTTCAGTGTAATCTTCGGATCTCAAGTTCACGAAATCAATCCAGACATCAAAAAGACGCATCCTCGCTGTTTCCAAGTGCTTCGATTGGTCTGGATTGCTTTGGATAACACCAACTCCTTGTGTTTCTTCTCCAGCAAATTTCAAGTAATCATTCACCTTTTCACAAAACTCTCTACCCAACATGTTATCAAGAGCAATATCGATATCATAGCATTCTTTCCCTAAAAGCTTGTCTCTAACCCACCCACCAGCAACCCGAAGTTGGGTTTCAAGATTAAAATGACGAAGAACTTGAAGCAAACGATCAAATATCTGCCTCTCTTTATCGGTTAAACTGATGTTTTCCCTCACCGCAACAAGTGAGGGAGAAGATAAGGTCCCATTAGTCTTCGACATTGCTCTGCAACACCGATACAAAACTTGAGTTCTTGGAAAGAGGAATCTGGTGTTCTTTAGTTCAACGGTCGTTTTGCAAGCAGGAATAAAGGTACTCCCCGTAACGGCAGTTGTTATAGAAGATCCACAAAACCACCCTAGTTGTGCAATTTTCCCACTAATTTTAATCATACCCATCAAGTATCTTTCTAGCTGCAAATATTATTAGGGAGAAACAATTAACTATAAACCACACATTTAACTCAAAACTCTTGAAGATAATGCTACAGACTTGAGATCACATGAGACCAACCTGCTTTCGTGAGATCCGTGAGACCACGATTTTACACTTGAAACTTCACAGCAAAACACTATGAAGGTAAAAATAATCCGAACCTTCAAAACGTTTTGCTGTGAAGGTTTTTACTTTCACAATGTTTTGCATTGAAGTTACAAGCGTAAAAACGTGGTCTCACGGGTCTAACGAAAACAGACCGGTCTCACGTGAACCCAACCCTAACGCTACATACACATATTATCAGTACATTACCTCCCTCATTAGTTTGATTTTGTCCTTCCTCATTACTCCGTTAGGGTTTACACGAAGTTCACGCTATTAAGGCGAGATTTGGATTGAATTCAAGCAATAATAAACATCAGTTTTGCACAATTTCATTCCTAGTGACAAATACTAAAAACAAATCACACAAATTGAAAATTATTTCATCCAATTCAATTGACCATTTGTAAAATCAAAGGCTGCGTAAAAAACCTAATCGTTCAAGAATGAAACAAGTTGAATCGACTAAACTATCGCTTAGAAGGCCTTCGAATAATAACGATAATCAAATAAGTCTGCAAAAACTTTGTGCAAAAATGTAAGATGAAACGGCAAGACAAATGAGTGCAAGACCTACGGATAATATCAATAATCAGATAAACGCACAGATGAAATTGAGAAACTATAGGGAAAGAAAACTGAAGACCAAAGAGTGGTACCTGTATACTATTGGAAGCAGTTTGTAGGAGTTAAGAGACGGAATGAAACTGAAAATTGAAGGCAGGATGGAGGGGAACTACTCACTCCATTGTTGGAGTTCAGAGGACCCGCCAACTATATATTTTCTTGAGTAAATTACAGTTTTGGCCCCTGTGCTTTGTTAAAAACACTACTATAGTCTCTAAAATCTCTGGTGTAAATGAGACGAGACAACTCGGGAGCTACTTGAGATCGACCCGGTCAACACTCGACTCGAATAGGCTTGACTCGACGTACTAACCAGTCGAGTCAAGCTACCTAATACTCGACTCGATAAACTCGTGATATATTCGAATATATTTTATATATAATTAATTTAATAGTATAATTTATAAAATATATTGTAATTTTTTTAAATAATTAATTTAATACAATAAAATAATAATAAGATAGTAACTAAAAGTTAAAATTAAAATTAAAATAATATAAACCCTTAAAGTAAATGAGGATTTTTTTTGTTGAGGTGAAGTTTTTCATCCCACATTGGTGGGATACTCAATCAAAAGTCATGAACTCTACTATATAAATAAGACTCATATTTTCCCATTATTCCACAGTTTTTTGCTTTCCTTTTTTGATTCCAATGGCCTGAGCCCTTTAGATTGTTTTAAATACTTTTGTATGTTCATTTAATGTTTTTAACGAATGAACATAAATGAACACAAATACACCGGCTTTTTAAACATCGAACATGAACACAAACACCAAATTTTTTGTTTGTTTGAGTTAAACGAACGAAATGCCTTTATTTGTTATGCATTAAACGAGTTCGAGCTTGGTTCGAGCTTGAAACGAGTTCGAGTTCGAGCTTGGGTATTGGTTATCGAGTTTGAGTCGAGCTTGGATTTTTACTACTTGCGAATTTTCGAGTCGAGTTCGAGCTTGATACTCGAGCTTGACTCGCATCATTTACACCCCTACTAAACTCCGTTTATTTTTAAATTGGTCTCGTTGGTATTCGTTTTGTTATGGTCGTGGACTCGTGGTCGTTGTATTTTACTCCGTTAATAACAAATTTGTTAGCATTTTGATCGTTTAATCTTCTCTCTTTTTTTTGGTCGTTTTTCCTATTAAAAAGTCTCTACCACACTCATGCACATCAACTATATTTTCTTTAAAGGTCAACCCTTATCTCATTGATCTCCCTTCGGTCACAGACTCTTTCGAAAGCAATGGTGGCTAGGAATGGTTTTAGTCAGGTCATCGATTCACCTTATGGTCGACTTGCTTGAAACGAAGAGGAAGAACTCACTTGAATGTTGCATTCAAGCTTAGCTTTTACAGATTTAATGTGCAAATAGACAACGATGGAACTAAAAAAGGTTCATTTAGAAACACCTTTTGATAAATACTCTTGCATGTGTTCTTTACTTTAATAAAAAGGAAAAAGGTATCAGACGTAAATATCATAACATAAAAAAAAATTAATGATCTTGCGTCATTTTTTTAAAATTTTTAGAAGAATAAGGTAAACTTGATATTACACATAATTTCATGTTGTCTTGAGTGAAAATCAAATATTTGTATAAAACATTAAAAAGAATAATAGAAAAGAAAAAATAACAACGGAAATGATGAAATTACATGATCTAAAGCGATTGTTTACAATTTTTAACAAAACCCATGAAACATCAAAGAATTTTTGTGATGTTGATCTTATATATGACCATCTATTTTAGTTGGTCTAGTTTTATCAGCTAAAACGACGGCACAATGTGATTCCATCACCCACGGGAAGTTGACAAATTTCCACCCTCGGATCTATAGCTAAGGCTTTGTTAAGCTCCAACACGAAGTCTCTGTAATACCTAACATACTTCCTTAATGGCGCATCTGGTGGGGCCACTAAAGACCCGTTCCAAAGAGTGTTGTCGTAGCCAATGACTCCGCCAATTTTGACAAGATCAATTAATCTCTTGTGGTAGTTAAGGTAGTTGTCTTTATCAGCATCCACAAAAATAAAATCAAATGATCCATGAAATTTTACCTGTATATAGAAAGTAAAAAAGATTAGTTTTAAATCTTTATTTGTAAAAAATATGCCTTATAAATTTGAAATAATACTTACGTCGTCGACCATTTGGTCAAGTAGAGGAAGAGCAGGGCCTTCTCTAAAGTCAATCTTGTGAGCAACACCGGCTTTCTCAATAATCGGAAGTCCAATTTCATAATTTTCACGATTTATATCTAAAGCCAAAATCTTTCCATCATCTGGGAGAGCAAGGGCAGTAGAAAGAAGAGAATAACCGGTGTAAACACCAATCTCCATTGTGTTCTTAGCGTTTATGAGCTTCAAAAGTAGATTCAAGAATTGTCCTTCATCGGCAGAGGTTGTCATCAAGTTCCTATTTTTCATAAGAAGGACAAATAAAACATTTAGACAATAGAAATTCAGCCTCAAATGTTTTAAAAGTAAATTAAGAGGAAAGCACAACACTTACCAAGGGTGTTTAGCAGTGACTTCTCGTAGCTCCTTCATGGATTGTGGCTCTCTTGGGTAAACGCTGGTTTCCAAAATATACTGATAGAGTGCATCGCTTTGAAGGAGACTCTTGTGCCCAACTTCTTGGTGTTTTGCAAGTTGGGGTTGTGCCATTGTGATGAATGATGTGTGCTTGAAATGTATAGTATAACTAGTTATGGTGAGGTGGTAGAAGTGAATTGAAGCTTAGATGGAAAAAGGGGTAGACATGGTTTATATAGGAAGTAAGGGTTTATTATAAGCCAAGGGTTCGAGGTGGGGATGAAGGAAGGTGGTGGGTTGGTGCGGGTGTGGTTCCTTAGGTCCAACTTGTTATTGGATTCTTTGACCAATTGGCCAATCATTGTTGACATCAGGAGTTGTAAGCTTTTATTTATTTATATTATATATATAGAATTGGGATCACGTGAAACCAACTTGTTTTCGTGAGATCCATGAGACCACGTTTTTACATTTGAAACTTCACCGTAAAACACTGTGAAGGTAAAAAAAAATTTACCTTCACAGCGTTTTGTTGTGAAGTTTCAAGTGTAAAATCGTGGTCTCACGGGTCTCACGAAAACATGTTGGTCTCACGTGAACCCAACCCTATATATATATATATAGAGAGAGAGAGAGAGAGAGAGAGAGAGGTGGATTCATATGAGATAATCATCTATTTAGGAAAACACGAGAACAACCGAGTACATACAAAATCATATATGATTAACGCGACTTTGGACGTGACTATTTTGCGCACGACTTTAGGTCGCGTGCAAAGTCGCTCACGTCCGTATTTTTCGGGTTAATATAAAATCACATATGATTTTGTACATGATCTGCTGTTTTTTGTTGTTTTCTTAAATAGTTAATGTTCTTGTTTGAATCTTCCTCTCTCTCTCTCTCTCTATATATATATATATATATTAATTTCAGATATTTGCTAGCCTTTACATTCCTCCTCATAGATAATATTCATACATATACATTTTTTTTTTGAACAACATCAACACACACGTTCCCAGGGTATCCGAGCTCCCACTTAAGGATGTCACCCGACTAATCCCCGACGACCATGGGCCGGCAATGCAATGCAATTTAATTGGTTATAATATTTTATTATAAATCGATAACGAAGAATTACTATTAGATAATTATTCGGTAAAAATTATAAAACTAGAAATCTTTTAGAATACATCTTATAAGATTAGTTGTGGTCAACGTTTATCATGTATTTAAATATGTGTTTGTTAGTTTGTTTTATGAAGTTTAAGCATGGGAGTTTTAAAAAATTGTACATATACAATAATAAATTGCAAATTTGAATTAAAAAGATGATAAATTAATTAGTACCTAATATGTACATAGATAGTTTTTACTACATAATTTATAATATAGTGTAAATATACATAAACATATGTATGTGTAGGGGCCTAATCAAATGAGAACTAGGTAGTTTGTGGTAACTGTGAGATCCAATATGAGCCACACATTTAGAATAATTAAAATTAATTTTAAATAAATAGAAAATGATATTTTAGTAAATTTGTTTAATTCCTAAAATATAACCTAATTCCTAAATTTTCTTATTTTCTTTTATAAAAAGGTACCACAGTGTGCTATCATGTATTTTTGATGTTTACAAAAGGGTATCATAGTGTACTATCATATATTTTCGATTTTTACAAGGTGTATCACAGTGTGCATCACTTATTTTCGATGTTTTTTTCGATCTTTACAAAGTGTATCACGGTGCGCTATCACGTATTTTCGATGTTTACAAAAGGGTATCATAGTGTGCTATCATGTATTTTTGATCGTTACAAAGTGTATCACAGTGTGCATCATGTATTTTTGATGTTTATAAAGTGTATCACAGTGGGCATCATGTATTCACCGGAATAATATTTGCTGGATAGAGGAGAGAGAAGAGAATAGAGAGGAGATCTAAAAAATACCTTTAATTAAAATTACCAAAATTATTGATTTCCTAATTTATCTTCTGATTTGTGATTAATATTGGATCTCACGGTTACCACAAATTACTTAGTTCTCCCTTGAATGCCCCCTGTATGTGATGTAGCCATATATGTATATAGTATATGGTGAAGGATCGTGTTAGAAGAATAGTTAAAGTGAGAAGGTAAGAAAAGATCTGGATTTTTAATCACTTTTAATCTCAAACTCATCCATGAATTGCACTTGATAGGGAATTGATCTTATGCATCTCATCTCGGTTAACCTCATTTTAATGGACATTCAAGGGTGGAGATCCTTTCTTACCCATCTCATCATAACTTTAATTCTCATTGAAACCCAACCCCTATAACATATATATGTATACATACTCACACATGCTATCCGGAAAGAGAGAAATAATTATATAAGAGCATCTTCAACAACTATGCTATAATTTTTCTAAAATAGAGTATAAAAAGTTGAATTCTCTAAAAAAAATTACAACCAACTCCAATAGCTACTCTACTTTAGCAATTCTATCATCAATTCTATTAATAAAATATTATTTCTCTCTCTTAAACATACAACTTCAATGTCTCCAATTGGTGGAAAAGAATAAAATATTATTTCTCTCTCTTCAATATGGGGTTCTAGAGATTTCTCCAAATTTAGAGATTTTTACCTTCTCTCTCCTCTTTTATCTATTTTAACATATGATATAGCATAGCTCTTGGAGCAAAAAATTGTTAAAATCTCACTTTTTTCTATTTTAGCATAGTTGTTGAAGATGCTCTAAGTGAATATATATTCATGAAGATTGATATGTAGTATATATCATTTCAAATAGTAATAAAAGTATATAGGATTAAAGTTTTTTATATTGTAAGAAAATTGATTATTATAATAAATTAATATCAAAGGAAAAAAGTTTTAAACAAAGTAAGTAAAATTGTATAAATAAATTTAAAAACTTAGTGGAAAATATAATAATATTAAAATAAAAGAGAGAAACATATTAATTTGAATAAATTTCTATCAAAACAAACATTGTTCTGGCCGGTTTTAACCTTTTTTGCCGTACATCTTAATTTTTTGAGAAAATCATCGGACTAAGGGTTGTTTGGCAGTTGATGAATGATTAAGTGGTCTGAATGATTAAGAGATTTTTATGATATAGTGTAAAAAGAAATATGGTTGTTTGCTAATTGTTCATAATGAAATCATGGCTCTTAATAGTTAAGGGAGGGTCAAGATACAAAATCATTAAGAGAATTTTGGAACCATTAAGAGGTAGCCATTTTTTTTGTCAAACAAGATTTACCTCTTAGCGATTCAGATGTTGCCTCTTAATAGAACCATTAACCCTAAGTCAAAATATTCACTAATTTATCACAAAATAAATTAATCCACAAATTCCCATAAAATATGGTTTAAAAAGCAAATCTTATGCTTTTCGAATGACCCATCATTTGACTATAAATATAGGAAAAAAAATAAATCCAAAAATTTGCCACGCTAATTTATGGATTTACGAGCTATTCTGATAATTTGTAAGAAAAAGACTATATGGTGAATTTTTGTGCTAAAAACAGCTAGTTTGATGATTTTCACATCTTTTGACTGTCTTTGTTATTTATTGGACGAGACTTATTTTAGATTTTTTTTCATGCGACTTCTCGTCCTCTGATCTCCTCACCATTTTCAAAATCCTCAAAACCTTTCCTCACCATTTTCAGTCTTTCTACCCTTTAAATTGAGAAACAATCTATATACGTTTTACTCCCATATATCCATTTTCAAATGAAATCTTTGGATTGGTTTGGTTGATTTTGTTAAACATTATATCAACAATAACATCAATCACTACAAAAATATAACACTATTTATTTGGTTGCAAAATGATATATAAATTTGATATTTTAAAATTCACTAAATTTTTTTGAGGCTCCATATGGTCTCCATACATTTCAAATGAAGGTAAACGTATGGAGTAAATGAAAATGATATATAAAACATCTAACAACTTATAATAAAAAAAAATACATTAATTAACATTATTACAAAAGAGAAAGTGTACATAGGATTCTTCAGCAAGTTTTAGATATGTGAAACATTAAAGAAAATAGTTGTCTTGCAATCTAATCTTACAATTGTATGCTCAATTTTAGTACGTGATTTGTGATTAGCTTACACGACGACATAAGGTGATTCCATCACCCACTGGAAGTTGACAAATCTCCACCCTCGGATCAACAGCCAAGGCTTTGTTAAGCTCCAGCACGAAATCTCTGTAATACCTAACATACTTTCTGAGTGGTGCATCTGGTGGGGCCACTAAAGACCCGTTCCATAGGGTGTTGTCATAGCCGATGACTCCCCCAATTTTGACAAGATCAATTAATCTCTTGTGGTAGTTAAGGTAGTTGTCTTTATCGGCATCCACAAAAATAAAATCAAATGATCCATGGAATTTTACCTGTAAATCAAATATAAGAGTTATATAATCTAATCTTTTATTTGGAGAAAATTAAAAAAATATCAACAAGATATAATTTCGTAAGAACTTACATCATCGACCATTTGGTCAAGGAGAGGAAGAGCGGGGCCTTCTCTAAAGTCAATCTTGTGAGCAACGCCAGCTTTCTCAATAATTGGAAGGCCAATTTCGTAATTTTCACGATTGATGTCCAAAGCTAATATTTTTCCATCTTCAGGGAGAGCAAGAGCGGTGGAAAGAAGGGAATAACCGGTATAAACACCAATCTCCATTGTGTTCTTAGCATTTATAAGTTTAAGAAGTAGATTCAAAAATTGTCCTTCATCGGCAGATGTCGTCATTAAATTCCTACATTAATTTCACAAGACAAGTAAACCGATTAGAAAAATGAAGTGCAACCCGCAAATATTTGTAAACTATGGGGAAAAGATATCACTTAATTACCAAGGGTGTTTTGCAGTAACTTCACGTAGCTCTTTCATGGATTGTGGTTCTCTTGGGTAAACGCTGGTTTCAAGAATGTATTGATAAAGAGCATCACTCTGAAGGAGACTCTTGTGGCCAACTTCTTGGTGTTTTGCGGGTTGAGGTTCTCCGGTGGCCGCCATTACGATTTATGATCAATCTATTTATGTCTCTTTCTAGCTAGGTGTGGTGTGTGAGATGAGTATTAGATGATGGTACAAGTGAAGCTTGAATTGAAAAGAGGGGTTCATTGAAATATATATAGCAAGAGAGAAAGAGATAGGGGCAAGAGTTAGGGAAGTGGTCAATTAAGAATAAGGAAGGTGGTGGGTTGCTTCATTTGGACATGTTGACTTAGCAACCACAAAAGACACAAGACTCACGAGTTGGTGAGCTCCTTTTATATTATTTCATTTTCAGTTTAATTGGTCAACTCTCCATATATATATATATATATAGTGAGGTTCATACAAAAACAATAATTAAATAAGAAAAATCACATATGATTCACGTGATTTTTACCGCTACCTGAGATTGTGGGCTAGATTGCCCACTCATCCTTGTGTTAACCGTTTTCAGTAATGACATGTAAAATCACATGTGATTTGACCACTTTCTTATTCTCTTGTGTGTGTGTGTGTGTGTTAAACATATGAGAATCTCAAATATTGTGATAATTGTAAAAACCGGTGCACATATGTTATTTCACATATAAAAATTTCATCTATAACTAAGATTTAAAGTATTGATTATTTATTTGTTTTACAATGTTTTTGTTTAACATGTACTTGTTTCATAATGTGAAACTTTTTCTCATGTTTGTGTCCACTTATATACATGTAAAAATGTTTCATATTGTGAAACAAATATATATAAATCAACACATTAAGTCCTAACATCAGATGAAAAAACATGTGAAACATCTTAAAGTAAAGTTATCACGGTTATCACAATATTTGGGGTTCTCATTTGCATATAGGTGTGAGATCGGGGGGAATCTCAAGAAAAAAAAAGAACGGAGGAACAACAAAATATGGATAAAAATATATATATCAAAATGTATGTCAAATTAAAAATAATAAAGTAATCATTTTTCATGGGGTAATTTGTTTTGCTCAAATTTTTATTATATTTCGTCCATATTCGATTTAAAAAATAGGGGGAAATATTTTTATTTTTAAAAAAATATGATTATAGCCAACTTTTTGACCACATTTATGGATCATCATGATTATCCGATTTGAATGGGTTATTCGATACTTTTCTAAGGGTTCTCTCTATAACTATTCCATATAGATGAGTTCAAATGAGAACGCTAATTATTTAAGAAAAAACACGAGAAAGGTCGTTAATGTACGAAATCATACAAAATTCACGTGACTTTGCCCCGCAAATTAAGTCGCAGCCCTTTCGCATGAATCATATATGATTTTGTACGTGAATCATATATGATTTTGTATGTACTCGACTGTTCTCGTATTTTCTTAAATTGATATTATTCTCATATGAACCCACATATAGTGGGCTTAATAGAAAACTTGTTAGGTATTACAAAGACTTGGTCTTGGAAGTTAACAAAGTGTAATTGGTTTGTTAATGAGAGACGGAGATTGGCCACCTTCCGGTGGGTGATGGGAATCCGGATCATAACCAAATAATGATTTATTTTTAATGTTTGATATACCATCATTATTTCAAATTTCACAAACGTAATTCCTATTTCTATCGAGTGTTTGATCTCAATTGTTTTATGTTTTCATTTCGTTTTCATCTCATAAGATCTTTTGAGTTGAACGCAAATTTTTATTTGTTGGTGAAGTTTTAAGTAAAAGAAAAGAAAGACGTAAAGTTTCCTTTTTTATTTCAAATGTATGAAAAGACGATAATAAAATGCTCTCTTCATCTCAATATAAGTGTCTACATTATTATTTTAGTTTGTCTTAAAATAAGTGTCCACTTTCAAAAGTAAATTTCTACATTCTCATTCTACATTTATTTATGAGATAGAGAAAAAATTCTCTCATAATTAAAGTAAAATTGCCTTTTGGTTAATTTAAAAGTATGATAATTACATATTTCTAAAACTATCTGTTATTTTCATTGTGGTCATTTATTTTAGGACGGCATAAAGTATATTTATTAGGGCATTAACTGTCTTTGTAGATTATTTAACATGACTTTAAAATATAATGACAAAACTCTCTCTCTCTCTCTCTCTCTCTCTCTCTCTCTCTCTATATATATATATATATATATATATATATATAGGGGGTCATTCATGGGAGAACTGAGTTATTTGTGATAACTGTGAGATCCAATTTCAACCACAAATCAGATGACAAATTAGGAAATTATTAAATTTGGTAATTATGATTTAAATTTTAATTAAAGGGCAATTTAGGTATTTTAAAAATATCCTCTCTCCTCTCTCCAACGAACTTTTTCTAGCGAAATTTTTTCCGGCAAACACATGCATACTGTGATACCCTTAACAAAATAACGAAAAAAAAAACATAGTGTGATACAATTAGTAAAGCAACACCACCTGATACTTTGTGATACACTTTGTAAAATATTGTGATACTGTGATACCAACACCAAATGTGATATCCGGTGACCACATGATACACAATGTGATATCTTTTGTAAACATCAAAAGTAACAAAAATAAATAAGAAACGTTGTGGATACAAAATAAGAAATGTTGTGATACCTATTGTGATACAAAATACTCCATGATACCCACCGTGATACAAAATACAATGTGATACCCGTTATGATACAAAATACACTACGATCCCTACTGTGATACCCGTTATACGAACTACTGGGTTTTAGAACATTCACCCATTGTGATACACTTCGTAAAACTACGAAAACACGCTATGATACACATAAAGCACGTACCTAAACACATACATGATTGTTATACAAAATACTAATCTAATGAAGGTCAGCATAAATTTGAGAAAATAACTTCATAAATATATGTTTCAATGCTTATCATCACTTAGCCAGGAGAAGAGCTACATGTAATAAAATACTGAACTAGTTTAGCCACAAATAATAACAAATAGACCAATGTGATACATACCCATTGAAATAACAACAAGGGTGATACAATGTGATACCACTACAATACCTCTACGACCGGTGAGGTGGTCAGGGTTCGATTGTAACACCCTAAAAATTGCGGAAATAAAATTTCGAAGGAAATTCAGCAATAGACTAAGCTTGCGGAATAAGGCGTTACAATTCCAATAAACAAATCATCCCATCGGGGTATAGTGTAGATATTAACGTGATCAATAACTGAAGTATAAAATGACAACCTACTAATCTACAATGTTAACTAGATTAGGGACGGGTGTCGCTATTCTTCCAAAAAGAATCATTGTGCGAAGGTCACTAGACATCCTCCAAAAAGACCGCTCACGACCCCACGGTCGCTCCCTCAGTCCCGGCGTGCCCCACTGCTAAGATAACCTGCCCACATAAAATCAAGAGCAAGTGTTAGGCTAAAGCCTAGTGAGAACAAGCAAAATAGAAGAGAGTACTAAACCCAAACGATGTCACGCAATGAGTATAGCTGTGAGCTAAGTCAAGAAATCAAATAAACCATTAGTGATTTAACATGGTACAAATAACACCAAATCACATAACGAGCTCAACCCCTCTAGATCTGTTGCTCAAAACATAAAATCACATAACGAGCTCAACCCCTCTAGATCTGTTGCTCAAAACACCAAGTCAACCCCTCTGGATCTATTCTTGAGGGTTCCCAAAACAGGGGAAACCCAAGCACCGTATGGAATTACACCTTACTGCACCATGAGACGCTGCCCGACCGTATAGGCCCACACCTTACTTATCATGGCAACCCGATGCCTATTCCGTGCTAAAACGTGAACCAAATGCCCAAAACCGGGGACATAGGAACACAGTGCCTATGGATCCATTGCACTAAGACTCAAAGCCAAAGCATGTCATTTCAGAGTATACTCATATTAAATCAAATATACATGCAATTCATATGAACAATGATTCAATTCCATAACTCTTGATTCTTGAAATGATGGGATTTTTAGAAAGCATGTCTCAACCGCAATAAGCCATTTTAAACAAGGTTTTCCACATTTAAGTAATACATTTATCACATAGCATTCGTAATATAGACTGATTTAGCTTAAAGGACTCACCTCAGATGTCTTCCTGCTTAAAGACTGCTTCTTACGATCGCTACCTACGACAACACTGATAAATCGGTAAGCCCAAAAATGCAGACAACTCGTTGACTTACAACTCTAGAATACGAACACAACATACTGCCAAACACAGTACCGGTCGAGTACCAAATCCGGTCGAACCCAATACCGGTCGAACCTAGTACCGGTCGAACCCAGCACCGGTCGAACCCAGCACCGGTCGAACCCGTATCGGTCGAACCCATATCGGTCGAACCCGTATCGGTCGAAACGACTTCCGGTCGAATGCATATCGGTCGAACCCATCTTCTCGGTCTTATTCGATGGGACGTTTACAGAACCCAGATCCAAACCCAAAATACATAGATCTCGAAATCAAACGGTTAAAAACCTTAACAACGAGATTCTATACGGCAGATAACACATAGATCAAAGCTTTAAACTAGAATCGTACCTTGTTTTGGAGAAAATCGATCGACCCTTCTCCCTGTTTCCTTCTCTCTATCTCTCTCTGATTTCTTAGAAGTCAGATTGATATTTAGAAAATATCTTAAATATGTTTTATATTTATATAATCCAAGTTACACTTTATCCCCTTGAACTTTGGGTAAAAGTCAACTTTTCACCCAACTCCAAAATAGCGGGTGTCACAATCCTCCCCAACTTGGAGAAGATTTCGTCCTCGAAATCTCGGTTATGGAAAGAGGTGAGGGTACCTCCGCCTCAAGTCCTCTTCCGCTTCCCAAGTCACATTGGCACCTCGATGGTGCTTCCACTGAACTTTGACCATTGTGACTTCTCGGTGACGAAGCTTCTTCGTCTTCTTTTCTAAAATCGCTTCAGGTTCTTCAACGCAACGATTTCCCTCATCCACCCTGATCTCGGAGAGTGGGATGACACTCTCCTCCTTTGCTAGACACTTCCGTAGATAGCACACGTGTTATGAATTCCCTTCATCTCCGAAGGAAGTTCCAGCTGATAAGCTTGGAGTCCTACCCGCTTAGTCACAGTGAACGGTCCAAGGAAACGGGGGCTCAACTTCCCACGCTTCCCAAATCTAATAATTCCCTTCCCAGGGGACACCTTCAACATAACCCGATCTCCCACTTGGAACTCCATTGGCCGTCTTTTCTTATCGGCGTAACTTTTTTGTCGATCTTGGGCCGCCTTCATACGCTCGCGGATGCCTTTGACCTTGCCCGCCGTCTCTTGCACAATTTCAGGTCCGGCGAACTGCTTCTCCCCCGTCTCGAGCCAACATACGTGAGTTCGACACTTGCGACCGTATAACGCTTCAAACGGTGCCATCCCTATACTTGAGTGGTAGCTATTATTATACGCGAACTCCACCAAAGGTAGATGCGTATCCCAACTACCCCCAAAGTCGATCACACACGACCTTAACATGTCTTCCAGAGTCTGAATTGTCCTCTCACTTTGGCCGTCAGTTTGAGGATGGTAGGTCGTGCTCAACTTCACACGTGTACCCAATTCCTTTTGTAAACCGTCCCAAAAATGCGACGTGAACCGACTATCCCGATCAGAGACAATAGATAGCGGCACACCGTGTCGGGAAATTACTTCATCGATGTACAACTTCTCCAATTTATCCATTGGCAAGGTCTCCCGCATGGCCAAAAAGTGAGCGCTTTTGGTCAAGCGGTCTACTATAACCCAAATGGCGTCGTGACCTTTCAAGGTCCTTGGTAGCTTTGTCACGAAATCCATCGTGATGTGATCCCATTTCCACTCCGGAATTTCCAAAGATTGCAAACTTCCGTAAGGTCTTTGGTGTTCAACCTTCACTTGCAAACAAGTTACACACTGTTCCACGTAGCGTGCCACATCAAGCTTCATGATTGGCCACCAGTAATGCAATTTCAAATCTCTATACATTTTCGTGCTTCCTGGGTGAATGGAGTATTTTGACTTGTGGGCATCTTCGAGAAGAAGTTCTCTATTACCCCCAATCTTAGGTACCCAAATTCTCCCATTGAAAAGTTTCACCCCTCGACTATCTTCAGTCAGCAAAAGATGTTGTTTTGCCATGACTTCTCCTTTGAGATTTTCTTCTAGCAAGGCTTCGACTTGCGATTTCTTGATTCTGTCATTGAGTGTTGAAGTTATTTCAATCCGTGCAAAGGTAGCATGAGAATTTTCCCCGCAGACTTTCCGACTCAAGGCGTCGGCAACAACGTTTGCCTTACCCGGATGGTAGAGCAACTCGCAGTCATAATCCTTCAACAACTCCAACCATCTCCGCTGCCTCATGTTTAGTTCTTTCTGATCAAAAATATGCTTCAGACTCTTGTGATCGTTGTAAAGAGTGCATTTCGTACCGTAAAGGTAGTGTCGCCACAATTTCAGTGCAAACACCACCGCTGCCAATTCCAAGTCATGAGTAGGGTAGTTGACTTCGTGCACTTTAAGTTGCCTTGAAGCGTAAGCGATCACCTTCCCTCTTTGCATCAGGACACAACCCAAACCCATCTTCGACGCATCGCTGTATACCACAAAATCTTCCGTCCCATCAGGTAAAGATAGGATAGGAGCTTCACAAAGCTTCTTCTGTAAGGTGCGGAACGCCTCTTCTTGCCTCTCGGTCCACACAAATTTCACGTTCTTTCGGTTCAAGGCCGTCAACGATGAGGCTATCTTTGAGAAGCCTTGAATGAATCTCCAGTAGTACCCTGCCAAGCCTAGGAAACTTCGGATTTCAGCCGGATTCTTGGGAGGTTCCCAATTCGTCATCGCCTCTATCTTTGCGGGATCCACTTTTACTCCTTCCTTTGAAACCACATGCCCCAAAAACTGAACCTCTCGGAGCCAAAAGTCGCACTTTGAAAATTTCGCGTAAAGTTTTTCCCGCCTTAAAACATCCAACACTTCACGGAGATGTTGCTCATTCCCTTATTCGTTCTTGGAGTAAACTAGGATGTCGTCGATGAACACGATTACCGATTTGTCGAGGAACGGTCGACACACTCGGTTCATCAAGTCCATAAATATTGCCGGTGCGTTGGTTAGGCCGAATGGCATCACCAGAAACTCGTAGTGCCCATAGCGAGTTCTAAATGCTGTCTTTGGGATGTCGCTCTTTGCTACCTTTACTTGGTGATACCCCGATCGAAGATCGATCTTTGAGAAACAACCTGCTCCCTGAAGTTGATCGAACAGATCGTCGATTCTCGGAAGTGGATACCTGTTCTTTACCGTTACTTTGTTCAGTTCCCTGTAGTCGATACACATTCTCATTGCACCATCCTTTTTCTTGACGAACAGGACCGGAGCTCCCCAAGGTGACGAGCTCGGTCGGATGAAACCTTTCTCGAGAAGGTCCTGGAGTTGAACCACCATCTCTTGCATTTCGGTAGGAGCCAAACGATAAGGAGCTCGAGCAATAGGAGACGCTCCTGGAATGAGGTCAATACGAAAATCCACAACACGATCGGGTGGCAACCCGGGCAAGTCTTCCGGGAACACATCGGGAAACTCGCGTACCACCCTAACCTCTTCCAGTTTCCGTTGGTCGAGTTTGGTATCGATAGCATAAGCCAGGAAAGATAAACATCCTTTCGCCAAACACTTCCTAGGTTTGATCACTGAAATGACCGCCACATCGCCTTTCCTTCATTCGCCGTAGATTATTATCGCTTCTCCGTTTGCCACGGGTAATCGAATCATTTTCTTTAAACATACAATTTCGGCCTGGTTCTTAGATAACCAGTCCATACCCACAACCACATCGAATCCGCCAATTTGCATAGGTAATAAGTTAATGGGAAATTTCTTTCCCTTAAGCTCTAAGGTGCAATCTCTAAGAATATTATGAATTAGAATTTGACCTCCATTTGCTATTTCTACTACGACAGCATTTTCTAGCATACTCTTAGACCTAGCAAGCCTTTGATAGAACAAATCGGATATGAACGAGTAGCTAGCACCAGAATCAAATAACACACGTGTAGGTACGGAATTTAGAAAGAACGTACCCGACACCACATCGGTCGATGCTTTAGCTTCCTCTGACGACATCTGGAAAGCCCTTCCGGTCGATCGCGGAGGTTCCACCTTCGGGCACTCCGCCCTTACGTGCCCCAGTTCTTTACATTCGAAACATATTTGCCCCTTAAGAGGGCAATCTCGGAACGTGTGACCCGACTTCCCGCACTTGTAGCACACTCCGGGAACAAAGTTGCATGGGCCAAAATGTTTGCTTCGGCACTTGGAGCACCACTTGGCATCACGTCTAGGATCGGCTCTCCGTGGAGCGCTGCTGTTGGCATAGAAAGGTTTCTTTGAGGGCATCGAGATTCCCTCCCATTTCCTCTTCTCGACTTGGCGACTACTTTGATCCCTGCCGAGGCTGTAAGCATCCTCCATGAGTTGAGCTTCTTTCATTGCCTCCCGAAGAGTGGAGGTCTTTGTTACGCGTACCATTGACATCGTGTCCGATGGGAGGCCCTTGATGTAAGCCTTGATCTTATCTTTCTCTGTCGGGACCAAGCGTCCCACAAAACCCAGCTTGTCCATGAAGAGGTGGTTGTACTCCCTTACAGACATACCACCTTTCTTCAAGTTCTGAAATTCATCCATGATTCGATCCAACGACCTCTCGTTACAGTACTCTTCTAGAAGTTTATCTTTAAAGGTAGACCAAGACAATTGGTCCAGAACAGTCGGCTCAAGCGAAGCAGAGTACACATCCCACCAAGTAAGAGCTATACCCCGTAACATTCGGGAACCAAAGATAACCCTCTGTTCATCCCCACATTCACTTGAGCGAAAAGCTTGATCCATTTCTCGAACCCAGACCATACAATCTAGGGGATTGTCCGAGCCTTTAAATTCTGGGGGTCGGCAACCCAGAAAAGCTTTGAACGTGCAAGTCTGCGCCGCTCGTCTAACACCCAGGGCTGCAGTCACCACAGGGGAAATTACAGGTACAGTACCCCCGGATCCTGCAACAATCACATTTTCGCTAATCGTTTCGGGCCTACGGTTGTTAGCGTCTCGATCCTCGAGGAGTTTCAAGAATACTTCCTGCTGTTGCGCCATGGCCCTATTCATGGCCAACATCATACGATCCATCATTCTCGTCTCTGCCGTCACTTCCTCGATAATAGGCTCTGCAGCCTCCAAATTGCGTCGAGGAATGTGCTCGGGTCCTCCACCCAGCACATTACTTACACACACAGTTTCCCCCACTACAGTCGCCAGCGAATGGTCGGCCGTAGGTATATCGTCTCCTGGCCTTTCGGACGATTTCTGGTATTAACCATGGTTCTGCTGAACGCAAACATGCAAAAGAACGGGATATGGATTTCGGAAACATAGAGAACGTACTACCACACTTATCAATTATTATAACAACAGTAATTTAAGTATGCCTACGTAAAACATTTTCATAATAACGTTAGCTAAGTGAAATTATGAACATATAATACGTAAGAGTTCTTATTACCGTTATTACAACTTTTTAATTTGTGCAAGTTTCCGTTAACCCTAAGACCATCCTATTTTAGAAAGTCTACCCCATCTCACGAGTCATAGCTTAGTAGTCTCGGCTTAAGTCTAGGCATCTTACAGTCATACCTAATTCACTTAAACCAAGGCTCTGATACCAACTTGTAACACCCTAAAAATTGCGGAAATAAAATTTCGAAGGAAATTCAGCAATAGACTAAGCTTGCGGAATTAGGCGTTACAATTCCAATAAACAAATCATCCCATCGGGGTATAGTGTAGACATTAACGTGATCAATAACTGAAGCATAAAACGACAACCTACTAATCTACAATGTTAACTAGATTAGGGACGGGTGTCGCTATTCTTCCAAAAAGAATCACTGTGCGAAGGTCACTAGACATCCTCCAAAAAGACCGCTCACGACCCCACGGTCGCTCCCTCAGTCCCGGCGTGCCCCACTGCTAAGATAACCTGCCCACATAAAATCAAGAGCAAGTGTTAGGCTAAAGCCTAATGAGAACAAGCAAAATAGAAGAGAGTACTAAACCCAAACGATGTCACGCGATGAGTATAGCTGTGAGCTAAGTCAAGAAATCAAATAAACCATTAGTGATTTAACATGGTACAAATAACACCAAATCACATAACGAGCTCAACCCCTCTAGATCTGTTGCTCAAAACATAAAATCACATAACGAGCTCAACCCCTCTAGATCTGTTGCTCAAAACACCAAGTCAACCCCTCTGGATCTATTCTTGAGGGTTCCCAAAACAGGGGAAACCCAAGCACCATATGGAATTACACCTTACTGCACCATGAGACGCTGCCCGACCGTATAGGCCCACATCTTACTTATCATGGCAACCCGATGCCTATTCCGTGCTAAAACGTGAACCAAATGCCCAAAACCGGGGACATAGGAACACAGTGCCTATGGATCCATTGCACTAAGACTCAAAGCCAAAGCATGTCATTTCAGAGTATACTCATATTAAATCAGATATACAGGCAATTCATATGAACAATGATTCAATTCCATAACTCTTGATTCTTGAAATGATGGGATTTTTAGAAAGCTTGTCTCAACCGCAATAAGCCATTTTAAACAAGGTTTTCCACATTTAAGTAATACATTTATCACATAGCATTCGTAATACAGACTGATTTAGCTTAAAGGACTCACCTCAGTCTTCCTGCTTAAAGACTGCTTCTTACGATCGCTACCTACGACAACACTGATAAATCGGTAAGCCCAAAAATGCAGACAACTCGCTGACTTACAACTCTAGAATACGAACACAACATACTACCAAACACAGTACCGGTCGAGTACCAAATCCGGTCGAACCCAATACCGGTCGAACCTAGCATCGGTCGAACCCAACATCGGTCGAACCCGTATCGGTCGAACCCATATCGGTCGAACCCGTATCGGTCGAACCGACTTCCGGTCGAATGCATATCGGTCGAACCCATCTTCTCGGTCTTATTCGATGGGACGTTTACAGAACCCAGATCCAAACCCAAAATACATAGATCTCGAAATCAAATGGTTAAAAACCTTAACAACGAGATTTTATACGACAGATAACACATAGATCAAAGCTTTAAACTAGAATCGTACCTTGTTTTGGAGAAAATCGATCGACCCTTCTCCCTGTTTCCTTCTCTCTCTCTCTGATTTCTTAGAAGTCAGATTGATATTTAGAAAATATCTGAAATATGTTTTATATTTATATAATCCAAGTTACACTTTATCCCCTTGAACTTTGGGTAAAAGTCAACTTTTCACCCAACTCCAAAATAGCGGGTGTTACATCGATCGACAGGGGGTAACTATAAAATCGATCTGGGTTTTGGTCCTTCGTCGAGGTCTCCGACGGGGTACGGATTTCGGTGCATCGTCGAGATCTCCGTCGACATTTGTGTTGTACAATTAATCGACCGCTGAGGGAAGTCGGATGAGCTGCATCTGCGCCAAAGGGGGCGAAGAAGAAAAAGAAGAGGCCAAGATGGTGCTCTGACGACATTCTTTGAAGATATATTATGTGGAGAAGAAGATATGGGCGGCTACCTTTTCAAAGAATATTTTTTTTTAGGGTTTAGGCATATGGTAGAGAGAGAGAGAGAGAGAGAGAGAGAGAGAGAGAGAGAGAGAGAGAGAGAGAGAGAGAGAGAGAGAGAGAGAGAGGAGTCGTATAAGGGAAAGAAATGAGAGATTTTAGGATTAATTCATTTAATTAGATATAGAAAACAAAGTTACCAAAATACCCTTTTGTATTTATTTAAAATTGATATTAATTATCTTAAATGTGTGGCTCATATTGGATCTCACAGTTACCACAAAATAACCAGTTCTCATTTGATTATGCCCCTATATATATATATATATATATATATATATATATATATATATATATATATATATATATATATACATACTATAAAAAATGTTAAAATAAATTGTTACGATTAAATTGTTCAACCTAACAAATATTTTCATGAAAAAACAAGTTGTTATAAAGAAATTGAACAATTTAAGTAAATGTCTTATTGGTCTTACTATAAAACACATTATCAAAAATGATTATGAAAACACCCTCAAAAACCTTTTTCAAGAAGTCACTACAAAACAAATGATTTTTACCCACAAAAATTACCTAAGAATTTTTTTTTGTGGTGATTACTAAACTGATCACCACAAAATACCAACGGTTCCGGTAGTCACCCACGGATCACTCACAAAATCCTTGGGTGGTCTATTATTGATTTGAATTTCCTACCAACTTTTGTGATGGTTTTATGACAAATCACCTCTTTAGCGACTAATTTTCTAGGAAAATTCTGTTGGTAAAAATCTTCTATTTAGTAGTGAGTGTCTTATACAAAAGAAAGGTCATATAACTTACTTAGATTGTTCAAATTTGTCTTAAAAATATATTTTTTTCATAATGATGGAATTTATAAATTTGTCTAGCTTCGTTCTAATAGATTATTGTAACATATTTAAATAAGACATAATTTTGATCTTATAAACTTTAAACACATATTAGTTATTTCTATTATAATAATCGGATGTTCTAATAGGTCTATTTGTTATAGTGACTCCATTCGAAAATTTTCTTCAAAATCAAGTGGTATTTCTTTGGTCAAAGTATGTTTGTGGTGAAGACAAATGCAATTAAGTTTATGAGACTCAAAAAATAATAGATATCTTTCGAAAATCTATATGTTTTGAATTTGAGACCCTATATTCACGTGCTTTGTCGTCTTCACATTCCCATATATATAACCATTTTTATCACGGTATATCTTATCCTAATGTGCATTCATTTCTCATTCAACGGTTGATAACCAATTCTCACACTTCTCACTTTAACCTCAACTTCTCATCGGAACACAACCCTTATTTCAACGAACTCATTTCCGTTTCAATTTTCCGTATAAAGTTCATGAATAACACTAACTTGTTTTTTTTATGTTTAAAGAAAATAAAACTTTTTGGCATAGCTTAACCGGTTTTGTTATCCAGAATTAAGAGGGATGGATAAAATTGGATCTCATAGTTACCACAAAATACTAGGATCTTATATGATTAGGCCCATATATATATATATATATATATATATATAGGGTTAGGTTCTTTTGTTAACCTTACTTTTTTTGTTAACTATATGAACCAATCTAGACCATCAATCTTTGTAATTGATGGTTAAGATTAAAAATAGATTTTTAAACAATTAAATAAGTTTATTTATCAAATAGAAATATGAACATTTGTGGTCAAGAATATTTTGGGATTAAATCATTTACTCTTTTTGAAACCACATTAAAATGGCTCATTAATTTTTTCCTAAGCCATAAATGTAACATTAAAATGACTCATTAATTGTCATTTTATTAGTCATTCCACAATTTAATAAAATGGCAATGAAAACCCCTTTCCCACAATTTAATTTCATGACTTTTCCCAATGCATATAAGTTCACCTCTGTTCACCTTTTAGTAGTTAATAATTGTTTATCTTTATGTGAAATTAAAATATGTTTTAACAACAACGTTCATGTGTAAACATGTTAACATATTTGTTCATGATATGCATATATGTTTATATCTTTTAACACCAAACATATAAGTTCACATCTGTTCGTGTTATGCATATAAGTTCACATCTGTTCGTGTTATGCATATAAGTTCACCTCTGTTCACCTCTGTTCACCTTTACGAGAAGAATGACTATACGATATACGATTTTATCCAATCATGAACCAAAACTATTATAATAATATTGAAATGATTCAAAAAAGTAATATGAAAAAGGATGATCTTCAAAAATCGTAACCTACAAAGTAATTTTGGAATCTTCATTTTTTGTAACTTCCATTAAATTAATGACAAAAGATTATTACTGTTATGACGTTTATGCCCTTTTTGGATTAAATAAATAAATTAATTAAACATCAAATAACCTTGCATTTCTATTGGTTGAACAGAGTTCACATAGTTAACAAGAAATACTTGGTTAACAAACGATCCTTGCTCTCTCTCTCTCTCTCTCTCTCTATATATATATATATATATATATATATATATATATATATATATATATATATAGGGAGAGGTTCATTTGAGAAATGGTAAATATATGAGAAATAGATAAGTAATCTTAGCCATTAATCTGGTCAACATTTGCGGCTTTGACCGCGAAGCACCGGATAATTCCTTGTGTGGTCTATAGAAGATAGATGGGTAATTTCGTAAAATACACGGGATGAATTCATATATGAATCACAAATATTCATATATGAATCTGTTAATTAGTTCAACTGATTCATATATGAACCTTTGTGATTCATACAGATTCATATATAAATCTTTGTGATTCACAAAAATTCATATATGAATCACAAAGGTTCATATATGAATCAGTTAAAAGAGTTCAGTTGTGAATTGCACTGGTTCATATATGAACATATAGTTCATATGTGAATTATACATGTTCATATATGAACACATCCCGTGTGTTTTGTAAAATTTACGAAATTGTCCTTCTATTTTTGGGATAGTCGCAACTTTTGACCAGTCAAAGCCGTAACTTTTGACCAGTCAAAGCCGCAATATTTGACTAGTCAAATCCGATCTTGACCATATGAATGGCTAGGATTACTTCTCTATTTCTCATATATTTATCATTTCTCAAATGAACCAAACACTATATATATATATATATATATATATATATATATATATATATATAGGGGAGGGATCAATTGGAAACCAATATTACATTGGAAACTTTGGAAACCGAAATTAACCAATCATTGAATTTCCTTTTTTTATTTTTATTTTTAATTGATAAGGTTATTGTAATCTTTTACATAATTTCATAATATATATGGTAAGTGTTATTATTATAATATTAATTATTTAAATTTAATGTATTTTATATATGGTAATAATGATCATTTATTAATTTAAACATGAAACATTTAATTTAGGTAAACACAAATTGATTCATACGCAAGCTACAAATCAAATTATTTTTTCTGATTCTTATGAATCAGTGATTGACTCATTCAATGAATGAAAGTTTATATTCATATGAAATCTTCAATATTACCTACAGGCACAAAATATTAATATAGTAAAACATAATGGAGTTGATATAGTGAAACAAAATATTAATATAGTGAAACCTGATGAAACATAAAATGTTAATATAGTGAAACCTGATGAAACAGATTTGATATAGTGAAACATAATGGAAAAGTAATGAAACAAAATATTAATATAGTGAAACCTGATGAAATAGATTTGATATAGTGAAATATAATAGAAAGGTAATGAAACAATAATGGTAATGATCCTTAATTGGGTTTTTATATACTGCATATTGATGAACAAGTAATAAAAATGTAGTTTTGATATATTGTTATTATCTTTTATTAATAAATTAATTAATTTATTATCATATTTCATCTTTGTTGCCAAATTTGAAACACAAAAGAAAAAGACACATTTACCCTTTTGACATATTATTATTAACTTTTATTAATAAATTAATTAATTTATTACCATATATAATTCAAATAAATCTTGACCATTGATTAAAAAGATCAATGATTGAAATTTGGTTTTCAAAGTTTCCAATTCAATTTGGTTATATATATATATATATATATATATATATAGGGAAGGTTCAAACGAGAAGATAGTCAATGTGCGAGAAGGCGAGGAGGAATAAGAGCCATATAATTTATTAATTAAAAAATAACATAAATAATTTTTTTTAAATTAGGATAATTACAATTTGAATTGGATAAATCCTTAAAAATCTCATAATATCTTTAAAATTTATTTATTTTTTAATTTTAATAAATTCATAATTTTTGTATCAAATTTATATTATTATTTTCTAGATAAAATCATAATTTTCATCAAATATCACATATGATATCTATAACTAATTCATTATTTATTTCACCATTTTTTCTCTATTTTTTAGATTTACGTTTTGAATCATATGTGATTAACTTCGTTTAACATTTGATATATTATTATGTATCACATATGATCCCACTAGGTGGATTTTTGTAAATATCACATATGATAATATATGTTTGAATATAAATGACGCATAATCACATGTGATAATATTTACATCACAAAAAGATGTATAAATATAAATAATCACATATGATTAATTAAAATATATACAATTATCACATGTGATAATATTTACATCACAAAAATATCTATAAATAAAAGTATACATAATCACATATGATTAACTAAAATATATATACAATTATCACATTTATAATATTTACATCACGAAAGATCTATAAATATAAGTATACATAATCACATATGATTAACTAAAATATATATAATTATCACATGTAATAATATGATATGTGATATGCACAAATATTCATATAATGCTATCACATGTGCTATTTGGTTAAAATTGTGAATTTTTTTATTAAAAGTATATTTAGAAAAAAAAATTAAAAAATAATTGAAATTAAAAAATAAATAAATCTAAAATATATAATAAGAATTTTAAGGATTTATTCAATTTAAAACGATAATTATCTTAATTTCTAAAACTATTTTTTATTTATGTTTTTTTTAATTAATAAATTATGTGGCTCACATTCCTTCTCTCTTTCTCGCAAATTAGTTTCCTTCTCGCATGAACCTCTCTCTCTCTCTATATATATATATATAATGAGGTGAGTTATTGTGCAACCTTTTTAATGGTGCAATCCATACAACCCACCTATATACCACTCATTTTATTTTCACTTTCTTTAATTAAAAAGGTGAAAACAAAATGAGTGGTAGATATGTGGGTTGCATGGGGTTGCACCAATAAAAAAGGTTGCATTTGAACACCTCTCTCTCTCTATATATATATATAACTCCTATTGTCAACTATGGCTGGCCAATTAATTAAGTCAAGGAATCTCGTCAAAACTCAACTTGATGAAACAAACCACACCCACACCCGCACCAACGCACCACCTTCCTTCATCAACTCGGTCCTTCCAGTGGCACTCGGCTAACCCTTCCTATATAATCCAGTGAACCCATGCTTTCCATCTCAGGTTCAATTCATTTCCACTGCACCACTCACCAAATATAATATAATTAACCAATCAAGATTTCAAACACATCATATCATTCATTGCATTAATTATGGCGGCCATTGGAGAAACTCAACCCGCAAAACACCAAGAAGTCGGCCACAAGAGTCTCCTTCAAAGCGATGCACTCTATCAATACATTCTTGAAACCAGCGTTTACCCAAGAGAACCACAATCCATGAAAGAGTTACGTGAAATCACTGCTAAACATCCTTGGTAAGTATTTAATCTCCTCAAAGTTCACAACAAATTAAATCAATGAATTATTAGCTAGATGGACTTAAGTGTACTTCATTGATCCGTGCAATTTATTTAATTTTTTTCTAAATGTTTTATGTGCGTCCATCTTATGAAATATAGGAACCTCATGACAACGTCTGCTGATGAAGGACAATTCTTGAATCTACTTTTGAAGCTCATAAATGCCAAGAACACAATGGAGATTGGTGTTTACACCGGTTATTCCCTTCTTTCTACTGCCCTTGCTCTCCCGGATGATGGAAAGATATTGGCTTTAGACATAAATCGTGAAAATTATGAAATTGGACTTCCGATTATTGAGAAAGCCGGTGTTGCTCACAAGATTGACTTTAGAGAAGGCCCTGCTCTTCCTCTACTTGACCAAATGGTCAACGATGTAAGTTCTTGCCAAATTATATCTTGTTGATTTTTTTTTCTCCAATTAAAATAATAGATTATATGACTTATCATATTTGATTTACAGGTAAAATTCCATGGAGTATTTGATTTTATTTTTGTGGATGCTGATAAAGACAACTACCTTAACTACCACAAAAGGTTAATTGATCTTGTCAAAATCGGGGGAGTTATTGGCTACGACAACACCCTTTGGAATGGGTCTCTAGTGGCCCCACCGGATGCACCACTCAGGAAGTATGTTAGGTATTACAGAGATTTCGTGTTGGAGCTTAACAAAGCCTTAGCTGTTGATCCGAGGGTGGAAATTTGTCAACTTCCCGTGGGTGATGGAATCACTTTGTGCCGTCGTATTAGTTGATTAAACTGGACCAACTAAAATAGATGGTCGTAAGATTGACATCACAAAAATTCTTATGATGTTTTATGGGTTTTGTTAAAAATTGTAAACAATCCCATTAAATTATGCAATTTGATGATTTCATTGTTATTTATTGTTCCTAATTTCAATGTTTTATATAAATATTCCATGAGCATAACATGTAAAAGCTTGAACATGCATTTTTGCATATCATATACTAAACTTGCACACATACATGCAACATGAATCAAGATCTCATACGTGAACTGAAATGATGGGGACATCAAAACTTGCTAATTCATGTCAAAACTTGCTAATTCATGTGGAACTCCTCAGGTATATATACCACATGGAGCATACCTTGACTAACTCGGTCATATATTTTACAAAGTTTTGTATGTTTTTTAATTTGTTTACAAGAATACGTATACATTTTGGATCTCTTGTTTGTATAATTAATGGTATGAATGATCGATTCACATTTTTTAAAGGTCCCACTGGTTTTAAATTGTTCATCCTTTCATCATAAGTTTAACCAAAGTTAATTAGGTCCCTGAAATTGGATAACAACATTATTTGATTATTAACATTTCGTTTGGTTAATTTGAAGATCCACCAAAGTTTATGTAAATTTATCAATCTAAGGGTCGTTTACCAACACTTGATTATTGGGCAAACACTTATCAGGTAAAAGTCATCACCCTCATTTATCTCAATGGGTAAGATTCTTAGTAAATATCATCATCTCTGACCAGGTTGGTAACCGTTGACCTGGTCAGAGCCACCTTGACTCGATTAATTACCAGGTAAGATTCTTGGTCAGTAAAATGGAATCATAATTGTTGATAAAAACCATCATCTTGGATCGGGTAAGGGCCTCCTACCTGCGGGCAAGAGGCGGTAAATGTTTTGTTGCCTGGTAAGACCCCGTGGTTAATAAACAACTCCTTAATCTCTTTTGTTTTCTTTAGTGTTTTGTATTTTCACTCATCTCAAAGTATTTTGTGAATAGATGATGAAAATGATGAAAATGATGTATACAAATAAACCATTTTGGAATATGTACAAAATACAGAAAAAGAACAAGTTCACAACATAAATTATCAAATTATGAAGGAAAAAAACTTCAACAAATGATTCATTTACACAATGTGAAAAAATAAACAAAATAAATGACAACGATCTTGATATTGTGTGTTTCAGTTGGTCCTCCTTGATATGCAATTAGCTTATACGACGACATAGCATGATATCCATCACTTACCGGAAGCTGACAAATCGCCACTCTAGAGTCAAAAGTCGAGGCTTTGTTAAGCTTTAATACAAAGTCTCTGTAATACCTCACATACTTCCAAAGTGGTGCATTTGGTGGGGCCACCAAAGACCCATTTCAAAGGGTGTTATCGTAGCCAATGAATCCCCTCATTCTGACTAGATCAATCAACCTTTCATGGTTGTTTTATTCTTATCAAATGATCCATGAAAATTTACAAGGAAATAAAAAAGTAAAAAAACAAAATTTACTTCAAAACAATATAAAATCAATTTTACATAATTTGTAAGTACATACATTGTTGACCATTTGGTCAAGAAGAAGAAGAGCCAGAACTTCTCTAAAGTCGATCTTGTAAGCAACAACGGTTTTCTCAATAATCGGAAGACTGATCGTGTAAGTTTCACGGTTAATGTCCAAAGCCAAAAAAAATTCATTCTCAGGGAGAACAAGGGGAGTAGAAATAAGTGAATAACCGATGTGAACACCAATTTCCGTTGTGTTCTTAGCATTTATGAGCTTAAGAAGGTTGAAAAAATGTCTTTCGGTTGCAGATGTCGGTACCAAACGCTAATTACGAGTGTCACCTAGTTTCATGACAATAATCTAGAATTTTACATGATAATTAAAAGGCATAGCAAGGACCAAGGACCAAGAATCTTACTAGTAAGTGAGATCAAAACTCTTACCTGGTAATTACTTACCGAGTAAAAGATACTTACCAATAATCCATTTTGATGGTCGAGAATGTTACCAGATCGATAAAATGAAGGTCGTCCTCTTGCTGGAAAACTCTTACTTCATAAACATTTGGTCAACGAACTATCACCTATCAATATGAGAACCTATTTTTTTTACTTTTCAATACTATATATGATTTGACTTGGAAAAAATTCAAATCGTAAGACTATATATATATATATATACACACACATAGAGGAATGTTCAAACGAGAACGCTAACTATTTAAGAAAACAGCAAAAAACAGCAGATCATGTACAAAATCATATGTTATTTTACACTAACACGAAAAAATCGAACGCGGGCCATGTCCAGCACGGCCTAAAGGTCGCGCGCATGGTCGCGTGAATCTCGTATATGATTTTGTATGTACTTGATTGTTCTTGTGTTTTCTTAAATAGATGTTGTTCTCGTATGAACCCACCTCTATACACATATATCTTCGTTCATTAGAAATATTATCATTTCCTTTTTTGGCCATATCTTCCTCGGATTTTCTTAATGTATGAATTCATTGGGTTTTGGTTGGAAGTGGAGAATGTCCATATTAACTCAACCTATTGAAATTTGTTTGAACTTGAACTAAAATTTGTTCATATTGAAATATTGGCTAACAGCATATTTGAAATGATGTGTGAAGATATAGAACATTGGGATAATTTTTTTTTGAACGGCGGAATTTTATAAAACTAGCAAGAAGCTAGAAAAATAAACAATTACATACGAGTAATGGCAAGGAGAACATTGGGATAATTAATACAATTTAGAAAAATAATGGCAAGTGTCAAATTACAAATAGAAAGAAAACACATGTGATTTACAAATTTCATACATAAAACATTAAAGAGAATAGTTGTCCATAGGTTTGTGATCAGCTTATACGACGACACAAGGTGATTCCATCGCCGACAGGAAGTTGACAGATCTCGACTCTCATATCAACAGCCAAGGCTTTGTTAAGCTCTAATACAAAGTCTCTGTAATACCTCACATACTTTCGAAGTGGAGCATCTGCTGGTGCCACCAAAGACCCATTCCAAAGGGTGTTGTCGTACCCAATAACTCCTCCAATTTTCACTAGATCGATTAATCTTTTGTGATAATTTAGATAGTTGTCTTTATCAGCATCAACAAATATAAAATCAAATGATCCATGGAATTCTACCTGTAAATCAAAATAAATTAATTGTTAACTTTTTATAATGAAAAAATAATACATATAAATTAATGTCTTGTAAATTTGTAACTACTTACGTCGTCGACCATTTGGTCAAGCAGAGGAAGTGCAGGACCTTCTCTAAAGTCAATCTTATGAGCAACACCGGCTTTCTCAATAATGGGAAGGCCGATTTCGTAATTTTCACGGTTTATGTCCAAAGCCAAAATCTTTCCATCCTCTGGGAGAGCAAGGGCGGTAGAAAGAAGTGAATAACCGGTGTAAACACCAATCTCCATGGTGTTTTTAGCGTTTATGAGCTTCAGAAGTAAATTCAAGAATTGTCCTTCATCAGCCGACGTTGTCATCAAGTTCCTATATATATTTCACAACATTGACACAAATAAAACATTTAGAAACCCCAATTTCACCACAAAATATTTAAAGGTAAATAAACTAAGAGGAAAAAACTTTGGGGAAATTAATTAAGCAATTAATTACCAAGGGTGTTTAGCAGTGACTTCACGAAGCTCTTTCATGGATTGTGGTTCTCTTGGGTAAACGCTGGTTTCAAGAATGTATTGATAAAGTGCATCGCTTTGAAGGAGGCTCTTGTGGCCGACTTCTTGATGTTTTGCCGGTTGAGTTTCTTCGGTGGCCGCCATCAGAATTAATAGATATAATATGTGTGTATATATATATATGTGTGTGTGTGTGTGTGTGAAATGGAGGGAGGTTGCAGGTGTTTATGGAAGGAGAAGTGCATGGGAATATATAGTGAGTTTATGGAGCATCGAGGAAGGGGGTAGGTAGGGTTGGTCAACTTCATTTGGATAAGTTGACTTCAATGGCCAACCATATTGGAAGACAGGAGTTGGTAACACCCTTTATTTTATTTTATTTTTATTATATATTAATTCTTCATTTTATTGACGGGTTAAATGCATTACATTAGATTCCGTTTAACGAAGTTGACATTTTCATTTATAATTTGTAACTAAGAAGACTAATTTCGGAATTTAAGTAGAATATGTTAATAAATAAATATAACTCTCTAATGATTATTTGTCCTCATGTTTTTTTTTTTTTTTTTTTTTCAAATCAGCTATTTTATTAACTATATATATACTTGTTCAATGTCTCAAAATTATTGCCCCAACTCATAGCTCAATCAACCAAAAAATAAAAAGAATATATATTAAAAAGAAATAGATACAAGGCAAATAGAACAAAGGAATAACAAGTTGAATAATAGATTGGTTGAGCATGTCTCAAAAAAATTAAAATCATGTCAGCTCGAGTAAAATTTTGAAACAGTGTTCAAGCTCGAATAAATTTTCAAAAGTCAAATAGCTCAAAATTTTCCTCAAAGTCGATTACTTTTAAAAAAACAAAGGGGTTTAATAAAGTTTTTAGCAAATGGTATAACATTATCGGTATACTCATACCATAACTTCCTTCAGCATAACGTTACGTTGCCCAAATGATCGTAACCTGGTGGCTTTGGGGGAATCCTTATGCCGGTATATATTGGATTTTACTGGGGTGTTGTTATCCCTACCCACTCCTACCTCACTCACATACCCCTATAGGAGGGGGTATGGATAGAATTTACCTTACATAAATGCATATCATTAGAGAGAACATGAATTTGAATAAATAAATTTAAAATATATAAAAATCTTATTTATCTTTATTCCATTGGTTGAATAATTAGGATGAGATGTGTGATTAACTTTGGAACTGTTCATCCGCTAAACCCAATTAAATAATGTTCTTTTGTTATGATTTAATTTCATTATTACTTTATTAACTATTTAATATATTTATTAGGTTTCATAATTAGTTTATTCCGTGTTTTTATATTGTGATTAAAATATATTTAGCTTAATTATTGTAAATAAAAGTCTTTTGGTATAAAAGAAATATTATATCATAAATAAATATTTGTATTGTTTTTATACAAAGTTGATTAATGAGAGATTTAACAAACTAAAGTTCTAACAAACTTAAAGTTAATTTTAGCAATTAACTATGTTTTATTAACGTTAGAGACTCACATTGGTTAGACTTCGATCAATTCTTACTATATATGTTTGAACCTCATTTCTCTTCCTTTATGAACTTTGTTAGATAGTAATATAGTAGTTTCACATATTCTCACATGGTATAATAGGCAAGATCTACTATTCCAAGGACTCGACACTCTGAGTCAATCTGTACTCTCATGGCCCTTCACTCGTCTAGCCCCCTCTAAACACTCTGGACAATAAGTTCCCATCTAGCCTCCATTCGAGAGGTCGTGTTAGAGTCACACATCAGCTAGACTTTGATCGATTCTCTAATATATATGTTGGAAGCTCCTTTTTCTCCTTATGGGCTCTTTTACGTAGTGTTCTCGAAACCTTTTTTTACGAAGGACATGGAGGGAAAGAGGAGGAAAGTTAAAAAAAACTCGTATTGTTGAAGCTTTTTTATAAGAGAAAGTAAAGGAAACTGATAAGTTTCTTCCCAAAACTTTCCTTCCAAATGTGGAAGGAAATGAAAGGAAAGAAAAGGTAAACAAAGAAATTAAAACCTTTTAAAAAGATTACTAAAATTATAAAACCACTCAACCTTTCATTTTAAATGATATATATATTTGTAAAAAATACATTTTTCTTTTCATTTCTCTCCGTTCAAGAACATAAAGATTTATTTCTTTTCTTTTCTTTCCCCTCTTTTTCTTTACCTTTCAAGAACACAAATAATTTTTTTCCCTTCCTTTCTTTTTCTTCCATTTCTCTTATTTTCTTTTTTCTCCAAATTCGAAATCACAACATCAACAATAGAGTGATATGGGGGTTTCACATATTCTCACAATTAAAAAAGAATAATAATAAAGGAAATGTTAAAGGAAAAACGAATAGAACACCAATAGAATGGAGATATTGAATCTGTAATTCTCATTAATCAAAAGTCCTTTAAATAGGGATGAGTTACAAGTAAATAACTATGAGATATTTCAGTTCTAATCTAACTATGATATACTTATCTCTATATTTTTATCTCTATCGTCATATCCTTTAGACGATGACACACTTATCCTACAACAAGAAAATAATTTTTTTGTGTGTTTTGTGAGTGTAATTGACCTTAGAAAATTTCCTCTCCTAGAATAAAGGTCGATCCACACCAATCATCATAAAGTCATATTATTATTTTCTTTTCTTTAATAAATTAATAATGATGTACATCTATCTTAATATAGAAGGAACAAAGCTTTCAACAGAATTGAGACTTGATCTCTCTCGTTTTCTTTAATGCAAACATATTTCATTCATATCAACATATTTGTCTTCAATACAAAACATCCGGATGATATAATTAAGAAAACAATGTCAATGTGAATTGTTAAATTAAATGAAAAAGAAAAAATAATTATTTAACAATGTTTAGACGTATGAAACATTAGATAGAATAAGTGTAATAACGATCTTTTGATGGCATTAGGTCCATGATTTGCGATTAACTTATACGACGACATAGAGTGATTCCATCACCTACCGGTAGCTGACAAATCTCCACTCTCGAGTCAATGGCCAACGCTTTGTTAAGCTCTAACACAAAGTCTCTGTAATACCTCACATACTTCCTAAGTGGTGCATCAGGTGGGGCCACCAAAGACCCATTCCAAAGGGTGTTGTCGTAGCCGATGACTCCCCCAATTTTGACTAGATCAATCAATCGTTTATGGTAGTTAAGGTAGTTGTCTTTATCAGCATCCACAAAAATAAAATCAAATGATCCATGGAATTTTACCTGTAAGTAAAAAAGTAAAAATAAAAATTAATTATTTACCTCAAAACAATTTAAAAAAAAATCAGTTTCACATAAATTTGTAAGTACATACATCTTTGATCATTTCGTCAAGAAGAGGAAGAGCTGGGCCTTCTCTAAAGTCGATCTTGTGAGCAACACCGGCTTTTTCAATAATTGGAAGGCCGATTTCGTAATTTTCACGGTTAATGTCCAAAGCCAAAATCTTTCCATCCTCTGGGAGAGCAAGGGCAGTAGAAAGAAGTGAATAACCAGTGTAAACACCGATCTCCATTGTATTCTTTGCATTAATGAGCTTGAGAAGTAGGTTGAGAAATTGTCCTTCATCGGCAGATGTCGTCATAAGATTCCTATATATATTTGACATGCATGCGAAACAAAAGATTTAGAAAAACCAATGTAACTTCAAGTATTTTGAAGGTAAACCAACATATAAAGTAAAAAAAATGAATACGTACTTAAAATGCATTGATCATTTCACTTACCAAGGGTGTTTAGCAGTGACTTCACGTAGCTCTTTCATGGATTGTGGTTCTCTTGGATAAACACTGGTTTCAAGAATGTATTGATAGAGTGCATCACTTTGAAGGAGACTCTTGTGACCAACTTCTTGGTGTTTTGCAGGTTGAGTTTCTCCGATGGCCGCCATTAATTCCGATGAATGTGTGTGTTTGTATATGAAAGTAGGTAGGAGAGTGGTTAGAATAATATATGATGAAATAAAAGAGAGGGTGCATCGGTTTATATAGAGGAATATTGGAGTGTGGAGGAAGGTGGTGGGGTGGTGCGGGGGGGTAAATTGGTCATATTCGAGGTTTCAATGGAGACGTTGACTTGGTGGCCAACCATAGTGGAAATTAAGCAGGCGTCGATATTTTGGTAATGGGTTCAAATGCTAGAATACAAATCTCCCCGAATTCTATGTTTTTGTTTGGTCAATATAATTAATTTATTTCATTTGTCTTTATTTTTAGTACAATGATAATGTGTCAAAAATAATTTATGGACAAGAATTTATAATCTAAATGCTAATATTTGAAGTTAGAAAATTTAGTTTACTCCCTCTCTTTCTTACCTTTTTTTATTTGATTAAATGTTTTTAAAACTTTTTTATATTTTAAAGAAACAAAATATAACCACATTCGTTTTTTTTTTAAAGTAATCAATTTTTATTACCCACCAAAACAAAAACAGAGCATCATCCACACCAACTATACAGAACCATGGATACAACCACACGACAGTAGCCACAAAACGCAAAAGCAAAATGAGAACAACACGACTAAGATCGCCGAGGTTTGCTCTTCACCTGGTCCTCCTACCTCCTCGCAGAATCGAGACAGCCCCGGCCAGATTCAGAACCAAACTTCGAGCTAGCAGCAGTCGTCATCCATGCTAGGGTACGCCGAATTATTCTGAAGTTACGACACCCCGGTGGGATCTTCGAGCCACCGAATCCAATCTAATTTTCTGTTGTGCAACCTTCACCCAATCCATTCGAAACTGTTTCTCTGGAACTCAAGGAACAAATCTGCAATTTTCCTCTTATCGTTCTTGAAAACTACCCGGTTTCATTGATTCCAAATTAAATACAAGAAACTCCACACCATTTCTTCCCACAGTGCCAGTTGAGAATTCCCCCCAATTAGGTCCTCAATCGATTCCAATCGACCTTTATCAATCTTAGACCAACGACACACTTCTACCCAAACTTTTCTAACCTCTTCGCAGCTCACGAGCGCATGATTTACCGTCTCTACTTCATTCCCGCACCTTGGACATAAGATTGATGGGATATCCATCCCCAACCTATCGAGGTTCGCCTTGCTAGGAAGTCTCTCTAGTCTAGCCCTCCACATGAAAATGTTTACTTTCTTTGTAACCGACTTTAGCCATTTGGTTTCAATCGCATGATCTTCACTCACGGACGAACTTTCTTCGATAAGACGTTTCAGCTCTTGAACCGAAAAATTACCGTCCTTACCGGGTATCCATTTATATTTATCCCGAGAGTCCGACTTAGGTCTCCACTCTTGCAAGATACCATTTAAGACCTCTAATAATTCTCGTACTTCCCTCCCCCTTGGCTCCCTTCTCCACGACCAAGACCATGTCCAAGTGTTATCCACCCATTCCCCCCTTTCCGCTACTAATGTTTCTTTGTTTGTGTCTAAACTTAGTAATCTTTTGCATCTAACTCCCAACTCCTCACCCCCTACCCACCTTTCCGACCAAAATTTTGTATCCCTCCCATTCCCAACATCTTTACCAAAAGAAGACAATAGATTGATCCCCACTTTCCTTAGATCTTCCTTAATTCTAATAATATTGGACCATACCGACCCCCCCCCCTTCCCGTATATACTTTCCACCACTCTTACCCACAATGCATTTCTCCACCACCATTTCCCCAACAACCCCCAATTTGAAGCTTGAAGACTTCCCACGTTGAGACCTCCATTTTTGAATTCTTTTAGAACCTTAACCCATTTAGCCCAAGCAATCCCTTTGTTTTTTCCTTACCATTACCCCTTCCCCAAAATAAAGAACTCCTCACCCTCTCAAGCTCTCTAATTGTAACACCCCGATTTTTGAGTTGGCCAGATTTGAAGAAGAATGGGAAGCAGTGGCCCGCGCGAGTTACTGCGCGGCTTGGCCCGCACCATAAACCGCGCGGTGGTCTGTTTGTTCGTGGATCCAGACCGCGCCGCGACCCGCGCGGAGGCCCTGAGCGGGTTAAATGAGATTCATCCCCAATTTCATTTCTTACTCCTCATTTACTCCTTAGATTTTCTCCTAAACTTCACCCTCTTCATTTACTTCAGCTTAGGGTTTCCTCAACCCTCCATCTACCTCATTTAAGCTTAGGGTTTCCTTAACCCTCCGAAACGCCGTCTTCGGTATGTCGCTCTCCTTCACGCGCACTTGATGGTAACCGGATCGCAAATCTATCTTGGAGAAACATCCCGCTCCTTGCAGTTGATTGAAAAGATCGTCGATCCGGGGAAGCGGATACTTATTCTTCACGGTGACCTTGTTGAGTTCACGGTAGTCGATGAACATCCGCATAGACCCGTCCTTCTTCTTCACAAATAAGACCGGAGCTCCCCAAGGTGATGAACTCAGTCGTATGAATCCCTTCTCGAGAAGTTCTTGAAGTTGCGTCATCATCTCTTGCATTTCTGTCGGGGCTAGGCGGTAAGGAGCACGAGCTATCGGAGCGGCTCCCGGAGTGAGGTCGATATGGAACTCCACTTGTCGTTCCGGTGGTAGTCCGGGTAGATCCTCCGGAAAGACATCCGGGTATTCGCGCACCACGTCCACATCTTCCACCTTCTTCTTTTCTAACTTTGCGTCGATTACGTAGGCTAGGTACGATGCACATCCCTTGGCTAAGCTCTTTCGCGCCTTTAGGGATGAGATGATCATGTTGGCTTTTCGGTTCTTCTCTCCGTAGATGATCACTTCGCCACCCTTCGGCAAGGGTACCCTAATCAACTTCTTGGAACAAAATATACCAACATCATTCTTGGATAGCCAATCCATCCCGACAATTACGTCAAACCCTCCAATATCCGCCGGTAACTAGTCTATTACAAAAGACTCCCCATCTACACTTAAGATACAACCAAAGTAACATTCTCGAACTAGCAACTGCTCCCCGTTGGCTACTTCTACCACTAAAGCATCACTCAAAATGCTAGGAGGAGTAGTGAAGTTCTTACAGAATGAAGTGGACACAAAGGATCGGTTTGCGCCCGAATCGAACAAAATACGGGTAGGTAGAGAGTTCACTAGAAGCGTACCCGATACCACATCCGTTGTCTCCCTCGCCTCATCCGTCGTCATTTGGAAGGCCCGACTCGGCGCCTTCGGTTGGACTTCCTTCTTCGGCACTACCGCACTTGGAATTTCTTGGTGATTCCTTGCTAACTTCGGACAATTTCGTTTGAGGTGTCCCGGTTCTCGACATTCAAAACAAACTCCCGCTCGGGAGAAACAATCCTTACCCAAGTGGCCTTTTCGACCACAGTTGGAACATTCGATAGAGTTGGGTAAAGATCTCTGATTGCAAGGCCCAGAATGTTTACTCCTGCACCTGGAGCACCACATAGTGTCGCGTCTCGGCTCCACATTCTTTCCCCCGTTAAAGGGCCTGGTCGGTCGCACGGGCCTGGTTGGCCCTTTCCACTTTCTCTTTTCCCACAGTTGTTTCTCCTCCTCCTTGTCTTGCATCATGTCGTCTTCTACCAGTTGTGACGCTTCAATCACCTCTTGCAAAGTACTCTTGTGAGCATTCCTCACATCCGTCTTCATGTCCGCCGGTAAACCCTTCACAAACGCCTTTATCTTTGATTCCTCGTCGGTTGCCAAGTGCTCCACTAGGCTAAGTTTATCCATGAACTGTTTCGCATAATCGGCAATAGACAAATTGCCCTTCTTCAGATTACAGAACTCTTCTTCTATTTTGTTAATGGCTCTCGCATTGCAATATTTCTCCATAATCTTCTTCTTGTATATGGGCCAAGTGATTTGGGCTAAAACCTCCGGTGTGAGCGCCCTCCTAGTAACATTCCACCAACTCAGCGCATCTCCTCGAAGCAGTTGAGATGCATATTTGACCCTTTGAGAGTCCGCGCAATCACTGGACTCGAATGCCATCTCGACATCCTGAATCCACTTCATACATGCTAGTGGGTCGGTCGTCCCGGAGAATTCTGGAGCTCAACTACACAAAAACGTTTTGAAGGAACTACCCCTTCCTTCTTCTTCTCGGCCCGGATAACATGCTCTTCGGTTCCTATGATGGTCGGTCCGCCGCCCGACCCGTTCACCACATTCTCCGCCATGACTTCATTCCGTCCCTGACTGGCATCACGGTCCTCTAACAGTTTCAGGAAGAATTCTTGTTGTTGAGCCATAGCCGAATTCATGGCTTGCATCATGTTGTCTCGGATCCTTGTCTCCATAGTTACTTCCTCTATAATCGGATGAGGGGATGCGATATTTTTTCTTGGTATTTGTTCGGGTCCTCCACCCAAGACATTGATCATGGGTGGCCCTTCCGCAGCTATTACAAAAGGAGGTTGATCGGCGGTAGACTCGTCTTCAATGTGACCATCCTGCGGGTTCTGAAGCATATTTCGAGTGTTTACCATGATGCTCTGTCATACATGACAAAATCACACCGGTTAATTCTTTAGAAGACAACCGGTTCAATACGTGAGATTTATAATTCTCGTTGTCATTATTATAAATCTCAATCAGTGCAATTCCGTCGTCCTAATACTCTCCCCACCTAGAAATGCTCTACCCGTATGGACAGTGATACTATGTGCTCAACCAGCTTAAGTCTAGGTATGCTAAAGTCGACACCTAGTTCACTTAAACTAGAGCTCTGATACCAACTTGTAACACCCCAAAAATTGGGATAAACAAAAATTTCCATAAAAGGGAAACATGGTAACAAAAGATGCCTTAGCATGAACTTACCCAAAAAGGGAACAATAATTACCTGTATAATTACAAGTCTGAAATAACAACCAATGAGAGATAACAACCTCCTAATCTAAATTCTAAACAAGAAACTAGATTACAAACGGTTGTCATCTATATCCAAAATAAGCCTCCCAAAAGTTCCCAAGCTCGCATCTAAAAGCCTGTTAAACCTTCCTGGCGGGTGCGCCGCTAGAACCTGAGATACATATCAAACCAAACAAGTGTTAGGCCAAACGGGCCTAGTGAGTTGTACATAAGCATGGCATGATATTCAAGAGACATGTTAAAGCATTAATAACGACTCAGTCCACATGATCATACTAGAATCAATGTGGGAGATCCATCACACCAATGAGGTTTACCTCAAGTCAATGTACCTTGATGTTGTTCTCATGACAACACCCCAAAGGCCCGGCACACTGTCCCGGTGGCGGAGGCCTTAGGTGCATACCATCCAGGTGGCACCTAAAGCTACATCCTCGTGGCACCTGCTCACGGTTCATCCAACATATATATATATATATATATATATATATACCATCCATCTCTTTTCATATCCCGCATCAACAAGATACATGTATAAGACTACGCATGAATTCAATCTCCTGTTAGGCCCAAAACACCTAAACATGTGGTTCCAACAATAATCTTTACAAGTTCCATGATATTACCCCATAATACTCAATAATAATCACATTAATCAACTCAACAATATCTCATGTGAATCAATAGCCAAAACCCCCAAATAATCACATAAATAGCATATAGGTCAAACTTATCAGGTGATCATATTTGTACAAGTATATGAGATAATATAAGTAAGCATTCAAGATATGTATCCCATTTAATGATTTTGGTAAAGAAAACTCACTAACTAGGTTTTATAGAAAAACCCTAGAAACTTGGAAGAAACCCTAGAAATGGGTGGAGGAAGAAGATGATCTTGAAGCTTGAGATCCTTGGTTGAAATCTTTGCTTGGAATGGCTTGATTCTTGCAATAAATGAGGTGGATTTGGTGGTTGGAAGAGTTAGGGTTCGGTTTTGGGAAGTAGTAAATGAAGAGAGAGTTTGAGAGAAAAGGGTTTGGAGAAAGTGAAGTAAATGAGGGTTGAAACCCAATTAAATTCGTCAGGGCTTTCTCGCGGGTTGTGCCGCGGGTTTAACTCGCACGGTAACTCGCGATAACCACTGTTTCTTCACGCAGACAGTGCATGTCGCGACTTAACCCGCGCGGTAACTCGCGACATTCATTGTTTCTTGCATTCACCCACTATAACAAAATTTAGAGTGTTACACATTTTTTTCTCAAATGATGTGTATAACAGGTTCCTTTAGCGGTGGGTTGCCAAAGGTTTGAGGGAAGAGCGTGGGCTTGAGGCAATTTTTGAGATGACTAGTATTTGACGTTGGGCATTAATTTAGTCCCTTTATTTTGGTGATTTGGGTTGACAACCGATGTAATCTAGATAGTATATGTTTAGATTAGTTTGTTGTCAATTTTTATATCCATTCACAGGTTTTTGTAAATGCCTTATACATTTGCCCTTGTTGGGGTGGTTTATTCCAAATACAAACGTCATTTTGCCAAATTTTCGAATTTTATGTTACACTAATTTTTAGGGTGTTACAAGTTGGTATCAGAGCTCTAGTTTAAGTGAACTAGGCATGAATGTAAGATATCTAGACTTAGACTGGGTATGTTAAGCATTGATTGTGAGTTTGGGTAGAACTTCTAAGATGGGTTAGTCTTAGAGTCGACGGAAATTATGTTCATCAAGCATTGTAGCAATGGTAACGAGAACCCTTATGTATTATATGTTCATAATCTCACTTAGCTAATGCTATTATGAGGATGTTTTACGTGAGTGTGCTTGAAGTACGGTTACTATGACAATTGGTAATGTGGTAGTACGTTTTCCTTCGTGTTTTATTCTATCTCTCTCTTACTCTTTCCCGAGCTTGTGTTGCAGCCATTATTCCATTATGGTGAACACTCGTAGTCGCCAGTTAGGCGACAGAGACCTTCGCGATGTTAGTTCGCCCGATCGAAACCCGGTGGTAAAGGCGTCGGCTGGCGTTCCTCCTGGTATGCCACCGATATTCACTGGGGAGGTGGAGCAAGTTCCTAGAGTGGAATTGGCATTCACAAACCCAGTTGTTCAAGAGGCAAACCCTCAAGCTGACATGATGGCCAGCGTCATGCAGATGGTGACATCGGCTATGGAGAAACAGCAAGAGGCGTTTCTGAAGATGATGGAGGACCGTGATGCGAGCCTCAGAAGGCACGAAGCAGTGGAGGAGAATGTGTTGGTTGGTTCTAAAGGCACCGGGAACAGAATCAGAACTGAAGAGAACAGGGTTGTTGGTTCTCCGGGAAGTGGGAAGAGTTGCTCCTACAAATCTTTTCTCGGTTGTGGACCACCAGAGTTCTTAGGCTCTGAAGACCCGGTTACGTGCGTTAAATGAATCCAAGTGGTCGAACAGGCTTTCGGCTCCTCCACGATCAGAGAGTGAGATTCAACTCTCAGTTACTCAGAGATACGACACTCTCATGGTGGACTGTCACTCAGGCCACCCTCTCTTCTACTGTGTTAGCTCAGCTATCGTGGGCCGAGTTCAAAAAGAAACTTTTGGAAGAGTACTGCAGTGAGAGAGCCATGGATCGAATCGAAGCTGAGTTTCGGTTGCTTGAGAAAGGAAACTTGACGGTGAGGGAGTACACCCGTCAATTTATGGAGAAGCTGGGGTTAGTGGGGCATGTGGCCTCAACAGAAAAGGAGAAGATAAAGGCCTATCTGAAGGGTCTGCCGGCGGACATGATGTCTATGGTCCGCAACTCGAAGGCTTCTAACCTTCGTGAGACGAGCGAGGAGGCGCAGTTCATGGATGAGGTTTACGCGAGGGGTAAACCGGAGAAAGTTGTGGTGGTTGTAGACAAGAGAAAGTGGGAGAGCAATTATGTACCTCCCAAGAGAACCCGACCTTTTGTCGGAAATCGAGGCTTCAGTGGTTACCAAGAAGCTAGATGGTGCCGGAGGTGTCATAGTAAGCACCATGGCAACTGTAACCCCACTCCTCAACCTTGCAGCAAGTGTGGGAAGTTTGATCACGCCACCAAAGATTTCCCGATCAGAGGGCTTATCTGCTTCGAGTGTAAGGCACCGGGGCATATGAAGAGAGATTGTCCGAAGCTCAAGTCGGGTAGCGCGCCGGAGAAGAAAGAGAACCCATCTAGGGTTCCGGGTCGAGATTTTCAGATGACAGCCGATGAGGCCAAGGCATCCGCCGATGTGGTATCGGGTACGTTTCTTCTAAACTCCGTACCTGCTCGTATACTGTTCGATTCGGGTGCCAGATTCTCTTTTATATCTGAGTTATTTCGTCAAAAGCTTGTTATGCCCACTAATAGTCTAGATAATGTGTTAGTGGTAGAGATAGCAGATGGTAGTCAAGTGCTAATCTGCGATGTTCTGAGGAAGTATACTCTCGGGATCGAAGGGAGAGAATTCCCGATCGATTTGATGCCGATGATTATTGGAGGTTTTGATGTGGTGGTCGACATGGATTGGTTAGCGAACAATCATGTCGAGATCGTATGTTCCAAGAAAGTTATCCGACTTCCCAATTCTAGTGGTGACGACATCATGATCTATGGTGAGAAAAGGAAAGGTGATGTAGCAATTATCACCATGGCTAAAGCACGCAAATGTTTGGTAAAAGGATGCTCGTCCTTCCTAGCCTACGTAATCGACGCCAAGCTAGAGAAGTCAAAGCTTGAAGATGTGAAGATAGTACGGGAGTTTCCCGATGTCTTTCCGGACGAGTTGCCCGGTTTACCACCCGATCGTCAAGTGGAGTTTCGGATTGATCTCGTGCCAGGAGCGGCTCCTATTGCTAGAGCCCCGTACCGGTTGGCGCCATCGGAGATGCAAGAGATGATGGCTCAATTCCAAGAGCTTTTGGAGAAGGGTTTCATAAGACCGAGCTCGTCGCCTTGGGGAGCTCCGGTCTTGTTTGTTAAGAAGAAGGATAGCGTAATGAGAATGTGCATCGATTACCGTGAGTTGAACAAGGCAACGGTGAAGAACAAGTACCCGCTTCCGAGAATAGACGACCTGTTCGATCAACTCCAAGGAGCGGGGTGTTTATCCAAGATCGACTTGCGCTCGGGTTACCACCAAGTGAAGGTGAGGGGAGAAGACGTTTCGAAGACGGCATTTAGAACGCGTTATAGCCATTACGAATTCCTTGTATGTCGTTTGGCCTAACGAACGCACCGGCGATGTTTATGGATTTGATGAATAGGGTGTGCCGACCATTCCTCGACAAGTCGGTCATCGTATTCATTGATGACATACTCGTATATTCCAAGAGCGAGTTGGAACACGAGCAACATCTTCGTGAAGTTCTAGAAGTGTTGAGAAAAGAGAGATTGTACGCCAAATTTTCCAAGTGCGATTTTTGGCTTGAAGATGTGCAATTCTTGGGTCACGTTGTCACTCGAGACGGAGTGAAAGTGGACCCCTCCAAGATTGAAGCCATGATGAATTGGGAGCCTCACAAGAGTCCGTCCGAAATCCGAAGTTTTTTGGGATTAGCGGGTTATTACCGGAGATTTATTCAAGACTTTTCGAAAATCGCTTCTTCCTTGACGGTGTTGACTCGGAAGAATGTGAAGTTCGTTTGGTCCGAAGCGCAAGAGAAAGCGTTCCGGACTTTGCAAAGGAGGTTGTGTGAAGCTTCAATCTTGTCAAAAATAATAAATCATATTCACAAATCACAATGGTTAAAATAAATTATTATGCTAAAATTAAATAATGTAACAAGTTTCGTCACTATAAACAAATTTCTAAAAGTTCTTATTAAATTGCATTATATATGACTCAATAAGTAATCATTTTATTAGTATTATAATTGACATTTTCCAAAAACATCCAATCGATCGAAACATACTAAAAATATAAGTTTTGTCTTGTTCTTGCTAATTTTGTTAATTTTATTATATAGTATTTATAATAAAACCGAAACCTTATATATATAAAGAATAATTCTAAAAATAATAAATAACAATGAAAGTTCAATTTACAAAATTTTGTATACCGATAAAACTTTATAATCTGATGGAAATTATAACTTTGTGTTTATCATTCAACAATATTTAATTTAAAAAAATAAATTGTTATATTTTAATTTTGTTACTATCATCACCGTTAAAATCCTGGGTTCCACTTACACCTTAATTATGCAAACATCACAACCAAAACCATATGGAACTTTTGTATAGAAACAAAATCAAACAAAAAGAAATAAGTAAGTTGTCACCGACTAGACTAAGGTTCGAACTGTCCATTACCTTTATCATCCCATAATTTTACTGCCCATGAGATGTTTACCTCTATGTCGGCTTAAAAGCTGAGTGAATCCATAGATTGCTATGTAACTAATTAGCATATTGAAACATAACATCATTACAAGTTTCTATTATATATTATATAGTATGATACAACAAATAAACAATGAGTCGCATTTCAATATAAATGATCGGTACTCCAATATCAGGCTAGCTCACATGTAGGTTATATATACTACTCATCAATACTAGTACTCGCTATTAAATATGATTACAACTCGTTGTATGACATAGACGAGGCCTTCCTTACTTCATGGCACATTGTGCTAGGTCACTTTCGTCCCTCACAAACACCATCAAACCTCTACCAAATTATGTGTCATTTTTAAGGTTGATATGCTAAACGTAGTGATCTGTATTGCAATTTTTTTTCAAAAAAAGAGTTCGATACTTGGATTATTCGGACTATGAAGTTGAGTATGTTTTGTGTATAAGAATATGTACACATTTATGATGTCTTGTTTGTGTACTCATATGATTGACTCATGTTTTTAAGGTTCCATTGATTTTAAATTGTTTGTCCTTTTGTTATAATTACGTCGTGATAGGATGATGGCATTCGACTTCTAAGATTTGGTTTGGTTCGAAGATCCACCGACACTATTTAGAATTAATCTCTTCCTTTTTCTTTAAATTAGTGTGATGTATTTTTCGCTTGTCTTAAAGTATTTTGTGAACAGTATAGGAAAATGGTATATAGATATATAAAAATCATTTCAAGTACTTAAGAAAAATAACACCAGCAATAGTCAAATTAGGAAAAGAAAATTAAACATATGATTATTTTTTACAGTATTTAGACATGTAAAACAATAAAGAGAATAAATGCCACAACGATCTTGTGATGACATGTTTCATTTGCATGGTCCGTGATTTGCGATTAACTTATACGACGGCATAAAGTGATTCCATCACCTACCGGTAGCTGACAAATCTCCACTCTCGGGTCAATGGCCAACGCTTTGTTAAGCTCTAACACAAAGTCTCTGTAATACCTCACATACTTCCTAAGTGGTGCATCTGGTGGGGCCACCAAAGACCCGTTCCAAAGGGTGTTGTCGTAGCCGATGACTCCTCCAATTTTGACTAGATCGATCAACCTTTTGTGGTAGTTAAGATAGTTGTCTTTATCCGCATCCACAAAAATAAAATCAAATGATCCATGGAATTTTACCTGCAAGTGGAAAAGTAAAAATAAAAATTAATTTTTAACCTCAAAACAAGTTAACAAAATCAGTTTCACATAAATTTGCAAGTACATACGTCGTTAATCATTTCATCAAGTAGAGGAAGAGCAGGGCCTTCTCTAAAGTCAATCTTGTGAGCAACACCAGCTTTCTCAATAATGGGAAGACCAATTTCGTAATTTTCTCGGTTAATGTCCAAAGCCAAAATCTTTCCATCCTCTGGGAGAGCAAGGGCAGTAGAAAGAAGTGAATAACCGGTGTAAACACCAATCTCCATTGTGTTCTTAGCATTTATGAGCTTCAAAAGTAAATTCAAGAATTGTCCTTCATCAGCAGACGTTGTCATGAGGTTCCTATATATTTCATTTGAGAAACAAAAGATTTAGACAGCAACAAGTATACATTTTGTAGATAAGCTAATACATACATATAGAGTACAAAATAAATACGTAATTAAAATGCATTGATCATTTCACATACCAAGGGTGTTTAGCGGTGACTTCACGTAGCTCCTTCATGGATTGTGGTTCTCTTGGGTAAACACTTGTTTCAAGAATGTATTGATAGAGTGCGTCACTTTGAAGGAGACTCTTGTGGCCGACTTCTTGGTGTTTTGCAGGTTGAGTTTCTCCGGTGGCCGCCATTAATTCCGATATGATGAATGTGTGTATGTGTGTGTGTTGTATATGAAAGTAGGAGAGTGGTTAAAATGATGAAATAAAAGAGAGTGTGCATCGGTTTATATAGATCATTGATCAGGAAGGTGGTGGGATGGTGTGGGTGTGGGTGTGGGTGTGGTTGGTCAGACTCAATGGAGATGTTGACTTGGCCAACCATAGTGGAAAGCAAGAGTTGGTATTTGGTAACACCACTTGTTTCATTTTGATTTTATCCTTCATTTAATGGCAATGGATTAAATGCTATATATGCTTGAGTTTGACATCAAAAAATATATAATATAGGAGTCTGTTTGTATTAAAATTTAAAGTAAATTAATTATCGTAATTGTTATATGATTTGTTAATTTATTTGATTTTTGTCTTACGATTTTTTTTATTACAAATCAATTTTTGTGGCTTGCATTTTGTTATAGAAGTGGTTCATTCACCTAATGGTCGTTATCTGCCTTTGATTCTTCTTGGATCTAGATTTGGTTATCAACGCTTGTGATTTATACAAGTAACATCAATAGAAGAAACTCATAATTTTTGTGGGTAACCATGGGTTTCCAGGTTAGCTTACGCGCACCGACTAATTCCTCGGACGACCACGAATGGTTTGGCGTAATCGCAGATGAACCTTCATGGTCACAAAATTAACTGTCAAATTAATACATGATATTGAAGATGCTTCTGGTGTAGGATTTTCTTCGAAAAGTACAAGGAGGAAGTGGTTGAGGATGGTGACTTGTTAAGGAGTTTGTTTGTTTTTTTTAGTTTTCAGCAAAAAAAAGTCCTCACGCAAAGAGCTTGTGAGGTTCTTACAGCATCTCCAACAGTTTCCCTAAAATGAAAAATCAAAAGTCAAAATCTCCAAAAAAAAATTGCATCTATCTCCAACAGATTCTCCATTTTGGAGATATATCATTGATTATATTATTAAAATATTCTAGATATTTAATAAAATATTATTTCTCTCACTTAAACATTTCATTTCAATGTTTCTCATTGGTCACAGATAATAAAAAGTCAATTCTCTCTCTTGGTAATCATTTTTTGGGATATCTCCAAATTTGGAGAAAATTATCTTCTCTCTCCTATTTTCTCCATTTTGGAGAAAATTTTGAAGAAACTGTTTGAGCAAAAAGTTGCTAAAAATCTCCATTTTTTCCATTTTGAAGAAGCTGTTGGAGATGCTCCTGTGAATAGGATAATAGAGATTAGTATCCCAAGTTATCACTCTCAAGTCAAATATATATTATTTCAGTAGTCTTGTCAAAAATCCTTTCTCCCTCAGTAACTTAACCTAAAGTTTTCTACGAGCTGACAATTTATAACTTTATATTAAAATATATTTAGTTCCGACTTGCTGTTTAAATTTATTTTAATATTTTAAAATATGATAATTGTTTTTAATTTAATAAATTATTTATATTTTATATTTTTGAAACTTGATATAAAAAAACATACTTTCACCTACACCCGTAGTGACTTGTAATTGAGTAGTGGTTGAAGGCGAAAGAGTCCCTCCAACTTCCCATTGATTTTCATGTGTCAACAACTTTTTACCTACTTTAGAAGGCTTTTAAATTGGTTTGTTGGTTATTACAATAATGTTTTCCTCATAAAATATGAGTTCGGATGTCACGTTTTTAATTTTAATCATAAAATAAAAGGGAAATTTGTATGATTTAATCCTTAAATTTCTATTATCTTTTACATGTTTTTATTGTCAATGTAATGTTGATTTTTAATTTTTTTTTTTTAAAATTGATGGATAATTTAGGATAATGTGTGAAATTAAAGAAAGAGATCATTGATATTTTCTATTTTTGAATTAAACAAAAGTTGTACTTATGCACTATAATAAAATTGGTATAATGCCAACAATTGTTATAAATATAGTAACTTTTAAATTTATAAGATCAACTACAACGTATTATAAAGAAGTATTATGATAGATTGTTATGATGAATTTGAACAACATAATTTGTTCAAATAAATTATATACTAATACATAAATTCAAAGAAAATTTATCAAATTGTCTTATTAACTGTTTTTTAATGAAAAATATAACAAAATGAAGTTAAACGTCAAAACTTTTATCACTATTTTATACTCATATATTCAACCTCTAAATTATAACAAATGTAAAATACACACACAAGCCAAAAAAATCTTTTTGTTTAAAATCTCTCATACATTCAACCTCCAAATTTGACCATCTTAAGTCAACATGGGTTTGACTTTTACTTTGTCTTATGATTAACACAAGGAAAGCTAATTGTACTTTTTTTTTTAAAATAAGCTAATTGTACTTCTATACATTGTTAAATGAATTTTTACATAGTAATTTTTTTCTCACATATATTAACATCAAAAGTCAAAACCCACATTTTATATTTTCAATGCATAATTACATATTAAAGGAGGTACAAGAGCATTGTCTAACACAATCTTGTGAAACTTGGACGGACACTAATCTAAAACTAGTTAATTAATATTGTTTTAAAAAAATTAATAAATATTTTTTCCCGATTCAACTTATTTATATACAATTGGTTTTATATAGGCTATTTTAATGTCATGTACACTTATAATATTAATAATTATTGACATTTGATAGTTTTTGGGGTCATATTCCTCTGTCCTATCCTAACACACTCGTGTAAATAATGACACCTCATTACTTAATTAAATAACTAATTAGAAATTAGCATTTCATCTCTCTTCCGTTAACCCTCCCCTCTCTCTCTCTCTCTCTCACACACACACACCTATTTACCTCCTAATTAGTTAATTAAAATTGGGAAAATTGCATTAAAATGGAACCAACTTTGAGTTGATTCCTATTTTAGGGAATAAACTTTCAAAATCTCCATTTAAGGGTCTAGACCAAAGTTTATATTTATTTAAGGGTCTGATTGACCTACTAAATAGGTAACCGGTCATACTAATATGGCATGGCAAATTATGAATTAACAAAATCTTAGGTGGAAATTAAAGGGTGCTATATCATCATTAATTAAATAAAAAAACAAGCTAAAAAAATCTAATTCAAATCAATGATAAGAAATTTGCAGAACCCTAAAGGTCCCAGACGTCCCTTCATTCTGCGGTGTCTTCATCGCCTCTCGCCACCCTCCCTCTCCGCCTTTCAGCGCTAGTCGCCGCTGCTCGCCGCTCCCTCTCCGCCTCTCGCTGCTCGCCGCTGCTCACTCTCCGCCTCTTGCCACAGTCGCTCTCTTCCTCTTCCCGTCACCACTGCAGCACTGCTCCCCCTGCCCTCCTCTTCATGTCGCCTCTCACTGTCGCTGCTCTCTTCCTCCTCCCGTTGCCACAATTGTCCTCTAAGGGGTTGTTTTTTTTTTAAAAAACCTCTTAATGGCTCTTAAGTCTGAATCGTTCAGACATTTTTACACACAACCTCTTATTAATCATAACTAAATGAGACTTCAGACTTTAGACCTCTTAAAAAACAAACGACACCTAAGTTTAATGGGTTTATGTGAATCTTGAATCTTTAAGAAAACTTGGTCAAACTGCTCACGAATATTTAGTGAAAATGGGAATGAAAAGTCATCTATTATCCATGGTTGATGCTTTTTGGAATTTAGGGTGTGCTCTTTGATTGCAGGAAGAGCAGGAATTTTATATCCTTTTAGAACAATTAATTTACAATATTAAACTAGTTAGCTAAAAAAATAATAAGCATATGCAGGAATTTTATGTTTTAACGAATGTGTGGAATTTTTTTATGAATAGATAAAATCGTTTAATTATTTATTAACTTTATAATTTAAAATACAAAATGGAATTATAACTGTTAAAAAAAAGTCATGTATGATGCCATAATTATTAGGGCCAAACCATTATTTCAAATTTATTATGTAAATTTTAAATATGACATGGCATATTAGTTGGCATTGACCTATGCCATGTCATCATTAGTAGCTTATCAGGTAAATCAGACCCTTAAATAAACTAAAAGTTTGTTCCAGACCCTTAAATGAGAATTTTGAAAGTTGGTTCCCCAAAATAGGAATCAAGATAAAGTTGGTTCCATTTTGATGCAATTTTCCCATTAATATTCTCTTAATTATTTAATCCAGATTTCCTTTTTTTCTTTTAATTTTAATTTTACCCTTTTATTTCTTCCAAATTAATTTGAACTAGTTTTAAGTTTTAATTCATAATTATCTTTAAATGATAAAATTAAATTAGAGCAAGTTGATTCGAGCTAATTGCTATAGTATTAATCAGTTAAAACCTATTTTTATAATCTAATGCCAAACAAAACTCTATCTTTAATTTTAAAATATGATGTTTTTAAAGTGAAGTTTTTTAAAAAATCATATAAAAGATTAATCAAAAACATAAAAAATTATGTTTTATAAAAGTTAATAAATATAGAGGTAAGCCAAATGTAACAAGTTTAAAACTAAATATAACCACTATTTGAATCTAACATTTATTTCAAAAAATAAAAAATAATTAACCAAAACTAATTTACAAAATAAAGGAATAAATAGAGAATATTAATTAAATTTGAACTAAATAAGCATTAGTGAAAGTAACAAACAGTTTTTTAATGGTTTTGATTAATCTATTATATGATTTTTTTAAAAATACACTTTAAAAACATCATATTTTAAAATTAAAGATAGATTTGCTTGGCATTAGATTATAAAAATAGATTTTAACTGATTAATACCATAACAATTAGCTCGAATTAACTTCCTCTAATTTAATTTTATCATTTAAAGATAATTATGAATTAAAACTTAAAACTAGTTAAAATTAATTTGGAAGAAAATAAAAGGAAAAAAATTAAAATTAGAAGAAAAAAGGAAATGTGGATTAAATAATTAAAGAGAATATCTTTTCTTTATTATATATTAAAAGTCTAAAACGGTTCTTGAAAATCAGTTTTTGGAAAGCATTCTTCTCCCCGCTCATGTTTCCTCCCCACGTCCCTGCAATCACCCCCACAGATATCTCTGCAAGCCAAATTTTTAGCCCCCTCTTCCTCCCCATGTTCTCTCAATTTTACATTATCAGCCGAGAAACCTCTCAATTTGGGATGAATTCGCTCTGAACAAATCTCTTGTCACTCTCAATTTTGGGATGAAATCCGTCTTGCTTCCAATCTAATCCCAGTTCCAATTTCAATTCAGTTTTCAATTTCAAACCATCTTCATAGTCACTGAAATTGATTCATATGAAGAATTTCATCGATTGATTTGTGTTTTCTGAAGAGGTGTTTGTTGGTCGTTTAGATCTCATCTGATGAAGTTTTTTTTCTGTAATTAACTTATGTGTGATTTTGGCCTTTGTAGTTTGTTAAGCTTAAACGGTATATTTTAGGGTTCAGATATAACACTGAGTCGAATGATGATGATGCGTTTTTGCTGTCCCTCCCGAGACACATCTGATCATTTTTCTGACCGATGCCTCAACTGGTTTCCTCTCTCTCCGATCCCGGTAATGTTTAGAATCTTCTGTTATGCGTATATGTATATAGTTTGTGTATGGTTTTCTACATCAACGATGATTTCTCAGAGGAATTGTGTTGTGTGTGTGTTTTGGTTGCAGCTAGAAGATATACGTTGCATTTGCAACTGACGCCGGTGATGATGCATCTTGTTTTAATCGGTTTCATATTCATTTTAGACAGTGAATTCGTTGAGAAATTGAAAAGGCAGCCTTGGTAAGCACTCATATACTTTGTTACATGTTCTTAACAAAGTAGGATCATTTTGTAATTGATGGTTTATTTCACTCCCCTGATTTCATCGAGTCTAATACTTTCCGAGTAGGCAGTGACATCTCTAACCAGTAACCATTCTCCATAACTTGATTTTTCCATCTCTACTCACAGTGACTTGGTCTTCTAATTCATCTTCGCACAAGGTATTGTCCAAGTTATGTGTGCATACTTTTGTGTAGATACAAGTTTTTTTAGTTTATTTCAATAAGAATGTTCTTGAGTACACTGTTGCTTGGTACAGTGGTACTCTGTTTTTGTTATAACCTGATCAACTTGGCATGTTTGATTTTTTATCGCAGAACATAAATGCAATGATTTATATATTTGTGATCAAGTTCTCGGTCAAGATTCGCCTCTCTTGTTTGCAAAAATGAAGCCTTTTAACGGGAAGGAAATTAGCTACTTGTTATGTGAATCAAATAAATTGAATTTGAAGGCTTCCTCGGGGTAAATATCAGATGTTGAGTTCTTAACTTCTTATGCTTATGATTTTGCAATCTGCATTGGGGGTTTAATCGATTGCATTTTATGGACAAGCTTATATGAATTTGCATTCACAAGTTGCTGCAAAATTAGGTAATTCGAATAAATTGTCTTAATTTCTTCAAGCAACAACCAAAACACTCTATATAGGATCGATGAACCGGCGAAAGAATATTATGTTGCTCATATCAATAGTTATCTTAGAGATGATCCAACTACCAATAGTTTGTTTGAGGCAGCTAGAGATGGGGTTCTTCTATGGTATATAATCAATAATTTCTTTATTATGTTTTCATGAAGGTATGAGCCTATCATTTGATACCGTTTATGTCTTAATGCAGTAAACTCATCAACGTTATGGCGCCCAATAAGATAGAAGAGAGTGTTATCAGCACACCAAATGAGTACTCAACCTCTAGGAAAGAAATGAAAATCATACACTTTGCCATTTACTCTGGTTGAGGGAAGGCTATAGGATGTACAATAACAAATATTTTTGTGGATGGAAGAGTAAGCTATTAAGCATTATTCAGAGATGTATTGATAATGATGATGCTTTTAGTTTCGATAACCTGACTTCTTGTCTTTCGTTGATTCGACAGCCACATTTGGTTCTTGGACTAATTTCTCAGATTATAAATGTGGCTTGTTAATCCAATTTGTCTTCCTATATATAGAAGGGGTGTTGACAGTGACGCAAAAACACAAAACATCCTGGTTAGTAATAGCGAGAAGGATCATAGGGAGAAACGTGTTAGAAACGGTTTTGGGACTCTATTTATGATCGGGAAAGAACCACCGGTGAAGCGAAGGAGAATTTGGCTATTGAAACTATACAAGAGATTTCTCCATATGTAGACCGACTTTTTCGAACATTTGTCTTCATATTTTCCTTCACAAGTTTTCATCGTGACTTTAATGTTTTTGCTTGGATTATGAAATAGACTGCACTCTAGATTTCTAATTTTCCTGCACCTGTTGTTTTTGGTCGTTATCATCATTATGGCAATTAAGTGTGTTTGAAAATGCTTACATATCCTAAGCAATATCAAATTATATTATCTTGAATTAGGTTGCATTTATAATGTATTGAGTATTTGGATTTGGATTGTATTATTCTCTTGAATTGGGTTGCATTGTTATGATTGTATTCAAATGATGAAGTTGGACCGTGAAGACAACAAGATTTTTATTTTATTTTTAGGCTTCCTTAAAAGAGATTGTGATGGTTTTGTAAGGGGATTTAATTTTAGATAGTTGGATGTATAAAATCATCGAACTATGTCATTATTGGTTGTCTTTGCTAAACAGTTTCGAGGCAGATGCCAATGGTGTGTAGCTCAGTTGGTTAAGGGGCGAGGAGATGTTTGCTCGAATAGGCCGTTGGTCTCGGGTTCGATCCCAGGCCCCCTCGCAATCGCCTTGCCACTTAGTGAGTCAAGTATGCCCCTTACATTAGGAATTGGCAATCCTGTGTGGGCCGGTTTGCGTGTCCGGGAAATACACGTTTTGCTCTAATTTTCGAGGCAGACTTTTTGTGTGTAAATGGATATGTTCATTTAAGTTGTATTTTAGTTTTTTTTTTTGTTGTTTGAATAAAGATGATCCCTTTTATAAAATTAAAAAAAAAAAAAGTTGCTACGAGTGATGGAACACATGGCAAAAAATTAGGGATGTAAATAAGACGAGATAACTCACAAGTTACTCGAGAGTTGAGACTGCCTTAGGGGTTGTTTACCAAAATGCTTACCGGGTAAGTGTTTACCGGCAAGACATTACCTTTACTTACCATATCGTATAGCATTCCCTACTATCAAAATTGATCGTTGGTAAGTGTCCTAAACCCAGTAAGCGCTTACCGGGGGGAGGCGGGGTAAGACTCTTGGTTCTTGTTATGACTCTTACCGGGTAAGATTCTAGGTAATTTTTATGCTCAATAGGTAAGGAACATAAGGTAAGTGATACCGGTAAGTGGATACCCGGGTAAGTATTTAGTAAACGACCCCTTAGTCAAAACTCGGTTAACACACGAGTCGAGTTGAGCTACCCGATACTCGATCAATAGACAGATGAGATACTCGGCATTTTTTATAATATAATTAGTATGATGATAAAAATTGTAAAATATAATGCAAAGAGTTAATAATAAATCAATTCAATTAACTTAAAATGAACCATAATTATAAATGAAAATTTTCAATGATGATATTTGAAATGAAAATATAATAAGTAGGGACTAGCATATATAAAAATAAAATTTGACAATTTTTTTTATTTATCAAATTAACAAATTTTCAAATAAATTTATACTACTTATTATTAACATGGTAAAAAGAACGTTCAATTATAATTATAAATTGTCTGGTAAATGGGGATTGAGGTGACCTATCGGTAGGTAAAACAAAGGAAAAAAAGGGAGGGACTCACATATAAAAAGGGTGAAAAGGCTTTGGAAAGCATGTTTGTGTGGACTTGGCGACGTCCATTGTACTTGGGAGGGGTCTATGTGTCTCTAAGTGTAAACAAGACGAGATAACTCATGAGGTAGTTGAGATCGACTCGGTCAAAACTTGGTCAACCTCGACTCGAGTAGGCTCGACGAGGACTCAAGCTCGACTTGACATATTAACGAGTCAAGTGGAGTTTGAATTTGAATTACTCGTGAATTTCATGTCGAGTTTGAGTCGAGTATATTAATACTCGAGCTCGACTTGTATCATTTACATCTTTTATGCAAAACTCCGAGATGACAAGGCTTTTAATATTGACTAGCATAATTATTCATTTTAAGGGGAAAACCCCGACATGGAAGATGGCCCATCCCAAAATATATTGAGTGTTATTGGATATGGTTAAAGGTATTTAACTAATGAATAATGACTAAATATATAAAAGGCCCCTCAATAATGTAAAATAAATGAATTTGTTGACTATATTTGTTGTTATCAATATTTTTATCGATTCCTAATGAACAGAAAAATACAAGTTTAATATAATTTTTTCACAAGAAAGATGTTGCATTCTTCGAAGGTTGGAGAGACGAGGGAGTCGAAATTTGTTTTTTAAGAGATCTAAAAATTGGAATCTATAATTACCATTTCTATAATGATTTAATATAAATAACGTATTAAATGGTTAAATTTGTAATTTTGAAAAGAGAGATTTTACATCCCATTTCTCGTGATGCCACTTCCCATTGCCACCTATTGCATTATGTTACAACATTAATTTGTTAAAAGAACAATTGAAATACATATGTTATCTCATCTTGTTAAGTATGTTTCAAAAGTACTCTACCATATTCTATGTAGGATGTCTTACATGCTACTATTGGTAACGTCTTTTATATAAAATTGGAGATTGTGGGTTTATAGTTGAGATGTTGGTAGTTTTCAAGTTGTGATTCTTGTGTCATGGTTGATTGATGATAAGATGTCTATAAGAAAGTAACATTAATTGTTCATTCTTTATTTACATTCCGTTGCATCGTGCGGGTATATGACTAGTTAATTAATAATATGTGAATGAGAAAATTGGAATTAATTAGGAGGTAAATATATGTGTGTGTGTGTGAGAGAGAGAGAGATGAGGGTTAACGGAAGAGAGATGGGAGGTCAATTTTTAATTAGTTATTTAATTAAGTAATGAGGTGTCATTATGTGATTGGTGTGACATGGTTGGGATAGGGAAATATGGGACATATGATTTTTTTTCCTCTAAAACATGACTATCAAAAATTATTTTTACAGGATTGTCATATTGCCCAACAAACAATAGGCACTTGGGGCAATATCATTTCCATGAAACATAAGTTAAATTTGTTGGGTCATGAGCTTTAGGTCCGTTTTTAAGATCAAAAATAAGTTTTATCTTCAACAAAAAGGTGGATGTCTTTGCAAATCTGATTTAGGTACATCTTTACCTGTATTTTAACTTACACTCGTATGTTTTTTGAACTAAACTAGATATGTCTTTTTGTTACACTTTTATTTCTTGAATTGAACTTTAAACTTTGAATTAGATTATTAAGTGTGTAATTTTGGATTCACTATTTAAAATACTGTTGATTTTGGTTTCATTATTGAAAGCAATGTTGTTAAATACATCCATGGATAAGTATTTAACAAAGAAAATATAATTAGGATTCGTTATCTATGCCATATCAAATGCTCCCCTTCAAACTAATTCATGGCTCTGCTCCTGATAATATCGTCTTCGAGTTTTTTTGTTTCAAGCTTCTTTTTCTTTGAAGATTAAACAAAATATATACATATAGAGAAGGGGGGGGGGGGGGGGGAGAAAGAGAGAAAGAGAATTTCGGTTGCGAAACGGGGGGACCAATGACAACATGTCGCGTGACTGAGACATTTATCAGGGGAAAACCTTAAAAACGGAAAACTGAGTAACACCCTGATAGCCCTTCATCTGGATGGTATGCACTTGTGCATACAAGTAATTTCACACACACACACACACACATATATATAGACATGATAAATGAGTTTGAATCGTTGGTTACTTTTAATCAAATGTCCTCCCATGAATTGCGGCTTAGAATAGAATTGATCTGATGTATCTTGATGCATCTCATTCTAATGTGCATCCATTTATCATCCAAGAGTTGGTAACCACTTTTCACGCTTCTCACGTTAAACTCAATTTCTCACAAGAACCACCCCCCATATATATATACTAGAAATATACCCGCGCGATGCAGCGGAATGTAAGTAAAGAACGAACAATTAATGATACTTCCTTATAGACATATCATCAACAATCAACCATGACGTAAGAATCACAATTTATGAAAACCTAAACCCATAAAGATATTCAGTAATTAGTTTATATTATAATTATTGACGAATAAAATTATAATGATATAATTTATAATAAGAATGAAACGTATTTTACGATTATGTATTTTTAATGTGCTAACGGTGGAAAAAAATAAAACGTATGGATAGAAAACAAATTAATTCGTAGATATTTATGATATTTAATAGTACGGTTAAATTAAAAAATATTCAATATTGGGCTCGTTTTGAAGGTATTGACAAGACGATTATAATGGTATAATTTGTAGAAAAATGAACGTATTTTTTCATTGCATTTTTGTTCATATACGATTATTTATGTTAATATGATAATGGTGTAAAATGAAAAAGTAAGAGATATAAAGTAATTAATAAAGTAATTGTAAGGGTGGTAAATGTAACATTGTAAAGGTGACAAATGTTATTGTACAAAAGATTGTACAATACGTTTTCAAATTTTTATATAGTATTATAGATAATTCGTATATATTCATGATATTTAATAGTACGGTTAAATTAAAAAATATTCAATATTGGACTTGTTTTGAAGATATTGACGAGACGATTATAATGGTATAATTTGTAGAAAAATGAACGTATTTTTTCATTGCATTTTTGTTCGTATACGATTATTTGTGTTAATATGATAATGATGTAAAATGAAAAATGAAAAAGTAGGGGATATAAAGTAAATTAAATAAGTAATTGTAAGGGTGGTAAATGTAACATTGTAAGGGTGGTAAATATTATTGTACAAAAGATTAAGTGTGGTAAATGTTATTGTACAAAAGATTGTACAATAACCGTTTTAGAATTTTTATATAGTAGTATAGATAAAGTAAATTAAATAAGTAATTATAAGGTGATAAATGTAACATTTAAGAGTGGTAAATGTTATTGTACAATAACCGTTTTAGAATTTTTATATAAAACAATTTAATTCGTAGATATTCATGATATTTAATAGTACGGTTAAATTTAAAAATATTCAATATTGGGCTCGTTTTGAAGGTATTGACGAGACGGTTATAATGGTATAATTTATAAAAAAAGAAACGTATTTTTTCATTGCATTTTTATTTATATACGATTATTTGTGTTAAAATAATATGGGTGTAAAATGAAAAATGAAAAAACAAGCGATAAAAAGTAAATTAAATAATTAATTATAAGGGTGATAAATGTAAAATTTAACTTTAATAGCTTTCAAAAAACCGTTTTTCAATAACTGTTTAAGAATTTTAATATATAGTATATATATATATACTATATATTAAAATTCTAATTCGGTTCTTGAAAAGTAGTTTTGTGGAAAACGGTTAAAATTAAATATTACATTTACCATCTTTACAATTAATTATTTAATTTACTTTATATCTCTTGTTTTTTCATTTTTCATTTTACACCCTTATCATTTCACACAAATAATCGTATATGAAAAAAAATGCAATGAAAAAATACGTTTCTTTTTTTACAAATTATATCATTATAATCGTCTCGTCAATACCTTCAAAACGAGCTCAATATTGAATATTTTTAATTTAACCGTACTATTAAAAACTATGAATATCTATGAATTAGTTTATTTTTTATCCATACGTTTTATTTTTTTTCATCTATACTATATATTAAAATTCTAATTCGGTTCTTGAAAAGTAGTTTTTGGAAAACGGTTAAAATTAAATATTACATTTACCACTCTTACAATTAATTATTTAATTTACTTTATATCCCTTATTTTTTCATTTTTCATTTTACACCCTTATCATTTAACACAAATAATCGTATATGAACAAAAATGCAATGAAAAAAATATGTTTTATTTTTTTACAAATTATATCATTATAATAGTCTCGTCAATACCTTTAAAACGAGCTCAATATTGAATATTTTTTAATTTAACCGTACTATTAAAAACTATGAATATCTATGAATTAGTTTATTTTTTATCCATACATTTTATTTTTTTTCACCGTTAGAATATTAAAAATACATAATTGTAGATCAACTAAAATATATTAAAAATATGTTTCATTAGTATTATAAATTCTAATATTATAATTTTTTTCGTCAATAATTTTAATATAAACTAATTATTGAATATTTTTATGGGTAACATAAATTTGTAACCTTATATATATATATATACTATCTATATCTATACTATTATATTAAAATTACAAAATTCAATGTTACATTTAATATCTTTATAATTAGTTATTTAATTTACTTTATATCTCTTACTTTTTCATTTTTCATTTTACACATTTGTTATATTAACACAAATAATGATATATGAACAAAATACAATGAAAAAATATGTTTCTTTTTTTACAAATTATACTATTATAATCGTCTCATCAATATGTTCAAAACAAGTCAATATTGAATATTTTTTAATGTAACAGTACTATTAAATATCATGAATATCTATAAATTAATTTATTTTCTATCCATACGTTTTATTTTTTTTCACCTTTAGCATATTAAAAATACATAATCGTAGATCAACTAAAATATATTAAAAATACATTTCATTATTATTATAAACTAGGCATATATCCGCGCACGATTTGGCGCGAAAAATCGTGAAATCGAAAGAACAATTGACAAAGGTATGTATCCGCTCGTGAAACATCTCGAAATCAAAATGACAATAACGTTTCATTTTAAGTTTGTATTTCTTCGTTCTTATCGATACTTTAGTCTATGATTCACATATAAGTGCACCAAACGACTCAATCACCGTGTTTTCATAGACTAAAATATCGATAAGAACGAAGAATAGAAACTTATAATGAAAACGTTGTTGTCATTTTTATTTCGAGATGTTTCGCGAGCGGATACATATCTTTGTTAATTGTTCTTTCGAGTGCACGATTTTTCGCGCCACATCGTGGGCGGGTATATACCTATATAATCTATATCTATACTATATATTAAAATTCTAATACCGTTCTTGAAAAGTAGTTTTTGGAAAACCAATTAAAATTAAATGTTACATTTACCACCCTTACAATTAATTATTTAATTTACTTTATATCCCTTGTTTTTTCATTTTTCATTTTACACCCTTATCATGTTAACACAAATAATCGTATACGAACAAAAATGCAATGAAAAAATATGTTTCTTTTTTTACAAATTATACCATAATAATCGTCTCGTCAATACCTTCAAAACGAGCCCAATATTAAATATTTTTTAATTTAACCATACTATTAAATACTATGAATATCTATGAATTAGTTTGTTTTCTATCCATACGTTTTTTTTCAACGTTATCATATTAAAAATACATAATTGTAGATCAACTAAAATATATTAAAAATACGTTTCATTAGTATTATAAATTCTAATATTATAATTTTTTCGTCAATAATTTTAATATAAACTAATCATTAAATATTTTTATGGGTAGCATAAATGTGTAACATTATATACATATACTATCTATATCTATACTATTATATTAAAATTGTAAAACGGTTATTTTCAAAATTCAATGTTACATTTAACATCTTTACAATTAGTTATTTAATTTACTTTATATCTCTTAATTTTTCATTTTTCATTTTACACCTTTGTTATATTAACACAAATAATGGTACATAAACAAAATGCAATGAAAAAATATGTTTTTTTTACAAATTATACCATTACTAGGCATATAACCGTGCGATGCAGCAGAATGTAAGTAAAGAACGAACAATTAATGTTACTTCCTTATAGACATGTCATCAACAATCAACCATGACCTAAGAATCACAACTTATGAAACCCTAAACTCTAATCCCATAAACATATTCAATAATTAGTTTATATTACAATTATTGATGAAAAAATTATAATGATATAATTTATAATAAGAATGAAAGGTATTTTACGATTATTTATTTTTAATGTGCTAACGGTGGAAAAAAATAAAACGTATGGATAGAAAACAAATTAGTTCGTAGATATTCATGATATTTAATAGTACGGTTAAATTAAAAAAATTCAATATTAGACTCGTTTTGAAGGTATTGACGAGACGATTATAATTGTATAATTTGTAAAAAAAACGTATTTTTTCATGGTATTTTTATTCATATACGATTATTTGTGTTAATATGATAATGGTGTAAAATGAAAAATGAAAAAACAAGGGATATAAAGTAAATTAAATAAGTAAGTGTAAGGGTGGTAAATGTAACATTGATTTAAAACACAATATTTTATACAATAACATTTACCCCCAATATTACATTTACCACATTCATACTTATTTATTTAATGTATACTTTATATCCCTTGTTTTTTCATTTTACACCATTATCATATTAACATAAATAATCGTATATGAACAAAAATGCAATGAAAAAATACGTTTCTTTTTTTACAAATTATACCATTATAATCGTCTCGTCAATACATTCAAAACGAACCCAATATTGAATGTTTTTTAATTTAATCGTCTTATTAAATATCATGAATATCTACGAATTAATTTATATGATTCACATATAAGTGCATCAAACGACTCAAGCACCGTGTTTTTATAGACTAAAGTATTGATAAGGGCGAAAAAAATACAAACTTAAAATGAAACGTTGTAGTCATTTGGATTTCGAGATGTTTCACGAACGGATACATACCTTTGTCAATTGTTCCTTCGATTTCACGATTTTTCGCGCCACATCGTGCGCAGGTATATGCCTAGTATACTATATAATGAAAAAACTAAAACGGTTATTGTACAAACTTTTGTACAATTACATTTATCACCCTTACAATTACTTATTTAATTTACTTTATATCCCTTACTTTTTTATTTTTCAGTTTACACCATTATCATATTAACACAAATAATCATATATTAACAAAATGCAATGAAAAAATACGTTCATTTTTCTACAAATTATACCATTATAATCGTCTCGTCAATACCTTCAAAATGAGCTCAATATTGAATATTTTTTAATTTAACCGTACTATTAAATATCATTAATATCTACGAAATAATTTGTTTTCTATCCATACGTTTTATTTTTTTTCCACCATTAGCACGTTAAAAATACATAATCGTAAAATACGTTTCATTCTTATTATAAATTATATCATTATAATTTTTTTCGTCAATAATTGTAATATAAACTAATTATTGAATATGTTTATGAGTTTAGGTTTCATAAGTTGTGATTCTTAGGTCATGGTTGATTGTTGATGACATGTATATAAGAAAGTAACATTAATTGTTCATTCTTTACTTACATTCTGCTGCATCGCACGGGTATATGCCTAATATATATATGAAAAGGTTATAATCATTGGTTACCACTCCTCACTATATTATTGTTATGAGCTAAAATGTAGATGGGCTTTGTGATTGAATTAAGGAGGTCCAAGTAGGTTGGGTGTTGTCCATATAAGGACTAATGTAAATGCAGAAGGATTGAATCTAGACGTATCTTTGGCCTATTAAATTGGGTCTCAAATAATAATACAATTAAAAGAGGGCCAAGGAGTATAAAATATAATTTGAAAGAGCAACATCTTTCTTTCAGCTATGAGGTAAATAATATTGTTTTTACTAAATCAAAGATATTTATTTGGTAAAAGGCATCAAGAGACAAGTAACAACCCCATAGTCGAATCATTATCAAAATGCAAGTTAATATTAGCTTACATGATAAATATATCGGTGGTACTTTGGGTGTTTATAACCAAATATTCCTATAAAAAAATTTAATTAAAATAGCATAATTTTAGTAACTGAAGTTTATCAAAATCGTTTATTGGCAAGGACATCAGTCTCACTTACCTTATCGTGTAACATTCTCAGGCATCAAATTGAATTGTTAGTAAGCGTTTTAAATCCAGTAAATGCTTACCGGATAAAGGTTTTTTCCCTCACTTACTGGGTAAGACCTTCGGTCCTTGTTATGTCTCTCTTACCTGGTAAGATTATTGGTTCTTGTCATGCTCAATCGCTAAGGTAGGTAATACTTTAATCACTTAATCGGTAAGCGTTTAGTAAACGAACCATTAATGTTATGTAGTGACTAATGACTGTTAAATATCATAAAGTATTTATATATATGCATGCTCACAAAACACTCTAAATCCCAATTATTGGTTGAATAATCTTTTTTAACATTTTAAAAGATTTTTTTATAGATTTTTTGTTGTTTTATATTTTTATTTGAATCGAACTTTGGTTTGTGGGTACTGGTATTTTCTACACACCCTTTCTTCCCAGAATTTTTTTTATGATCAATTAGAGCCATTTAAACATGGTATCAATCAAATTTGAATAAAAACGAACCATTTATTTATCTCAAAACAAAACATCCTTAAATGGGTCATGGATAGTGGTGGCCAAATGGGCCCGATCCGGTCGGTTAACCGAGATCCGGCCCGGCGCTTGACCTATCCGGCCTGGCCCGGTGCTTAATCGGTTAAAAGTCCGGAATTCGTAACCGGTTATGGATTTTGAGGGATTCGGCGGCTCGGCGCGATCTGGCCCGGGACCGGTTGATGAACCGGTTAAGGGCCCGGCCCGATCCGAAAATTTTCAAAAAATCTATCCGTTAACTAGCCGTTAATATAGCCATTTTTTACCCTTTTTTGCAATCTGACCATTTTTTTTTGCCTCCTAACCCCCCTAAAACACTATAAATAAAGTTGGGTGGTGTATGGGGTTAGACACCAAGTTACAAAACGCAAACAATTCTCGTTTCTCGCAAGTTCTAATATCTCTACTCTCAATTCTCATCTATTTAAAGTATATTTGAGTGATCCAATTTTATTTTTTAAAGTTTATTAATTGATATAATTAATTATATTTAAAAAAAATTAATAAAATAAATAAATAACCCTTAACCGGATTTGGGTCCGGCCCGTAACCAAACCGGGACCGGTTAATTACCTTTAACCGGTTAACAGTCACCTTACCCGGTTACCCGGGATTTTACCCCAAACCGTAACCGGTCCGAGAGCGGTTGGGCCATAACCGGTTACACCCGCTACTGTTTGGGTCCAATGACCATTGGACCCGACCCGGCTAGGCCCGTATCTGACATTTGGCCACCACTAGTTATGGATACTGAAATTAAAAAAAAACACAACCAAACAAAAAGTGCTATGTATGTATGCTACATTCATTGGTAAATAACGATTCCATCGCATCACGAGCTTTCAAGTACCAAAGTAGATGATCAAATCTCTTGAAGTGTCAACATATCATGACCTTTCGATCAATCATTAAGGGGGACCAGGGTAGGCAAGTTAGCATTGAAACAAGATCATAGAGAAGAAGCTTTTGGTGATGCGGGGACTACATTGCTCTATTTGATGTTTGATGATGGAGACCTTTATACTTTGATGGTCCCTAAGTGTAGGGTATGGTGCCCTCATCTCTATTGTCCCAATCACTTTGTGTCACGGTTGCATTAGAGTGTTGAGTCATTGCATTTGATTTTTTTGAGGGATAAATGCACTACTCAATTATATACCCACATGACGTTTGGTTTGTTAGGAATTTAATGTATGAGTTTGATAGCACAACGAAATAGGAAAAGACAATAATTTCAAAATACAAGAGAAAATGATCAAATTCAAAAAAAAATGCTTAATTTGTTATGTGATGCTCAACATAGGAGATTACGCGACCTGGGCTATGCGACCAAGGTCGCATCTAGGAAGTCGCATCTTTGGCACACAATCAGCAAAGGGGCCACATGAAGTGACCACCTCGCATGTGTTCATCGCATATGCACATTTTGTGTCCGGGTAAGTCCTCTTCTGAAGCTACCTGAATTGTTGCATGTATCAATCTCCCTCGCAACCTCCAGGTGGCATAGGCCATCTGACAGGATAAAATGGGGTTTAGGACTCATTTTGATGTGTGAAGTCAATTGGAACAAATAGCAAACATCATGGCTCATATTCTCAAAAATATAAACCCAACTCTCTTGGCTCAAATAAAGTTTACACTTCAGTCTTCCTGACTCAAGTCTTGCGAGTTCAATATACTATTTTACACATTTCATAGGGGTAACGGTTTTTGCCTTCACATAGTTTATGATTTGTTTTATAACTTTGTTAGGCACTTGGATTTAATTATGTTATGTGTACCAAAACTTTGTAGTGTATAGGCTATCAAAGTACGAATTAGTTTTGAACTTTTAATTATAAACACTATGATACAATTGGTTGTATATTTCAACATCCATTATGTACAAACTGCACCGTAAATAAGTTTGAGATATATGCGGTTTGGGGTTTCGAAAAAACCCTCAAAACATACATACCGTTTGGTTTATGGTTTTGACATTAAAATGTACCAAATCATACCCATAAACACCCCTGACAATATCAAAAATATCGTAGATCAAAAGCAAAATAGAAAAATACGAATCAAAATATACATGGAAAAATTATAAGTAAGGTTTAGAAAAATCAAACAAACAAATTTAAGCAAATCACATAAAATAAAGTTTGTGAATGAAAATATGTACGACCTTATTTTACACCAAGAGAAAATGGTATTTTCGGAACAAGATTTAAAAAGTTATTCCCATATAATTTACTACTTTCGTCCTAAAATAAATGTCTACGTTACTAGTTTAGATTGTCCTAAAATAAGTATTTACTCTCAAAATTAAATATCTTTCCACTCTATCATTAATTATGAGATTAAGAAAATTTATTTATGAGATAAATAAACAGGAAAAACCAGTAATAGGGGTTGTTAGGTAGAGGACCGTTGGGCTTGGAAGTGGGAGTGGCATAGGGATCCTTGTGGTCGAGCTACCAACGAGTTAATGATTTGACCGCTTTAATTGAAAATGTTAAACCTCTTTGTAATTGCAGGGACAAGTGGTGGTGGCTTTTAGTTAACGACGGACAATTTTCGGTCAAAATTTTGAAGGCGTTAATTGAAGAGAAATCTCTAATCGAAGGCGGTATTATTTCGAAAACTCGTTGGAACTCTCTCCTTCCCATAAAAATAAACATCTTCGTTTGGCGGGCTCTCCATGGAAGGCTTCCGGTTCGGGTGGCTTTAGAGGATCGAGGGATCGATTTGGACTCGGTGCTTTGTCCCATATGTAAGGAAATACAGGAATCATTGGATCGCTGTCTCGTGGGATGCAAGTTCATAAATGAAATCTGGAAATTGGTTAGGAATTGGTGGGGTCTTGACATCAATCTGGAGAGCAATATAAATAGTGTTTTAAATCATTCGGGTGATTCTTCTTTTCAGATTCTCTAAAAATGATTTGGCAAGCAACTATTTGGGCAACATCTTACTTGATTTGGGGTCATCGAAATAACATGGTTTTCAAAGAGAGGTCGTTATCTGCGGAAGCATTGTTTGCCGACATACGGGTTCGAGTGTACGAATGGATTTCAAGAAGATCTCGTAAAGATTTTATCCCTTGGGATTGTTGGGTTGCCGCTCCTCACCTATCCTCCGCTTGAGCTCCACATTTATGTTGTTGGCGTTCTTTTGGTCGGTGCTCTTAGTTTCTTTCGTGTTTTCCTAGCTTTGTAGTTACTGTTCTTTTTCGTTCCTTTTTGGTTTGTGGGGTTGCTGCACCTAGGGGTGACAAAAAGTGAGCCAACCCATCAACCCAACCCGAACCCAACCCAAAATTAGCAGGTTGGGTTGAGAATTTCAACCCATTTAAGTTAAATTGGTCAACCCGCCTAACCCATTTATTAATTGGGTTTGGGTTGGGTTGAAATTTCCAACCTGTTTTCAACCTGATTTTGATCTATTTACAACCTGATTTCGACCCATTTACAACATGTTTCTAACTCATTTACAACATGTTTCTAACCCATTTATAACATGTTTCTAACTCATTTATAATATTACCTAATATTTTTATTTTAGTTATTAATAAATATAATATAATTTCTATACTAAAATTTGAAAGTTAAAATTGAAACCCTAAATCACAAAAGGAAATAGGCGCCGCTCTTCTTCCTCAGTCCTCTAGGCGTTGAAGTGAACCATTCCACTCCCTCTTCGGCTATGTTCAGTGTTCACGCTTCACGGCGGCGGGCTTCCTCTCCTCTCCCTTTGCTAACGACTCCTCATACGCCGGAGTCCTCTCCCTCTGTTCGACTGTTCCACACTTCCACGAGGACCACCATGAGTTCCAGACTTCCATTGTTCCAAGACGACTTCAGTCCACGACGAGTTCCCGACCTCAGTTCCACTGTTCCACTGTTAAACTTCGAACAATTTATTTGACTTTGTCGTTGTGTATTTATCGTGGAATGAAGTAGTTTAAGTATTTTTATTTCATTTACAATTTTAAATTTAAATGGGTCAACCCAGGTTCAACCCATTTATTTAACAGGTTGGGTTGAGATAGTCATAAACAGGTCAATCCACTACCAACCCATCAACCCAACAGGTTGGGTTGGATTGAAAATCTCAACTCATTTAATTAAACAGGTTGGGTTGGGTTGAGATTTTCCACCCAATTAATAAATGGGTTGAACCCGAACCCAACCTGGTCTATTTACACCCCTAGCTGCACCTCGCAGTGGACTCCTGTTTGTCGTTGTTTTTTTTAATAAATTGTTGTTGCCTTTTAAAACAAAATTAAGAATAAAATTATTTTTTTATTAATAAAAAATATGATAATTACATATTTATAAAAGAGACATAAAAAACTCTTAATTATAACATTTTAAGCACAAAATACAATTAATTAAAGCCGGTTACTTAATTTACAATTTCATAATGCTTTGGTACAACTTATATTTTATTATAAAGATGTAATTTATTTTACTTTTAGTTATGATCTGTTTATAAAGATAATGATAAATTATTTTGTTATGTTATTATATTTAAAATTATTGATAATATATTTTAATAAAAAATAAAACAGGTAGTTTATCTCATAGTGTTTATCGTGTATTTAATATGTTTATTTGCAGTTAGTTATACAAATAAAAATATGGGACTTTAATAAGTTATAATTATGTTTCATTAACTTGTAATTTTGAATTTTAACTAATATATCTATACTATATTATAAAGCGTTTAAGTTAAACTCTTAAAAACTAATTTTTATGCATTAGGTACCACTTATTAATGTATATTACTTAAAATCCAAAAGTACAAATTGATTAAACTTAAGTATAGCTTATAAAAGCTCAATGTTTGAATTTGTGTAACTTACTGCAGATAAGCACTTATTTTTATTTTTTAAAATATCTAAAATTTTTAACTATTGATATAACTAACCGATAAATATAAGAAAGTTCGAGATAAAACACCTTATTTTTATTTTTTATTGAAGTATGTTATCTTTTTAATTTTAAATATAAAATATCTTAAATATAGTTATCATTTAAATTAAACATTTTTTGACCCGTAACAAAATACTTTATTATTATTTTTTATAAAAAACCATAATTAAACTAAACTAAAATATATTTTTGTTTTAAATCTAGGTTTCTCAAAATCGTAAAATAAAATAAAAAAAGACTAACAAAAAGTATGAATAATGATCGAGGGTTCGAGTTCTAGATTTCAGAAATCCGCTGCATTACGAGGGTAAATTTCTAGTTTAGTTATAAAACATTTATTTTATAGTTTAAATCGAGATTAGTGTAGTTCACATGTGAGAGGTTTATTTTAGTTGTCAAATGTTTGAATGTTCCCCACGCCTTCAACCCACTTTTAAAAGCCGACACATGTCAACTGGATTTACAAAAATTCATAAAACCTTTTTTCATTTTTGAAAATTGATTAAAATAGGTAATTAGACCTCTTATATTTACTTTATAGTTGTCTTTTAAACCAATTGACGAGTTTACCTGGAAATTATATAATATGTATTACATGACTTGCATAATCAACTTTTCGGATAAAAAAAATGAGAAAAAGGGCATTATGCATGCTGCGTAAGTAAATATGGGAGGTTTATGTAGGCAATATACAAGTAGCACTTATAAAACTTGCATAATGCCCATTTTTCCTCATTATTTTAATCCGAAAATTGGATTACGCAAGTTGTATAATCTCACTTGCATAATTTTCGGCTACATCTGTGAATGAGTTCAAAAGGTAGTTATAAAATGATCTGAAAGGTTCAAAATATTTATTTTACACAAAAAATTATCAAATAGAATATTTGTATTATAATATTTATAAAAAAATGAACTTAAGAATACTTGATGAATCAATCAATTCCTCAATAGAATTATTGATTCGCTTGATAAATGTTTAGAAAAATTGTTATATCGATCATATGATCAGAACGTAACGTTACACAATTAACAAAAAAATAAAATATTTATATTAAGTTAAACTAATCTTTTCAAATTTTCAAGTAGTAATATTTTAGTATTCAATCATTGTAATTAAAAGTAAATGTCTAATAAAATATTAAGGTAAAATAAATGAAAATATAATATACTTGATCTGATATTTTTCTTTTTCTTTTTATAAAAAGTGATGTCTAATAAAATATTAAGGTAATTTTTTTTACTATTTTGGCTCGAATATAAAAAAATTAGTTAAAGAATGAAAATGTTGGTCTTAAAGGGCTAATTTAATCAATTTACTAAGGGGTTGATACTTTTTTTTTTTTTTTTTTTTTACATTAAGCCCTGTATAGGTTAAATTGTTTGTCTAGATAAATTTGTCTATCTAAGAAATAAGAAACTGATGGGTTTGAGCCTTTGAGGGAGGCAAAGAGAGAGGGTTGGATTATTTTTGGGCATTTCTGGTATTAGTTTGTTTGGGGTGGTTTAATGGGGACAAGTGAGGGGTCCTGCATTATTCCGTATAGTCATTTTGGCTTAATGGCTTAACTAGTAAGCCGTAAAAAAACACTCATGTATGGTTCAACGAATAAGCCGCCTTGACCATTAAGCTGTAAGTAAACAATCCCTAAGGGGTTCTTTGATTTAGACAAGTGAATAAAAATGAAAATGATAATGAATTTTCATTACCTCATTTTAATACGGAATGAAAATTTGGACTTCTAGAGGAATGACCTTAGTATATTACATAATACCAAACAATTTTTTTATTATCAATTCCTATTAGTTATTGTTTAATATCTTTAACAAAAAAAAGGGGGTTTAACAAAAGACAAATAATCGTGTGAGAAACAAGAGTTAAGGTAAGAAGAGAATTGTACTAGGGGCGGACCCATTAAGCTTCAAGCGGGGTCCCGTACACCCGCTCAACTTATTTGCCTAAGTATAATTTTTGTTGCGGTATGAAAGGTGCACCCTCTGAACTTTGAAGGGTGCTCCGTGATATTAAAAAATACAAAGAACATCAACCAAAAAAGCCCTCAAAATCAACCAAAAACTCGAGAAACTCCATCTAAATAAAAAAAAACTCAAAAATCTCTCTAAATCAACCAAAAAACTTTTAAAAAATCCTTCGAAAATGTGGAATTCGGCTAAAACGCATCTGACGACTTTGCGGAACTTTGATTCACCTTAACGGTACATCCGCTAGGCAAAAATCCCGGGTCTGTTACTGATCTGGACTCTTGATCATTTTTAAACTCAAATTCATCCATAAATCATCATTAATACAAGGATTAATCTGGTGCATCTCATCGGCTCAATATTTAACAAGTAAAGTAAAGAAACAAAAAAGGTTGCGGTTTAACGAAGTGGACCCTTGGGGAGGTCCAAGGGAAGGTTTTGGGAAACGAAGAAATCTTGTTACTTTCCAGTTTCCACTATCAACACCTTTTTCACTCACCCACCTCCATCAAATCATCTATTACTACCAACTACTGCTTCTAACTTTTCTTCCTACTACTCTACTCTACCGACATCCATTCTCAAATCACCATTTTTGCATTTCTTCATCTCTCATTCTCACTGTGTTTCATTGTGTGGTATTTAATGCATGCGATCGAGCTCAGCTCGCCTCTATAAAAATGGCCGACATGTGTGATGATATATTACCTCCCACTTGTTCTTCATCTTCTCCACCGCCAACCACCGATGATATTTCCCTTTTTCTCCGTCAAATCCTCCTTAAATCATCTTCTTCGCCATCTTTCGCTACTAAACAAATGCAATGTGAAATCCCACCACTACAACCGGTTTATTCATCCGGGTTACCCGTTCCAGATCGCATCCCCACCTTCTCCACCCCTGGTGGTGCTTATTTGCCGGGGAATGCGGTGGCCTACGTCTCGTCTTCTTCCGTCGGAACGATCGATAATGATCCCGATGAATATGACTGCGGAAGCGAGGTATTCCGATTTTGTGTGTGTTTTTTTGTTACACTTCGATTGTGAGAGTTAGGGTGTGTTTATTACCAGTTTAATGGACTTATAGCTTATTCCGTCAATTATACATGACTGTTTGCGGGTACTTAAATGATATAAAAAGCTTGCAAGGGAGATTTATGGACAAAGTTTAAGTTTTTTTTTCCAAACCCGCATTAAAAAACTCTCGTTTCATGAGAACGCTCCCTAAACAAAAACCTTTCGTTTTAATTAGACTTAATGAAAAACCAACCAAACAGTTGCTTCGTAACATATGGATTTTTGTTGTGGATTTGATAGTACCAGCAAATTTCAATCTACAGAACTTGTAATCAGTTTAATGACGTTAGAAAATTGTTTTCCTATGTTTCAGAATCAAATAACATCGGAAACCTGGGGAAACGTATTTGCATTAATTGATGATGAGGGTTGGATTCATGTGCTGTTTTTTGGATACCCGCGGTGAGGCCATGATTTTACAATTGAGACTTCACAAAACACTGTGAAGGTAAAAAATCCGAATCTTCACATTTTGCTGCGAAGGGTTTACTGTTTTACTGTGAAGTTTCAAGAGTAAGAACGTGGTCTCCCGGGTCTCACAAAAATAGGACCCAAGTCTTGATGATGATTGATTTTGTTAAATGGAACCTATTAACGTTTTTTTTTCTCTCTCTTTTTTGATGGAGTAGGAAGGTTTTGAAAATTTGATGGAAGAAATGGCGGCAAAATCTAACCCTCCTCGTAATCCTTCCAAACGAACCAGAGCTGCAGAAGTTCATAATTTGTCAGAAAAGGTTGGCTTCCATCTTCAATTTGTTGGTGCATGTTTGTGTTCTTCATGATTTTGATTTTCTTAATTGTGTACTGAACAGAGGAGGAGGAGCCGGATTAATGAGAAAATGAAGGCGTTGCAGAAACTGATCCCCAATTCAAATAAGGTTAGTGGAATTGTGTATTTTCATTCAACAATTAAGATTCTTGTTACACAAATGATTGTATTGTATATATATATTTTGTATTGATAATGATATCGTTTCTTGTTCTTGATTGGGGCTTTTGATTTGTGGTTTTGATTGATAGACGGATAAGGCTTCCATGTTGGATGAAGCCATTGAATATCTGAAGCAGCTTCAGCTCCGAGTACAGGTATGCAAGTTCCTGAAACTCATATTTGAGCGTATTATAGTTGGTTTGCAGCAAGGGTGAGTGTTTGAGTCCGTATCGGCTAGACTTGGATCATTTCTGCTCAGAGCATCTCCAACAGCTATGTTAAAATAGAGAAAAGATGGATTTTAACAACTTTTTTACTTCAACAGTTATGCTATCTTGTATGCTAAAATAGAAAAAATGAGGAAAGAGATTATAAAAATCTCTAAATTTAGAGAAATCTTTAAAACTTTAGAGCATCTCCAACATAATCTTTAAAAAATTTCTAAAATGGAGAACCAAAGTTTAAAATATTTAACAAAAATTGCATTCATCTCCATCAATTCTCCATTTTAGAGATGACATCATTTCTTATATTATTAAAATAATATTATTAAAATAATATATATCTAATAAAATATTGTTTTTCTCTCCTACACATTTCATTTCAAAATTTCTTATTGGTGGAATATAATAAAAATCATTTATGTCACATGGTAATCATTTTTGGAGAGTTCTCCAAATTTGGAGAAAATTACGCTCTCTCTCTCCTACTTTCTCCATTTTTGGGAAAGATTTGGAGAATTTGTTGGAGAAAAAAACACCAAAAATTTTCATTTTCTCCATTTTGGTAGAAGAGAGAAATAATATAATAATATTTTCTATCAATAAAAGAATTTTAAATTTAATGTGGAGAAGAGAGAAACAATATATTATTAAATGTATTGATTATTTTATTAAAAAAGTTAATGTTAGATTGCTAAAATAGAGTAGCGGTTGGAGATTGATATAATTTTTCTTAAAGATTTGGACGTTTTCTACTCTATTATAGAAAAATTATACCATAGCTCTTGGAGATACTCTCAATATATGTTGGAACTTGCCTCCTTTCCTCGAGGGATCTTTTGTTGAGTAATTTAATAGGGTTCTGCACTAGGACCGGCTTTTCGTTCCAACTTCCAATCCTGTTTTCAGTGAGAAAAAAAAGGGTCCGTGCTTTTTTAGGCCTACGCCAGGCTTTGGGGATCATGCTTTTTTAGGTCGGGCTTTTTCGGGCTCCCCAAATTTCAGCCTGATCGGGCTTTTGAGACTTGGACAGGACCAGACTTCGGGCTTGAGCTTTTCTTCGGGCTTGAGCTTTTCTTTGCATCTCAAGTTTCACATATTCTCACAAATGTGTGTTTGAATGTCCAACATTATACTCACACAAGTTTAATTCTTCATGGTATGTAACGTGTTGGTTAATGTTCAGATGTTAACAATGAGGAACGGAATAAATTTGTGTTCCATGTCTGTACCATCTGGAGTTGTTCAGCCACACCAGCTCCCCCATTCAAGAATTGGCTTGAACGAAGGAAACGAACCTGCAAACATGACAACACTGAACCAAGAAATGCACATGAATCCCATGATCAGCCTCCCGATTCAATGCTCCAACCGGAGCCAGCCATCGATCCCTGATCTTTCACGTATAATCAATCCAGGACCTTCAACTTCATTCGGTACTCAACATGGATCATTTGATTTCCCTAATCACCCCAGGGTAACTTGATTTTCTTTAAAGTTTGTTGTTACTCCATATTTGATAAGATTGAGGACAAAGATTTGTACGAATTCCTGTTTCTGTGATTTGCAGGAATTTTGCAGGGAGGGAGTGTTTTCGTGCCACCGGACTGATATAAATTGCAATGGATCAAATTCATTAGGTGAGTTGTAAAATTTTGTTAAGAGTTAGAAGGTTTCTGAGATGTTTATGTGAAGCTATTAGTTGTGGGAATATCTATTTGTTTTTTCCTTATCTGTTTTGTTTCTGAAAGCATCTCAAATGGGAATGAAAGCAAGCACCCAAGAACAGCAAGAATCTGAGGGGTGAAAGAAGCAGCAGGAATTGGTTTAGGTAAAAGCTTCTATTCATTTAACATTATTGTGGATCATATCTTCATTTTCTTAGAATCTTTAATCACACACAATAACAATAATAATGATAATAATAATTGTATGAAGACGAATGCCATGTTTGGCATAACCTAACTTATTTATTGAGCTTATTGAAAACACGCTGTTTGATAAGCTTTTTTAAAAGCTATTTAGAGCATCTCGAACAGCATTGCTATAATAGAAAAAAATGACTTTTTCTTTGCTATTTCTCTCCAACAGCTTTGTTAAAAGGTTTGCTAAAATAGAGAAAGGGCAAAAAATCTCTAAATATAGAGAATTCTCTATAATCCCTAAAGTAGAGAGACAAACTATTATTTTAATCAATCCAACCAATAAGATTCAATTTTTAACATTTTATTTTAAGTTTTTTTTAAATGTATTGGGATGATAAATTATGGAATATTATAATAATATAAATAATGATTGATTCTCTAAAATAGAAAAGCTGTTGGAGTTAGAAAAAAATGTTTTTAGAGATTTTGACTTTCCATTCTTTATTTTAGAAATGTTGTTGGAGATGCTCTTAAGATAGCTTATTGGAGCTTTTTTTTTCAATTGTGTCCCTTATATTTATCTTTTTAGTTTAATTTAATTGTCATCTAATTTATTGGCTAAATCATAGAGCAAGTCACAATAGCCTCCAAAAGAGCTCATAAATCTAATTTATATCCATGTATCATTTATAAAGCTCTATAACCCAAAAAACAAGTTGTTTCAATAACCTCCAAATCAACTTAAAATCATGATGGAAGTTATTGGTAACCCGTTTACTTTGAGGTTATAGAGAGCTAACCCCAATCTTTCTAAAGGTAACCTCTCCAAAGGTAAGACATGTGTGTGAATCACAAGAATATAATAGAAAGAAAGAAGACAAAATCTTCTTAGAAGAATAGTTGATATAGAAAACAAAAAAGACAATAAAATTGTGATTTAATTGACCAAAAGTCTTTGTATCCAACCAAACCATGCCTTAATTAATCCAGTGTAATTGGCTTTGTTTGTTTTCAGGGGTTATGAGGATGTAATGAGCTAAAGAATACCATGGATTTGAGCTTTCTTTAACTCTTGACTTGTGATTTGATTTTACTTGTACTACTATTAGAAGATGTTGTGTATATATTTGCTTTGTTATCCTGTAGAAATTAATATGATGCTGGAGCTTTCATCAATGTTCACTTTTGAAGCTGAATTAAAAAAAAAAAAAAAAAGTTAACCTTGAATGGATCAATGGATGAATTAGAAGAGAAGAAATAAAAAAGCATAAATTTATGGGTCTTTGTAGAATAATAAAGATTTCATTTTCCCTAGTCCATGTCCATCAAGTGTGGGCATTTTGACTTGTGGGTCAAATAGAGTACCCCATAAAGCAAGCTGAAGGGCCATTTTGAATTCAACAACATGATGGTTGTTATCAAGTCTAAAAGTAAACATAGAAAAATACTCACCTGTCATTTCAATGTAATTCTAGTTCCAAGCAGTTAAAACCAAGTTATAATTATGCTTTGACTTTTGACTTGTAATTTGGGATAATTTTAAGGGAAATTAATTAAAGTAGTCATTTCAGAAAATCGGATTTACCTTCTAACCATTCTCTCCCTCAATTTATTAAAATAGCCCATATGTTCGTGAAAGAAGTTCGTATATATGAACACCTTCTTAGAACTAATAAATTTGATACATCTTCGTAATATAATTTAAAAACTCATTAAAAAATCATAAGTTCGTGAAATGGTTCGTGGAAAATGCAACGAGTTAAAAAAAATTATGTTTTTTGCCCCTGTTCGTGAAATTCCAATATATTACGAACTGGAAGTTACAATTTTGACCTTGATCGTGATTAAAGATTACGAACTCAAATTATTAAAAAAATAAGCAAGTTACAATTATGACCCCTCATCTTTGGAACATAATTCTAAGATATTTATCTTTTTGGCCCCTGATCGTGATTAAAGATTACGAACTCAATTTATTAAGAAAAAAATAAGCAAGTTATAATTATGACCCCTCATCTTTGGAACATAATTCAAATATATTTACCATTTTGGCCCCAATTCGTGGATTTTGTTCGTGATATACGAACATTTATTTGAAAAATAAATTACAATTTCGGCCCCTCATTGTAACTTCCAGTTCGTAATATATTGGAATTTCACGAACATGGGCAAAAAACGTAATTTTTTTTAACTCGTTGCATTTTCCACGAACAATTTCACGAACTTATGAGTTTTTAATGAGTTTTTAAATTATGTTTGTATATACGAGCATATATTACGAAGATGTATCAAATTTATCAGTTCTAAGGAGGTGTTCGTATATACGAACTCCTTTCACGAACATATGAGCTATTTTAATAAATTGAGGGAGAGAATGGTTAGGAGGTAAACCCGATTTTCTGAAATGACTACTTTAATTAATTTCCTAATTTTTATTGAATTTACTCATTATTGTATATATTATTTACAAAAAAATTTAGAAAAAAGAATGTTGGTTTCCGTTGTTGTCTAGAAAGAATAGATGGGAGAAGAAAGATGAAAAAGAAAGGAATTTTGAATGGAGTGTAAATGATGCGAGTCGAGCTCGAGTATCATTATACTCGACTCGACTCGTTAGTATATCGAGTCGAGCTCGAGTTCTAGTCGAACCTATTCGAGTCGAGTGTTGACCGAGTTTTAACCGAGTCGATCTCAAGTGAGTCGATCTCGAGTAGCTCGTGAGTTGTCTCGTCTCATTTACACCCCTACGTAGGCTCAAGCCATTTAACAAAGGCAAAATATGTAAATCAAGGGAGGAGAAATGTCTATATATAGTGGAGTTCAAAGCATTGTGTTCTATATCTCGCCAATGTGAGATGGATTAGACACAACATCAACAGTTTACCCATGTCTTTTACACCATCATTTTCCAAAAAAAAAATCAAAAAACTTGAGTTTATTATTATTATTATCAATTAAATTAAAATAATATTACTAATTATTATTATTATTTTGCTTATCTAGTATCTCACGAGTTTATCGAGTCGAGTATCAAGTCGCTCGACTCGACTCGTTAGTATATCGAGTCGAGCTCGAGTTCGAGTCGAGTGTTGACCGAGTTTTGACCGAGTCGATCTCGAGTAGCTCGCGAGTTGTCTCGTCTCATTTACACCCTTAGGAATGAAAGTTGAGGAAAGGAAAGTAAATAATAAGTAAATTATAATACAAACGGTAAGTTGCATATTTTTTCTTAGACTTATGTCTCTTAAAAAAACGAGTAAATTATAGATTTGGTTTATTAGGTTTATCATTTGTATATGGAATTGATTATTTATCTTCATTTTATTAGTAAATAAATAAATAACCTCTCACTTATGTAATTTATATTTGAATCGGTCCCTCATACTAACGGTCGTCTATTTTCTTCGCTAAGTTAGAGGACAAAATTATTTGTCTTGTTATTTTTCTTAATTTTAACATTTTAAATTATTTATTTGTCTTTTTCTTCCATTTTCATCATCCTCAACCATATCCCCAATCATCAAGAACATAGTTGTGAACATATGAAAAATACTAAATTAAAAGCTCATTCAAAAGAAAAAGCATAAATCAAATCCATTCAAGAACATAAAAAACAAAGCAAATATTTTTTTTCCATTAAACATTTTTTTTAATTTTTTTTCTTTTCTTTTACTTGAATCTTCGTCTTCTTCACTTAATCAAGAAGAATCAAGAAGCACACACATACATGAAGCAGATCTATAAAAAGCGCACACACAAACACACAAAAACAGATCTATAGGTAGGGATCCTCGAAGCAAATATGTTCTAATTTGATCGTTACGGGCTGCAATCCTCGATCTCATACGGTTTCCATTTGTCATAGTGGTGGAGATTTTGGATGGAGAAGCATGAAGTGTAGATCTAGAGGTGAGGGGATGGGTTACGAGCCATGAAGTAGATCTCCTCCTCATCTCTTTGTGTCATCGAACCCATGGATGAAGTAGTGTTGGTAATTTCCACTATATGTATAAAAAATACATATATAATTACACCAATGTAAAACTAAAACCAAATATAATCAACAAATGATTAGTATAACTCAAATGTAAAGGAAATCGACAAAAGAATTAAACGAATAAACCGTAGATTAGTTTAACGATGCTGAGGCACGTGTTGAACACGATTCCCTTAAACAGATTCGCCGTCTGTTCCCAGGGTACAACAGCAGAAGCAGTGTGTACTGCCGGATATCACCACTTGCTTGAAAAAGTCACCGGAACAAGAACGTATGCAGTAGAGAATTAGGGAGATATCGTTTTTCCTTTGGGTATTCGATGTGTGTCGTTCGTGTGTTTGAATAACAACTCTAGTCTCCCTTTTATATTGACAAAACTGAAATCCACACTTAATATTTTAATTATTGATAATTAAAATATTTATTTCAGTAGTCAATATACATGATATCGGGAGTTACAAATCGATTTGAAACAGATATCCGCGCGGTTGGCTGCGCGGATTCACCAGCGCCTCAACACGCGCGAGACACTGTCTCGTAACCATCCTCGAAACCATTCCAAGGCTCGGCGCGGCTGGCTGCGCGGATCCATCCGCGCCATGACCCGCACACGACACTGTTTGGGTCACATTCCAGTGCTTGGCGCGGTTGGCTGCGTGGGTTCACCCGCGCCAAAAGTCGCGCACAACACTGGACCAAAACCAAAAAATTCGCAAAAACTACTCTGTGCGAGCACAAGATTTCGAAGCGGCATTCGTGTCCGCAGGTCGCGCCCATGCACAAGTTCGCCGATTTTAGCCTACGAAAGTCACAATCGGCACAAGTTCGCCGATTTTAACCAAACTAAAAGCTTGTAAGCTCCTTCCACATCCAAGGTTATAAACCTCAAAAGATTTGGTCCTCCTTCCTATGTGGGACAAGATCCCACACCCACTTGGTTTTGCCAATTTTTATCCCAAACACTCAACTTTGAGCATCGATATCTCATTCACACATATTCCGTTTTGGACACACAATATATCGTTTCGAAGCTCTCATATAGGAGAACACAAACCCACGAAGAGTTAGATATATACTATACATATACATGTATTTATTTGTGTCCAAAGTTAGTAAAAAAAATCACATTTTTACTTAAAATTTTCCAACAATCCCCCACATGAATGGAGATCGATCTTTGCATACGAAATTTTCCTACGAAATTTCCAATGGTCGAATCTTGCAAAGGATAGGTAGGTGTTATCCTTTGAACCTTCCCTTGTGAAACACACTTAGCCTCCTAGTTGTCAATAGACTCGATGTCCTTGAACTGAACTGCCATTTATGTAGGCGACAATACATTTCACACAAAATTCTTCCTAACAAGGTCATATCCTCATAGTCGTGTTTGTTATGGTCATGAACACTAGCCTGGTTCAGCGAGAGCTGATAGGAATTGAGCCCCCACAATTCCCTTCGAAGCGACCCCACTTCTCTCTCACATAGGTGATTTTCAATAATCATTAAAAGCCATAGGCTTAGCCTCATTATCACTGATTCCAGAATTGGAGTTTGAAGTTTATTAACTCCCCCACAGTGACCTCCCCTATTCATACAACTAGGTTGTCCTTTTGAACCCAGATCCTAGGATCTCCAGTCTTCTGGGTGAGGTTTCCTTTGCATGAATTACTCATTCAAGGGCTTTAGTCCCATTCCTCTCGACGACTTGTACACCAAATCTCTACTTAGGCCTTTCGTAAGCGGATCCGCAATGTTATCCTTTGACTTCACATAGTCAATTGTGATAACTCCAGTAGAGAGTAATTGGCGAATCGTATTATGTCTACGTCTAATATGTCTAGATTTCCCATTATACATTGTACTTTGAGCTCTACCAATCGCCGATTGGCTATCACAATGTATACATATGGTCGTTACCGGCCTAGGCCATTTGGGAATATCTTCCATGAATTGACGTAGCCATTCTGCCTCTTCACCACATTTATCCAAGGCAATAAATTCAGATTCCATCGTGGATCTGGCTATAACAGTTTGCTTGGACGATTTCCAAGATATAGCCGCACCTACAAGTGTAAACACATATCCACTTGTCGATCTGGAATCCTTAATATCAGATATCCAATTTGCATCACTGTAACCTTCGATTACCATTGGATATTTTCCATAATGCAGTCCATATTCACGTGTGTATCTTAGATATCTTAACAATCTAGTAATACTCTTCCAGTGTTCTAAACTGGGATTACTAGTATACCTACTTAGCCTGCTCACTGCATATGCTAAGTCAGGTCTAGTACAACTCATAATATACATCAGACTGCCAATTATTCTTGAGTATTCTACTTGTTCAACACCTTCCCCTCTATTCTTAGATAGATGTTGACTAATATCAATTGGAGTTCTAGCTATACTAGTATCTCCTTCATTGAATTTCTCAAGAATCTTGTCCACATAGTGTGTTTGATTTAACACCATACCATTTTGGGTTCTTGTGATTTTTATCCCAAGAATCACATCCGCTAAACCCAAATCTTTCATGTCAAATTTAGATTTCAACATATCCTTTGTGGACTTTATCATTTTATCATCGCTGCCAATGATAAGCATATCATCAACATATAAACACAAGATGACATATCCATGAGTGGTGTCTTTCATGTAAAAACACATTTATCACACTCATTTATCTTAAACCCGCTTTCTAACATGGCTTGATCAAACTTTTGATGTCATTGCTTTGGAGCTTGCTTTAGGCCATACAAGGATTTAATAAGTTTACAAACCTTGTTCTCTTGTCCCGGGGCAACAAATCCCTCAGGCTGCTCCATATAGATTTCTTCTTCTAAATCTTCGTTTAGAAAAGCAGTTTTTACATCCATTTGGTGAATTTGCAGATTTCTAATGGTTGCAATCGCTAACACCAATCTAATGGATGTTATTCTTGTCACCGGCGAATAAGTATCAAAATAATCTAGACCTTCCTTTTGTCTATATCCTTTGATAACTAATCTCGCCTTGTATTTATCAATACTGCCATCAGCTTTCATCTTTCTTTTAAAGATCCAACGGTAACCTAGTGGCTTACAATGTAACACCCCGGATTTTCGATAAGTAAAGGCCACCCGGACATTTTCGAAACTCGTAGATGGTGGGGGGTATGTTGGGAAAACTTCGTTTAAAGTCCCTTAGGGTATCGAGGACTCTAGCATCGAAAAAGTCGGATTTTCGGAGTTCGGGGGGAGTGGGGCGACAGTGCCCGGCGACTGTGCCAAAGGACACAATCGCGTGGCATAGTCGCCGGGACTCCACCCTTTGCGGTACAAGTGGGGCGATTGTGCCCCTGCGACAGTGACCATGTCAAGGTCGCGGGGCACTATCGCGAGCGGGTGCCAGGGCATTAAAATGTCCGAATTCTCACCATTTCTTCTCATTTCTCATTTCTCATTTCTATCTTCTCCCCTTTTCTCTCCTAAACCCCAAAACCGAACCCTAACCTATTTTGGGGGTTTTTCCTCCCCAAACCACATGACTACTCACCATCTAACTAGTTGGAATCTTGAACCACAAAACCTCCATTTTCATCTTCCTCGTCAAGTTCATCGGTTGGAAGCTCGGGTTGAAGAGTTGGATTGGGTGTTCTCGGAAAGTCTCTTCATCTCTAATGGTAAGCTTTCTTGAAATAATGTTATAAATGCTCCATTGGTGGTTTCTTAGTGTTTGATATCTCGAATCTCGGATTTGATGGTTTTTGGGAAACTAGGGTTTTGATCTTGTTGAGGATTTTAGTAATTAAAGGTTGGGGAAATGTTTCTATATGATTATGTATGGGTATTTATGATTTGGATTTGTATGGATCTAGGTTTTGGAAGTTTTCGACTTGAGGATTCAAGCAGCCTTCAAAAGAGCTCGTTGGGTGAAATCTAGATTTAGCCTAAATCTAGCGAGGTGAGTTCAAGTTGATTTGTGAAAACGTTGTACATGCCAAAATGTCTTTTCTAAAGTGTTTATGTGTTTTACATGAAATTATCAAATGTTGGGTTATTTACTAATCTTGAATTATTTGATGTATTTAGCCTTATAAACTTTGTATAACACCCACATTTGGGGGTTTTGGGCATTTTGATAAATGTGTCACAAATGAATGTGTTTTAAATGTTTTATTGCACAAATAGATTTTTAGTCAAAGAGATACACTTTTAAATGTTTGTCGGGTTTTATGCATCATTCATGAAAGAGAATGTTTTATAAAGTATTACTTGCACATTTATGTGAGGTACTTGAAAGAATGTTTATAGTCTCATCTTATGATTTTCATTCTTATCAACAGTTAAATTTGGAAAATGCATATTTTTGGTGTTATGAGGCATTTGGAAAATATAAGGGTATAAGTTCATTTGGAAAATGGGTTGCCTCAACTAACGTTGAGTTTTGAACTAATCCTACTTTTAGTCATTGTGTTTGCATATCCGTTGGTCGAGTGAGTTGTAATTTTTATTTCATTTACCAATGAGTCAATGGGTTGCTAAGCCAGCAGCTTAGTATTTTTATTTCGATTGGGTTTTAGGACAATTGTCCAGTTTTGGTAGCTCGACTTAGAGCCTTGGTTGCGATATTGGATGAGGATTTCAACATAATGACCTTTCGCGGTCGAACCTTTCGCGGTTGAAGTTGACTTTCCGTGGGTGTAAGTTTGAAGCCACTAAGCCTAACATCCCTTGCGTGTACTTTTGTTTATATGACTAGTCTTAACAACATAAAATGGACTTACTTTGTGGACCGTCACATTTTATGGAATCGGGTCTTCCCCGTCACCGAAAGGTGTTGTTTTTGGGTATTGAGTTTTATTATCCAAGTTTTCGGTAACGTTTTGTATAATTGGGTTTTACCCTTGGTTTATGGGTTGAGTATTATGTCCACCCGTGTTTTGGGTGTTTTGGGATATAAGGTTTAACCGTATCTCTATAAATGGAGAGTTCAATTTATATTTACGCCTTGAGTGAATTTTGGGTTAAAACTAATTTATGAATGAGCGGCTTACATTGGTATCATCATCTTTGAAGTAGTTTGGTTTGGAAAATGTCCACATTGGAGTTCTTTGTCTAAAATGCATATTATTGGAAAATGAGTCGTTTTCACATGCAAGACGTATCATATTGAAGGACTATAACTTTAACTGCATCCTTTCTTTTTAAACGATTATTTTATATATGTTAAAAAACTCTTGAGCTCACTAGGCGTTAAGCCTAACCTTTTTATTTGTCAGCATGTGCATCAGGTTTCAAGGTTGGGAGTTGGTTCTAGTTGTCCTATGAAGAGTAGAGCCTTAGCTAGATCCGAAAGTAAGTATTCGGAAAAGTCTTCCGCTTTATGGAGATAGTGACTATGCATGGGGTTTAGTAGCACCCGTACTTATCATGGACTTTTGTATAGAATGAATGTTTGTATTTAGGTTAAATCTTAAATTGTGGTTGCAGATGATTCTTTATTGGTGTATTTAGAAAATTTTAAATTAGTTGCTATTTTCAGAATTCAGGGTGTTACATACAACCCGGTGGTAGGTCCACTAGTTCCCATGTATGGTTTTGTAAGATAGATTCTATCTCACTATTGATAGCTTCTTTCCATTGAGGTCCCTCCGAAGACGTGACCGCCTCACGATAGGTTTTAGGTTCACTTTCCACCACGTAGGTGAGAAAAACGGGACCAAACGATTTTTCAACCCTAGCTCGTTTACTTCTTCTAGGTTCCACATCTTCTTCATCAAATAGAATTTGTTCATCCTCTTGAACAATTTCTTAACCTTTAGAAGATGACGCTTGATCTTCCTTGTTCAAATAAGAAAATACGTCTTCAAAGAATGAAGCATTTCTTGACTCCATAATTGTATTCTTGTGTATCTCGAGATTTTTAGATTCATACACAAGAAACCGATAAGCACTACTATTTTGTGCATATCCAATGAATACACAATCCACTGTTTTAGGTCCTAATTTTTGTACCTTAGGAGGAGGTACAACCACTTTAGCTAGGCACCCCCACACTCGTAAGTACTTGTAAGATGGTTTTCTACCCATCCAAAGTTCATACGGTGTCTCGTTTTTTTTTCTTGCGGGGTATCTTATTTAAAAGATAATTAGCCGACAAAATAGCTTCCCCCCACATGTTCTGACTTAGGCCAGAACTGATCAACATGGCATTTACCATTTCTTTCAAAGTGCGATTCTTTCTTTCAGCAATACCGTTTTGCTGAGGTGAATAGGGTGTTGTGAATTCATGTCGAATTCCATTGTTAGAACAAAATTCAGCAAACGGTGAAACATATTCACCTCCCATATCGCTTCTCACGACCTTGATTTTCTTGTTAAGTTGATTTTCAACTTCATTTTTATACAAGATAAACTTGTCTATTGCTTCATCTTTACTCTTAAGTAAATACACATAGCAATATTTCGTACTATCATCGATAAACGTGATGAAGTATTTGTTCCCACCTCTAGTAGGAATCAATTTTAAATCACACACGTCAGTATGAATTAAATCAAGAGGTTCGGTTTTCCTTTCAATCGATTTGAAAGACGTTCTCGTAAGTTTGGATTCAACACATGTGGGGCATTTGTTATTTGAGTCAAAATCAAATTTTGGTATGCAGTTTAATTTAATTAAACGTCGAATGGAGTTATAATTTACATGTCCTAAACGTCCATGCCAAACATTTGGAGATTCAAGCAAATAAACAGAACTTGAAATAGTTTTATTCATTTCATTGAAAACTATTGTATTTAACTTGAACATACCATTCAAAGCATTTCCATTACCCACATGCATACCACTTTTGGACAAAACAAATTCGTCCGACTCAAACACTAGTTTGAAACCAAACTTGTTTAACAACCAACCCGAAACGAGGTTCTTTCGAAGTTCCGGGACGTACAAAACATCCTTAAGCTTAAGCTCTTTCCCGGAAGTCATCTTCAAAATGACGTCTCCAATACCCTTGACATCGACGGTGGCGGCATTTCCCATAAAGAGCTTTTGCCCAACATCAACATCTTTGAAGGAGATGAAATTGCTTTTGTCATGACACACATGCGGGTAGCTCTAGTATCAATCCACCATTCTCTAGAGCTTGCACCAATCACATTCACTTCCGAGTCCATGGCCGTGAGATCCGTGATCATTGCCACCATGTACTCGTTCACCATTTGTGGAAAACAAATTCCCGTGAATGTTTTAGTACTACAATATCATTCTGTTTACGCAAAACAAAAAAGGAATTGAATCAAATACAAATTTGATTGATAATCCTTTTATACAAACAATAAAGGTCTTCAATCAAAAAACAAACTCGTTTAAGAATATGTTTATAAAATCGAAATAAATCGATTTAAAACCTTTTTCTACAAAATCGAAACAAACTCGATTTTAGTAATCTTTTTCTACAAATCGATGTAAACTCGATTTATATTTTATTTCCACTACATCGAAACACAATCGATTTGGAAATTTTCTTTACACAATCGAAACAAACTCGATTTTTAGATTCTTTTCAACAAAATCGAAAACAATATCGATTTAGAATCTTTCTACACAAACTTGAAACAAGTTCGATTTTTACAAACTGTTTACAAACAGTAATAATTTAAATCGACAAATACGATTTAAAATATGTTTACACAAAACATATAAAGAATTAAATCGAACCAATAGTCGATAGAAATTCTTTTCCACATAAAACGAATTAATCGAAACAAACTCGATTCTCAATCCGTTTATACCCTTAAATCGAGACAAAACTCGATTCGTAACAAATCGAAATAAATTCGATATACAGTCTGTTTACACAAAACAGATAACCAATTGAATCGAGCTAAACTCGATTCGATTCACGTGTACAGTTAGTACCACGGAAAAAAAAAATTGTTTACACAAACAGACTACTATACCACAGGAAATAATTTGTTTACAAAAAACAGAGAACCAAACGTATCAAGATAAACTCGATACACAAATCTGTTTAAGATTGTTGGTAATTTCCACTATATGTATAAAAAATACATATATAATTACACCAATGTAAAACTAAAACCAAATATAATCAACAAATGATTAGTATAACTCAAATGTAAAGGGAATCGACAAAAGAATTAAACGAATAAACCGTAGATTAGTTTAACGATGTTGAGGCACGTGTTGAACACGATTCCCTTAAACAGATTCGCCGTCTGTTCCCAGGGTACAACAGCAGAAGCAGTGTGTACTGCCGGATATCACCACTTGCTTGAAAAAGTCACCGGAACAAGAACGTATGCAGTAGAGAATTAGGGAGATATCGTTTTTCCTTTGGGTATTCGATGTGTGTCGTTCGTGTGTTTGAATAACAACTCTAGTCTCCCTTTTATATTGACAAAACTGAAATCCACACTTAATATTTTAATTATTGATAATTAAAATATTTATTTCAGTAGTCAATATACATGATATCGGGAGTTACAAATCGATTTGAAACAGATATCCGCACGGTTGGCTGCGCGGATTCACCAACGCTTCAACACGCGCGAGACACTGTCTCGTAACCATTCCAGGGCTCGGCGCGGCTGGCTGCGCGGATCCATCCGCGCCATGACCCGCGCACGACACTGTTTGGGTCACATTCCAGTGTTTGCACAACACTGGACCAAAACCAAAAAATTCGCAAAAACTACTCTGTGCGAGCACAAGATTTCGGAGCGGTATTCGTGTCCGCAGGTCGCGCCCATGCACAAGTTTGCCGATTTTAGCCTACGAAAGTCACAATCGGCACTCCCCCTTGCGCGCGGGTAGGTGATGGAGTAAAACCAAACTAAGAGCTTATAAGCTCCTTCCACATCCAAGGTTATAAACCTCAAAAGATTTGGTCCTCCTTCCTATGTGGGACAAGATCCCACACCCACTTGGTTTTGCCAATTTTTATCCCAAACACTCAACTTTGAGCATCGATATCTCATTCACACATATTCCGTTTTGGACACACAATATATCGTTTAGAAGCTCTCATATAGGAGAACACAAACCCACGAAGAGTTAGATATATACTATACATATACATGTATTTATTTGTGTCCAAAGTTAGTAAAAAATCACATTTTTACTTAAAATTTTCCAACAAGTAGATCTCTATCTCGTCTCGCCAGTTTAGATTTGCTTTATATTGAACACAAAAGTGTCTCCCAACTTGGGATCCGTCTCCTACTTCTATTTTCTTACATTTTACATAAAAATGAGTTTGATAATGTTGGTTTTGGGTTTTGGTTTTGGTTTGATTGATTCATGTTTGATTTATAAATTTTGATATAAGGTTTTTGATTTATGTTTTAATTTGGATTTTTTATCTATATTTTGATTTAGGTTTTAAGGTTTTATTTATGTTCTTGATGAAAAAGATGAAGTTTATAATAACAAAAACAAATAATTAAAAAATGATAGAAAAAGATAACTTTAGAAATTAATTAGAAATTACCCTCCATTATTTTTAACCAATTTCTTAAGTGACACGTAATCATAAAAAACTATATTTTAATTAAATAACAACAAAACTACAATCAATATTATTATTAAAATTTAATATTGAATATTTATTAATTAAATAATTATGGAGTATTATAAAGTGAAATCTATTATTAAATAAAATATTTTAGAGTAAACTACACTTTTGGTCCATGTGGTTTCCCGAAAGTAACACATTTCGTCCCTACAGTTTCGAAATTACAGTTTGGCCATCATGGTATGCAAAAACGTCCGGGTTTGGTCCCTCCCTCTAACTCCGTTAGCAACCCTGCCGTTACACCATCACGTGACCTGCACACGAGGGTAAGTTAGTCTTTTCATTAAAACTTCTCTCTAACCTCAACGCTAACCCCGATTGACTCCCATTTATTCATTATCGTCCTCGTCCTTACCTCTTCAACTTCAAACTTCAAGCAAACCTTTTGTAACCTGGTTCTTGATCGATGCCCCCTTTAATGTGGACTATTCGTAGGCTTTTTGAAGATTTTGAGCCTAAATACATTTATGGTAAGCACAATTAGGGTTTTTTACTTGATTTTTGGTTCTTTGATTTTTTTGCAGACATTTATCCTAATCTGATTACGTTGAAGATACATAATGGTGGGATGTTTACCAAACGTCCAGGAAGGCAATACATTGAGGGTAAGATAACATTCGTCGATTTAGTTGACATTGATGAACTCAGTATCCATGAAATCGACGCAATGGTGATTGAACTAGGTTACACTGGTAAATATCTAATGTACTATCATTTTCTGACCCTGAATCTAACCTAGATATTGGTCTAAGAGCCTTAGGAAATAAGCAAGATATTTTGAATCTTTTGAAATACACCACCTCTTATAAGATCATTAAGGTTTACACATAGCAGATTAGGACAACTATGGGTACATACATGAAGTCACCACTTGGACCAACTGTTGTTCTTGAGGAACTTTCTTTTGAAAACCCTCAACCAGTTCCTTAAAAACGAGGGAGGTCTAAGAAAATATGGAGTACGTCATGCAAAAAGAAACTTTTTTTGGAATGGATTGAAACAGAGCCTAACAAAACCATAGATATGGAACATGAGTTTAGTGACAAATCATCATATAGACCAGAGTTTGATAGTTCAGGACATGACTCTGGACAACAGGCTGGTGCTGGTGAAGGCCATGAGTTTGGGCCACAGGTTGATACATCATCATGTACATAATTTAATCATTTCTTGGATAATCCTAGTATAGTTGAGGAACGTGTCCATCCTAATATAGATGATGAACAAATAGATGGACTTGTAGAAGATGACAGTGAAGAAGAATGTGAACAAGATGATGATGAAGATGTTGATTACATGGTTGATAAAACCCATGAAATGGAGGAAGTTGATGTAGACATGAAAAACTTCAATTCAATCTTAGACTAGGATGTTGAGTGGTTGGGAAATAAAGAGAAAGTAAGTGATGAATCCAATTTGGAAGAAGATGACAACCATGATCTAGTGGAGATAGATGCATTTTATAGTGGTTCAGATTCTGAGTTTGAAGGAGACAGGAAGAGACAGTTGAGGAAATTAAGAAAGCATCAAGCCACAAAGATGATGTTAAATGTGAATTTTTATGTTGGACAAAGTTTTAGGAATAAGAAGGAGATTAAAGACTTGACTGTTAAGCATTCAATTGAAACTATGAGAGATTTATCAATTGTAAAGAATAATAATTCAAGACTAAGGGCAATATGTTGGGGAAAAGTGCCAACATGTAATGAAGAAGTTGGTGAGGGTAGGAATACAGAGTCAACAAAGTCAACAGATTCAAAGATTCCTGGAAGTAGGCCCCTCCGTCCTTGGGTGTTGCACATCTCAACAAGTAAACAAGAAAAAACATGGGTTGTCAAAACATACAATGATGTGCATAAATGCCTTCAATGCAGGAAGGTGAGGCAATGCACATAAACTTTTCTCTCCAAACAACTTGGAGGAATAATTGTGCCCAACCTTACTATTCCTATTGGAGCCCTAAAAGACCAGCTTCAAGCAAAGCTGCAATTAAACCTTTCAAGGCAGAAAGTATTTAGGGCAAAAATCAAGGGCAATGGAAAGGGCACAAGGTACTTACAATGCACAATACACTATGTTGAGAGACTACATTCTTGAGCTATAGAAAACAAATCAAGACACAACAGTGAAGCTGGAGGTTGAAAGTGAACCAAACATCGATAGGGACACCAGGCAGTTTAAGAGGATTTATGTATGTTTTGGTGCACTTAAGAAAGGATTCAAAGCCTGCGACAGGGAATTTTTAGGGCTAGATGGGGCTTTTATGAAAGGACCCCATCCTGGTCAACGGTTTGTATCGATTTCAGACTTTCAACAGTCTAAAAATTAGTATTTTTATGTGTTTGTATATCGATTTCAACATGAAATTTTGCTTCTATGGACATTCTTATCGATTTTTACGTGTTTGTATATTGATTTCTACATCGGTTTCTTGCCATCTGTTGATTCAGAAAGATGCATCATTATCAAATTGGACATAATACATATTGAGGGTAAATTGGTCATTTCCTTCATTCAGACTGTTGATTTAGAAAAAAAAAGTAAACAACACTAATTTACCCGGACAAACAAATTTATCCAGATAGACAAATTTATCCATACATGACTTAATAAAAAATTTGGTAAACAACCCCTAAGTTACATATCTGGTCCTTCTTGTTTTTAATAGAAAATAAAAGATAAAATAGAATGACTAAAATACCCCTGTAATTAACCTCTTTAACATAATTTTTTTAACGAAGTTAAAAGTAGGGACCGAACACGTTATAAAATGCAAACCACGAAAATGCAATCCATAGATATTTTAATTTTAGGGACCCAAACTGTTAAAACACATAAACCATAGGGACCAAATATGTAATTTACTCTTTAATAAATTACTCATACACTTTTTATAAATATATATATATATATATATATATATATATCAAAAAACATCAAAAGAATTATGTGACATTAGCAATTACCAAAAAAAAAATTATTAAGAAATTATACTCCACAATTCTTATACTATTCACTGCATGTCAGTAAAAATTATGATATGACGTTAGCTTATATCAAAAATATAATTTTCTATAATATATCATACTCACAACAACCATAAATTTCCAATATAAAAAGTATGCCACATCGATTAGTTTATCTTAGTTGTCACTTAAGAAATTCTATTAGAAGTCCTTATAGTGGATGGTCTTATCCGACCTAGTTTTGGATGTTAGGTTTGGCCTAAGCGGTCAGAGCTTAAAAAGGTTGTGCCATATGTATTATTTTTTTTACTCTTAAATTTATGTTTTCTTACAAATTAAAATACTATCACATCACTTTCACAGTTCATTTTTTTTCTCACATGGATAATGCATATATATAGCATATCTCAACTTAAATGTACCACGTTTCAACTTTTGTTACAGGACCTGATTTTGGGGAATGGAATTGGATTCTAAGATGTGATTCTTTTGTGGGTTGTCTATGCTATTTGTGTTTTGGTTTGTCGGAATTTAATGGAATCCGGAAATTTGGAATGAACAATCATATCAACCAAATCTCGACGGCATATTTGGTTTCCAAAATTGAAAGAATTCTATTCTGACTAAAATATCAAATTCCTTTATGCAAAATAATTCGTGACGGAATTCTACTTCAATCATTCTTTCTTTTGCTATTTTACAAAAGTACCCTTACCTAAGTTATTATTGTTATATTTAAATAATAAAATGTAATTCAATTAATTTTATTAGTATTTATAATTTATTATCAATTATGTAGTTATAAACCAAATAAGAAAATTTTAATTCAAAGGTTAAATTTTTTTTACATTTCAATTGATAAGCTAAATTATGCAACCTAAAAAAATAAATTCAGATAAATGAAGTTAAATTCAATTACATTTCATGTCAATCAAATTTATTGTCGAAACAAATTCAATTTCATTTTTAATATCTCAAATTTCAACTCAGTTAATAGTTTTTGTTTCTTTCAAATATATTCTACAAACCAAAACAACTTTAGTGGCCAACAAAAATGAGCTTATGTTTTATTTATTTCGTAAATGTTTTAATTTTTTTAACGAAAAAACAGAGACCAAGTCCATATTTTATTATTAGAATTATTATTAATAATGTTTAAAAAAGAATTAAAATTTGATTTAACTGAGTTTACGGATTTATTTTAACGGTGTTAGTTAGAGGGATCATAACCATGACAAATTAAATACCACAAGAACCAAATCTATAATAAACATAGTATAATAAATTTAATCATAAAAAATAAAAATTCAAGGACCAAATCCATAAGTCACTCATAAAATAATAATACAAAATACTAATAAAATAAGTTCTTGAAATGAAGATGTGTAATAGTAATGCTGATATTAAGAATTAATACAGTAACTCGTAATTTCTTTATTAATAAAAATCAGTTCATCTTTAAAAAATGTATGGTATGATTAATGAAGCAAATAAAAATAAAAATATGACAATTTTCCACAAATCGGTAGCAGAAGCATAGAAAGAGAAAGAAAAGAGGGTCAATGCAATGTAAGAGTGCAAGACCAACCACGACCCGACTTTGCAAAATTACTTAATTGCCCTTCAAAGTTCGAACGGAATAAAAGGACTTCCTATAAAATCCAAAACCATTGAATACTCTAACGGGGCGTGTTTGGTTTGTGGGATTGGAATGGAATGGAATGGATTGAATTTCAAAAAGGGGTTTGGATTTGGAGGGATTTGGATTTAGGAAAATTTGAAATTCCTTCATGTGTTTGGTTTGTAGGATTTGGAATGGATTTCAAATCCATTCCTTTACAAGTCTTGTTTGATATGTAGGATTTGGATTGAGTTTTTTTTTTTATTATATGTTTGTTTTATAAATAATTTATTTTTATTGGTAAACGTCGGATTTTGATCGATACAATTTGAAGTATGTATCACGCTTTAGAATCCATCGGATTTGGATTTTAAATCCAGGCCCAATGCCAAGGATTTCCAAATCCATCATATGAGGGATTTTAAAATGGTCAACGGATTTGAAATCCGGTCAACGAAATTCTTTCCTGCAAACTAAACGCAGGATTGGAATAGATTTGAAATCCAAATCCCTCAAAATCCATTCCAAACCCACAAACCAAACGTTCCCTAAGGGCACGTTTGGTTTGCCGGATTGGAATGGATTTGGAGGAATTTGGATTTCAAATCCATTCCAATCATGTGTTTGGTTTGCAGAAATGGAATTTGTTGACCGGATTTAAAATCCTTTGACCTTTTTAAAATCATTTACCTAATGGATTTGGAATTCATTTGCAATAAATCCCCGCAAATCCAAATCCCTCTAAAAACGCGTCCTAAAGTGTAAAATATGAGACGAGAAGTTTAAGAACACCAAAATAGAGAAGTTAAAAAGTTAAAATCTCCAAAAAAAAATACCTTCATCTTTAATAGATTCTCTATTTTAAGGATTACATAATTAATTATATTAGTAAAATATTCAATACAACTCATAAAATATTATTCATCTCTCATAATCATTTAATTTAAAGCAATTTTATTGGTAGAATAAATAAAAAAACTATTTCTCTCTCATAAATAATCATTTTTGGAGATATTTTTAAATTTGGAGATTTCCATAATCTCTCTCCTACTTTCTCCATTTTGGAGAAGGTTTTATGAACATTGTAACATTTCAATGGTTTATATTTGATTGACCATCTAAAATTATATTATATATATTGTGGTATAATATTATATATATAATATGTTATATATTATGGGGTCTTCTTTTGAGAACTTCCTATGTAAAATCTGTAAGATCCAGTTATACTACAAAAAAATAGTTACAAAATAAAATCTAATATAATTTTAAAAAATTCTCTCTCATCTCTTCTCTTATTTATCTTCTCTCCTCTTTTCGTAGCATATACACACACATTGAATGTGGATACAAATAAACATATTGTGAATATCAACTAAATGTACCACTGACTTATGAACACATTGTGAACACTCCAGTAAAAAAAAATTAAGGTTGTTTACATTGTATTCATCTTGTATGCACATTTAATTGTGCATGTATGTTACAGGAGAGAGGTGAGAGAAGAGAGACATATTTATGAAATTTGAATTTCCTAAAAATACATTAATATTTATATAATAAAAACCGTTAATCTTAAATTAATGGTTTAGATTGAATTTCACGGATCTCACAAATTTAAAGTTATAATGATCAATCCCATACAATATTTTATTATATGTACATAAAAATTACTCCATCCGTCCCAAAATAAGTGTCTACATTATATATTTTAGTTTGTGCCGAATTAAGTGTCCAATTTCAAAAGTAAATATTTACCTTCTCATTTTACCTTAATTATATAATGAAGAAAATTTCTCTTCTGTAATTAAAAATAAAAACTGTTCATTAATTAATTAAAAAATAATTATATATTTCTAAAACTATGTTCTTTTTCACCATGGACGTTTATTTTGGAACGGGTGGAGTATAAATATAACATCATTTAATATTATATATATATATATATAGATATATATTGTAACAGGGACTTTTTTTATTTTTCTTTATCTAAGATTAACATTTATAATATTGATTAATATATATTTGTTTCACAATGTATTTAATTTATATGTATTTGTTTCACAACGTGAACTTTTTAGTATATTTATGAGAAAAAAAAGTTATACGTAAGAAAAGTTTTAAATTGTGAACCGAATACATTTGAAACAAACACATTGTAAAACAAATATATGTTCACTAATACATTAAAGAGTAAACTCTAATTTTGGTCCCCGTGGTTTATTGAAATATTTGCAAGTGGGACTTAAGCTTTGATAACTCTAGAAACAATCCTCATGGTTTTCATTTTGCTCTGAAAGTGGTCCTCGGTCACTAACTCCGTTAATGTTCTCGGTTAAAGGCAGGGTTATTTTCGTCCATTTATGTTTCCTTTATTTTTTTTCACCAGACCCATTAAACAAAAACCATTTTTGTTCGATCCAGATTACCAATCATGAAATAATCTAAAACTAAAAAAGAATCGAAACCCACTTCATATAACAAACAGAAGCTCATAAAAATCGAAACCCATTTCACAAAATAATCTAGAACTCATAAAGAATCAAAACCCACTTCATATAACAAACAAAAACTCATAAAAATCAAAACCTATTTCATAAAATAATCTAAAGCTCAAAAGAAACAAAAACAGACTCTCATAAAAATCAAAACTCATTTCATAAAATAATCTAAAACTCAATAGAATCAAAACCCACTTGATAAAACAAACAAAAACTCAGATGAAGCGTACCTATTGTAGCAGGGGTAGGTGGATTCAAACTTCTAGAGTTTGTGAGTGCAGTGGGTCTGGCGAAAGGGTTGCCATTGAAACTCCTTCTGGTGGTTGAATTAAATAAAACCAAAATTGAATAAATAAATAAAAGCTCGTTAAAAACTGTAATGTTTAATTTGATATATAGTTTAAAAATAAATAATTAATTAATAATATATTGCTCAATATAAATTTACGAACTAAATTCAATATCACAGATATTTTATGATATTTGTTAACGGGTATGTCTTAAAACATATCCTTACTTTAGAAACATGCAATTCATAACATAACATATGCTTTAATAAGACAAATTATATAATAATCAAAGACCTTTGTAACAAAACAAAAATGAAAATTGTCATAATTACTTTTCCCAATATTTCGCAATTAATTATTCACAAAATAAAATATGCAAAAATAAGATCTTAAATATAACAAAAAATAATAAAAATGTTGTCCTTCGTATTGTAACCCAGTGGTAAGGTAACATCCTGGGGGGTCAGTGGATGGTATCCCTGACTACCCAAGTTCGAACCTCGTGGTGAGCATTCTGTGACATCTGCCACATAGTGGTACGCTTAATTGGGTCCGAAAACATGTGCGTGTGTTAACTTGCCGTTTAAAATAATAATAATAATAATAAAAATGTTAGTGTTTCTTAACGAATTTTCAAAGGGCAAATCCGTAAAATTTATTACAAAATGAAAGTGTGGTCGGGTCTATATATTTCGTCGGGTCATATGCATTGCGCATCCATTTCTTCTTCTTCTTCTTCTTGTTTGTTCGTTGTATTTTTTCTTTGTTTCTGGATGTTTGTTTATGCAAATACAACATCGTATATGTGTTGTTGATTGATACTCGGAAGAAGATTATTAGGAAGCCCTAGAGAATTTGTGTTGTTGTTGTTGTAATTTGGTTGCATATATATATATATATATATATATATATATATATAATGGAAGCCAAACCCAAGATTAACGGCGGAGTAAAAGATGGAAGACAGAATCGGAGTACGCCGGCAATCAATGGTCCAACCAATCCAATGGTTACGCCACTCCTTACAGATCTTTATCAATTCACCATGGCTTATGCTTATTGGAAAGCCGGCAAACATAACGACCGTGCTGTGTTAGTTTCTCAATTCTTGTTTATAATTTTATAATCTTGCTTTCTTTCTGTGTGAAATTTCGACTATTATGTGTTTATTGTTTGTCTTCGGTTGCACTCGGTTAATGTAATTCATCTCGGAAGCGGATTAAGTCGTATGATAAGTAGAAGAACTCATAGGTTAATAGAATTGATTTAAGTTGTAGTAGTTGATTTCAAGTGTCGTTTTCCAAACTCGGTGATCTGTTGGGACCGAATTTTGGAGATAAATAGGGAATTATAGCATTTTGGATATTGAATTATGAAGTTGAGTGGATACTGGCATTTCGAGGCTGAATAAGTTTTGATTCCTTTATTCAAACGTATATATGAAACTATAAGAAGAGGTGCTATTCTGGGCTATTTTTTTAATAGCAAGTTGATACAGAGTCATTAATCGTTATTTGTTAGTGATAGTAGTTTTTGTAGTTTAAGATAATTATTATTTGTTTCTCTAAAATAAACCTTTTTACTTATGAATTGGAATTTGGAAATATTGTTTATTTGGCCCATTTTAGTTTTGAATGGGAAAATGTCCTTGTTTATACTAAATCTTTATTTGAAATCAATTTCAAAATGTATATGATTTATTCATCTATCTGAAAGAAATTCCAGATTTTGTTCAAATGTTGAAGTCTACTCTAACCTAATAAACAAAGAATAAATGACTAATAAAGAGGCAACTGTATCAGATTCAAGGAGTATAAGCAACTCACCTTTGTCTTGACAGAGTACTTTGCTTTCAAATTCAAAGTCATTTTTTATGTATTATAAAATTGAATGTAATCTGTTGATTTAGATATGTTTCTCTATATGACCACAACTTTTCATTAACTGAAGGAACAAATGATTACTTCTTATTAAATGATGTTAAATTATTATATTAATACCTTAGCTCAATCTGCTGCCTAACTCCTGTTCTAATTAATTTAATCAAAGCCTTGAGATTTCATAGTTGTGTAATCTTATTGGATTGTCTATAATCATGGGCTTGTTTCAGGTTTGACTTATATTTTCGAAGGAACCCGTTTGGTGGTGAATATACGGTTTTTGCAGGTCTCGAAGAGTGCATAAGGTTCATTGCTAATTTTAAATTATCGAAGGAAGAGATTGCTTTTGTTCGAGAATGTTTATCTCCTACATGTGAGGTAAGTATCAGTCGAATCAAAAGTAATGTTATGGTTAGTTCATATTGAATGGAAAATAAAGTAAATCTTATATAATCTGAGACAAAAATCAAATTAGTTGTACATCATTAAGTCATGAATCCTCACATTTAAATAACAAGGCAAGTGAACCAGAGGAAATGCAGTTTAGTAAGGATCTTTGGCCATTGATATCAGTGCCGATGCACCCCAGGCCATGACCCACATGTATGGTACCTGCTCTACACAAATCATATTTTTTGAATTGTTTATTATTCCTTTCGGTTTCCCACTTTGTGTTATATATATATATATATATATAGGGTCAGGTTCAGAGGAAAACCTAAAAAAAAAACGGAAAACTGAAGAACACCCTGGTAGCCCTTCATTTGGACGGTATGCACTTGTGCATACAAGTAATTTGTAATATGCACAAGTGCATAATGCACTTGTGCATAAAAACCAAAAAACCAACATAATTTACCTGTATGCACAAGTGCATATCGTCCAGATGAAACCAAAGTGTTCTTCAGTTTTATGTTTTTTTGAGGTTTTCCCCTGAACCTCCATATATATATATATATATATATATATGACTTGAGATCATGTGAGACCAGGCCATTTCCGTGAGACCCGTGAGACCACAAAAATAACACTAAACCTTCAAAGCAAAAGACTGTGAAGGTATTATAAAGGTAAACCTTCACAGTGTTTTTATTGTGAAGGTTTGTTGTTTTTCGTTCCTTCACAATGAATCGCTATGAAGTTTTAGTGTTATTTTATGGTCTCACGAAAACAGGTTGGTCTCACGTGAACCCAACCCTATATATATATATATATATATATATATATATATATATATATATATATATATATATAGGGTGCGTTTCTTTTGCAACCCAAACAATTTGTACAAACTATGCAAACCAATCTTAGCCGTTCATCAAGTGTAATGAATATATGATTTTATTATGTTTCCTAATTTAAAATCATGATTATAATGAATGAACTTAACATTTTCCATATATATCGCAATCATTATTAATGAATCATAATCATTATCCATAAATATATCTATTGTTTCCTAATATAGTGGTTTGCATAGTTTGTACAAATTGCTTGGGTTGCAAAAGAAACGCACCCTATATATATATATATATATATATATATATATATTCTGAACCGTGTAATAATACTTGCACCTGCAACCACTAGGTTGAGGAGAATGAGAGGAACCCCTGAATACCAACCAAGCTAGACATTTGTTTGCTTGTCAGTATATTGATACATGATGTTCCAGAAAACTGTATCTCCTTTCATTCATTAAGCTTCTATAATCTATACCAGCATCCAAGAAAACTTCACCTTCTTTTGGCACATCTTATTAAACTGCTTTTAACTGGTGCATTGAGTCTATTAATCCTCTTCCATACTCCATGCATTACCAGAGTTGAAGGGTCATTAACTAACCTTTTGAAGTTGAGTGTAGGATGGCTTCTTTGATTATCTAGGAGGAATCGATTGTTCTGATGTTGAGGTATATGCTATTGCTGAGGGATCTGTCGTCTTCCCCAAAGTACCCTTGATGAGGATTGAAGGCCCTGTGGCTGTGAGTCTTACGAACCGGTTTATCATCTATTCTGCAAGATATTTTTAGGAACATCCAGACAAAGCAATTGAATCTCCCAATGCTATTTGTATTGTTTCTTTTTCCTTAGTAAGACCCATAAAGCATATATATTGTTTTTCCAGGCGGTTCAACTGTTGGAAACTCCTTTTGTGAATCTTATAAATTACGCTTCTCTAGTCACGACAAATGCTGCAAGGCACCGTTTTGTTGCTGGAAAATCCAAACTTCTTCTTGAGTTTGGGCTTCGGAGGGCACAGGTTTTATACATTTCAATCTTTCTATATTATGTTAGTAACTGATTTGGCGGGTTATAATAAAAAATAATTTTTTGTATCTCCAATCTATAGGGCCCAGATGGTGGCATAGGGGCATCGAGGTATTGCTACATGGGAGGATTTGATGCAACAAGGTGATCCTGTTGACCACATATATTACATAGATGGTAGTAAACCATTGAAATCTTTTGGTCATGGGGAGGTCTCGGACTCTCAGTACTACTTTCGTATGGTTTTCCACAGAGGCCGCTTTGCACTCATCCATTTCAAACCTCTGCTTGGCACCCCTGTTAGGGAAAAAAGGATAAGAACGTTGGCTTGTATATTATGGAATATGCTTAACCAAGGTCATCACACCACATCAGATAAACAATAACAGACAAGCCTACCAGAGCCTTTAGAACATATTAGCTCCCAAAGCCTTGATGAAGCGGTTGTTTGACCATATATGCACCTACAGTCTCTCGGGAGATTGTGATGTTAGGCAATGACTTCTATCACGATATCATATAGAATATGCATCCTTAATCCACTGCTAAAGTCTTAAGGGGTGTCATTATTTGTATAACTATCATGGATGTGTCTAGATTATGTTAAGGAATTGTATATGCATCTTCTCGACATCTGTAGATTTTAGTTCTCATCATTCTAATTATCTATTACTCCACATGTTTTTTAACAGTGCAGCTCATTATTTTTGTTGTGTGTTGATAGCAATTGTGCAGCTGGAAAATTATTCGGAATACCACTCCGTGGAACTCATTCTCATGCTTTTGTTAGCTCATTCACGGTTGGTGTCATATACAACCATTTTTATCAGTGAAAGTTTTCATCTGCAATTAATTTTATAGTTACTTTCTTCCCTGGTCATTCTTAACTGACACTGCTATCATTCACTTATATATATGTTTCAAGGGAAGATATACAGACATACAATCTATCTGGGATAGAGATTAGTGTCTGACTGTTGGTCTGAAATCCATATATGCCTTTTATCCGTTGAGCAGAATGTTTTAGATTAATACAGGAAGTAGCTAAAAGCTGATTGGAACTTCTTTTATATATGGAAATTCAAGGGACACAAGGTTTCAGAAGTAATAGATGAGATTAATTCCATCTATGTTAAATTTGATTCATATATATCTCGTTATGGATTTATCTAAATGCTTTACCAGTGTCTGAGAAGTACGGATTTACAATCAGAAAATTGTTAACACATACAGAGCTTTAATGGGAACCACAAGGGTTGTGGCGTACTGGTTAAAACCCTGGGGATGTGGTGGAATATCCCATTTGTCCAGGGTTCGAATCCAGACATACACAACAATTGTGGCCACTGAGGTTTAATCATGGCTGATGTCTTACGGTCATAATTTGTCAAGGGATTAGTCTAGGCATAGCCTAGGACACCCTTCCCCCAAAAAAAAAGCTTTAATGGGCATTTCAATTATTAGTCATTGAGGGCACCTGATGTTAACACATTCATCGCTTTCAAAAAAATGGGTTTGATCAGTATATTTACCTTTTACCATCATGTGCTTGTGCATTTAAGTGTTCTATGAGGCTAAGTCACAAAATGTTGACTTGGCATGTAGCTGTGACTTTTTCTTAGCCAACCATTTCTTGACAAATTTATTGTGTTTAAAGCAATTCCGTATTAAGTAACAGAGGAAGGGTAGCCTTTTTTACTCTTTAAGGATGTCAAGATGTATGAGGGGAATATATATATAATTATACAAGAATTTACTGTCAGCTGTACATGTCAGAACTATTGCTGTCGTGGAGATTTTTTTTGTTCTTTTCATTGCTTTAAGCCAAACCAGTGTTTGTCTTGAATTATTTCTCAACTAGGATAATCTGAAAGTACCACTGTAACTTGGTTGTGTAGCCAAGAATCTCCTATATAAACTTTGATGTTTTCCTACATTTTCATCACTTATCTTACTCAATTTATTGATATTTAGGGACCTGATGAGATTACAGAGAAGTCTCTGAAAAGTCAAGACGGATCAAGAGTATGCAAGGATTTTGTTAGTCTCACACAGACGTGGTTAAGCAAACTGAAGGTGTAGTTTATATAACTTATCTTCTCATGGATTTTGTTAGTGTTTGTTTTGGTTATGGATTCAGAGTGGTATAATAATAAATACTTGACCTAATATGCTTCAAATCATGACTGTAACAAATTTGACCTCTCTTTTAGCTCCACTTGTTGTTTCTCGTTTTAGTAGTTCAAGAGGCATCAAAAGTACCTTTAATGAATGGAAAAGTAGTCCCACCCAGTAAACATTACTCGTATATCGAGTCGAAAAGGAAACATATCTTGATATATAATTTACAATGCACAATGTACATTGTGGATCAGGAGTTAAATTGTTAATAAAGATGTTCACTGTTGATCAACATTAATTTATGGCTATGAATACCTCCATATCACCCCATCCATGAGTAGTATCTACTTGGTGTGACTATTTTACCTTAAATTAAAGGATATTTGGTTTGCACGTGTCTTTTTTTCTCAAAAACTCGCCCCGGAAGGTTAGGGGGTTCAAACTTCACCAAAGGTGAGGAGGATGTGTAAGTTTATTTGTTGCATTTGCCATATATAAATATTATATACTTTAAAAAAACAGTTTGTGTATGGATAGAAGTATGTGTATACTTTGTGGCCACTGAGTTTATCAAGGCTGATTTCTTACAGTCATAATTTACTGGGATTAGTTTAGGCATAGTCTAGGACACCCTTCCAAAAAAAAGTGTCGGTATACTTGGCCCAAAGATTTAATAAGATAGTTATGGTTGCAAATTGTTAAAAGTGAAGGTACTTTGGTAAAATATTCCCCAAGAGTTGCCTAAACTTTTGGTGCTTCTAGGAAAGCATTTGCTAATCTCCAACTTGAAGTTTAGTTGCCAAATACTTAAATTTCTATTCTTTTCCTGGTATAAGCATTTTTCTACCCATGTCTCACATTGTGGTGCTCTACTTTTGCATATGTTTCAGCGATTAAGTTTATCTGAGGGCGTTTTTGGGGAGACTAATCAAAGTGAGCTAGCAGCTTTTGTTTCATATGCCCTGGCATTTCCTGACAATTTTCTGGCTCTTGTGGACACATATGATGTAAGTCATAAAATTTCATGTGGGTTCTTTAACTTCTTTTTCTCAGTTGATATCATGGTTACATGCTTACATATTTATTTGTTTAGTTTTTGCACAATATCTAAACTACTTACTCTCTCAAGTTATTTCCTGGCTTTCTCTGAATGTATCTTGGAAGAATGTAATTTCAAGTAAATGTTTTGCCTCTCTGCCCTGAACAATTGCTTCTCATAACGAGCCTAAAGTTTACACATTTTCTTCTATGACTACCAATTGTACTAATTACCGGCTCGCTCCCGGCCTTTGGAATGGCCCGCTTAGAAGTGGATTTGAACCACTGACACAAGGATTTTCAGTCCTTTGCTAATTGCTTCTGCGTTCCTTTTCTCCCCATGTTTGGATGATTTAATCAACATCAGTCATGGTGCAATTTTTTTTCCTGGAGGCCAAATTGTTTATGTGTATATTTTTTACTTCCATTGATTTTAGCTAATATTAGTCTTGTGGTTCCATATGATCAGGTGATGAGGAGTGGTGTTCCTAATTTTTGTGCTGTTGCTCTAGCACTAAATGATATGGGGTATGTTTTAACATGTTAATCATGCATAATTGCCATATTTTTCTTGTAAGTGCTTGCATTTTGATGAATGCTCATAGCTATCAATTCATCCTTGATATTTATAAGTACTTGGGGATGCCTGAAAGTAATCATGCTGTAAATGTCCTCGTCTCAAGGCCTATATCTATCCTAATAAAATGTGGAAGAGCATTAATAGGTAGATGTGTAAGCTTGCTGTGAGAACTCTGAACTCGAAACAGCTAAACAAAATATTGAGGTAAAGTTAAATCAATATACAACGGTTTCACTATCCACTTTCAGCCCTCTAAGTCAAGATATCATGATGATGATATTATGATTTATAATTATCGGAAAGGCCAAATTGTTTTCGCATGCCATGTAACTTTTGGACAAACATACTGCTCTAGAGTGAAATTTAAGTAAGAAAGGATTCAAAATAGTGGACCCTAAGTGATCGGTGGGTAAAAACCAAGTTGAGTTGAATCTCTAGATTATTTTGTGGTTGTACCCGTTCAGCCGTTCTATTTATTTTCATCTTCTGATATATGAGATCGAACTTTTTTGTTTCTAGTTTATTTGAATGTTTATCTGTAATGCAATATCTTTTTTAGGGATGGAGTAAGATAAGACTTAAATTCTATCTTCTGTCCACCATGAGATCTGAACACCTGTGTTTTCACCCAATCTCTATCTTGCCAGAGGTGGGCGGTATGAATGCACAAAATGACTACTTGCAGTATGCATAACTACATAATTTCTTTGTTTCAGAACTACTTAATGTAGCCTGTCTGTTGCTTTTTTTGTGTGTGTGTGTGCTTAGTAACTCATATCTAGGTTTGATTACTGTTTTCTACAGGTACAAAGCAAAGGGCATTAGATTAGACTCTGGTGACCTTGCTTATCTGTCATGTGAGACCAGGAAATTCTTTCACAACGTCGAAAAGGAATTTCAGGTTCTTGGTTTCGGAAAGACTAATATTACTGCTAGCAATGACCTTAATGAGGAAACTTTAGATGCTTTAAACAAACAGGTGAGTTATTCAAAACTGCTTCAGGATATTTTCTTTCTATAGTTCTATGTGATCGTAAATTGAGTGAAATCTACCTTTGGTTCAACTTTACCATTCTATGTTAATTTTTGGTTACTTGTCCTGCTCAGGGACATGAGGTCGACTCCTTTGGCATCGGAACCTATTTGGTCACATGCTTTGCTCAACCTGCTCTAGGTTGTGTGTTCAAGCTTGTTGAGATAAATGACCAGCCCCGTATAAAGCTGTCAGAAGATGTCTCAAAGGTTTGGAATCACTAGTTGCTGTGTTACTTCGCATTCTGAATTTATTATAACATATGGTTGTTTTGGTTTTAGGTCTCCATTCCATGTAAAAAGCGATCTTTCAGATTGTATGGCAAGGAAGGTTATGCCCTTGTAGACATAATGTCTGGGGAAAATGAACCACCTCCAAAGGTTAGTTTCTTATGTATATTCATTTTATGCCTTCTGGTAAATTATCTGTGCTGGAAGTTATCAGGACATGCACTCATTGTATTTTTTTTTTTTTTTTTTACTTTGGTGTGTATGCTTTTGGAAAACATGTCAGCTTTTGCTAAAATGACAGTATCAAATATTGTTGGTAAGATGTGGAGGAATTTTCCTTCATTATAACAAGCTGTTTACTCTAAAAGTGGAACTAAAACAAATTATCAAACAGTGGAACCGAATGACAAAGTGTGCGACTCTTTACTTTTACCTTATCTTGCTTTTTAGCTTTACCTCTTGGCTAGTTATACTAATCCTTTTCTAGAAAAAGAAAAAAAAAAAGGCCAAATTTCTTTTTATTGAAAACGCAGACAATTTGTCTGCATACTGAGAAGTGAGAACCAAGGAGCAGAAATTGAACCAATTGATACAATAAGCACCATAAGTGAAAATGACCTCTAATGGATTTCTAAGAAGACCTTACAAACTATATGCCAATAAACTCCAAACTTTGAGCCCAATTGGGATAGTTTATACTCATCTATACTCTTACAACCGTGCATTTTTCTACTTGGTAGCTATTTGTACATCCTCATTCCAACACCGAAATATCTTTACTTCGATATTTAAGTTTCCTTTATTACCTTAAAGTGCAAATTGTCATCTCATTCCACATCCTATTAGCTTTCTTTAACAATTCAATCATTATGCGTACTTAAATTACCTCCTTGTAGGTTCCACCATTTATTTACAACCACTACTAACACGATGATTGCCACCAAAAGTTTGTGTTGTGTTACTTCAAAGTTCCCATGTCTGCCTTTAAAAAATTTACGGATCTCATGCGATCCCCTTTAAAAAGTTCATCGGACTAGAGTTTTGGCCTCCACCAAAGGTTACGTTTCCTAAAGGAAGTGTTCAAAACCAACAAACCGCAACTGCTAGAAAATTCAAGAATTTCCCCTCCTTGTTGGTCCTCCAGAACTGTTTTCCATAGACTCACTCATACATATGCACAGGACATTATAACAACCTCCCTGACCATTAGTTCTCTCCAAATGATTTTTTGTTCCATCTTTTCCTGAATACTCGTAACTTAAATTTTGCATTCTTTATTTCCTTATTTTGCCGTATGAATGATTATAATACGTTCTTCAAGTACAGGTAGGGCAAAGGATTTTATGCCGACACCCATTTAATGAATCGAAGAGAGCTTATGTGGTACCACAGCGTGTTGAGGATCTTATGAAGTGTTATTGGCCTGGAAGTGCAGGTGAGACAATTTAGGATGAAATCGATCATGTGTTTGCATTGTCCTATGATCTAAACTGAGTTTTTATTTGTGAAGAGAAAGAAAGAGAAGAATTGCCAACCCTTGAGCAGATCAGAAATCACTGTATGAAGCAACTGGAGCACATGAGGACGGATCACATGAGAAGACTCAATCCAACCCCTTACAAGGTTAGTATGGTAATTATGCATCTATGTATACGAAAGGGGAAAAATATCTCTTTATTAACAGTATCAAGGTTTTTGCAGGTTAGTGTAAGTGCAAAGTTGTACGAGTTCATTCATTTCCTATGGCTTAATGAAGCACCTGTCGGGGAGTTGCAGTAGTAAAGGATGAATGTACACCATCATCATCATCATCAATCATCATAAACTCATTTCCTTCAATACATAACAATAATAATAAATTTATATTTTTTAAGACTCGCTCTTGTTATCATATACATCAATTAATTAATTAATAAAGGTTTAAATGAAATACATTCTTCACCTTGATTCCTATTTATTTCATGTAATCTTTTCACTTTCTCCTCCTTGAGAATACAAGAAAAAGCAGTGCACTATTGAACACAATTTGATCTGCCATATCTGTTTTCAAAGTAATTAGAATAGATCATTGAGTTTGACCCAACCATAATCGCACCGGTCCCTAACCTTGTGTGCTGTCAACGAGGCTAATTCAACCAAAGGTGTTATCCTACCAACCTCTTTCTCAACTGAAGCTCGGAGCTTGGAATCAACCTGAAACTCGTAATACTCACCATAAATTTTGGAATTCTTGGAACAAGAGAAATATAAAGCCGAAGAAAGGATGTATTAATTAACCTTGTCAATGCAGCGAGCAGCGTCTAGGATATAGCAGAAATAAGAGAGTTGCTTGTACACATTTGCCTCGGAATACTAGTCAAGATAAACAAGTTTTCAGTAAATGTTGGCGACAAAATGAAGTGGTTTTTTAGGAAGACATGAAAACCTACCTGTCTCACAAGACGACCGTTACAACGAGGATAATTAGGACATATAGTTCCTCTCTCCGAGTCCCCAATGACTCGCAAGTTCAAGCTTCGTGTAGTATAGTCACAGGTTTCATCATCACACTGAAATTTAACATGGAATTCACCTAATAAACAACTCTATTCTTTAATCATATCAATCCAATGTGAAAGAAATGCTTGCTTGCATACCGTCATTAATCCCTTGTAGTATGTTGATATGAAATATTCAGCTCGTCTTTTTACCTGATATCAACAACAATTTACAGTTTATATTCACCCCATCTTTGCATGGTATATATCAACCAAAAGCAAACTAAAAATCATTTACCTGGTTGGCTATTGATGGTGGAGGAACTTCCAGTTGACATTTAGGGCAAGATAATTTGTGCCAGAAGCTGGTGTTGGATGCCAAGTCTGCTGGCTGTTCAGTGGTAGTTACTGTACGTATGTAACTGAGGACAGATGGGCAGTCAAAAGTAGCAGAGCAGCCAGGACATGACAAACTTAACGCTTCACAACCCTGGTATCTGTGCAATCCACATTACAATTGTCATCCCAAAAATTTATGTAAAAAAACTAAAGAAAACATTTTAATATCTTTTGACACAGGTTGCTATTAGTATACTGAACCCCATTATTATGTCATATATACTATATTATAAAGATGGCATAAAAAACTCTTAAAAACAAGTCTTAAAGCTTAATGTACCGCTATTTAATGCTAATTACTTAAAAAACAACCATAAAAGCTGTATGTACAACATTTAATGCTATTCATTAATTTTCAATCATTATCTCTAACCATTTTAACTCCCCTAAAATCATTTCCCACTTTAACTCTCCTAAAATAACTCTCAACATATTTTAGATATAAAAAATCTAAAATATAATTAAAAAATTTTACAGAATATTTTATAAATAAATTATATTATTAAACAAAAATAAATTACATTATATTATTAAGTCTAAATTAAACAAATTTATATAAAAAAATCATTATCACTCTCTCACAAGTCACAACCATCCAAAATTGTAATGTAAATCGACAAAAAACAGAAAATAAAATGAAACATTAAAATCGTGATGTATCTAGCTGCATTGCACGAGTACACTTCTAGTTATGTCACTAAACATTAAAAAACGTTAATTAATCAAAATGATGACAAAGAGAAGAAATCCATCAATAAGTTGTAGAAACATAGTTCATAACATTTATCATCAAGTCACAAAAAGAGAACGTAAATATTGCTTCAAAAGTTGCCAAAAGCAAAGCTAAAGTGCTCACCTCTCTTCATCATCTGTCATGCAGAGAACTGAGCCTGAATGATCGTTGTTTGCGACTTCACTTGATTTGCTTTGGAACTAAAAAGAAATCATAAACAAACGGACCATAGTTACTAGTTAATGCACCACTGATATTTGGACTGTTATGGGTACCGACTATCAAGGCTTGAAGAAAACAGCTCTGTACCTTGGAAGGATCAAGCCCTAAACAATCAGCCAAACAGGCTGGGCTTGTACCCTCGATTGATGCACATAAACGCGATACCACCGGATGAATCTGAATGAACCATAAGAATACATTCAGAAGAGAGTGAATAGAACAACTACAGGGAAACTCAAAAATAACTCAGCAGTATCCGGATTACTAGTAAAGCCCAGCTTCCTAAAAGTTCAAACTTCACCAAAAGTGACAAGTGTCAAAAAAAGACCTCGATGAAGGGACTAGAAAGTAAAAACTGATACCTGCTGTGCCAGATAATAGTCGATATCTATCATCAAGTTTTCATTATCCTTCGTCAGTTCATCAGGATGTCTTGCACGCTGAGCAATCCCTGCTGATGTACTCGAACCTTTCCCCTGTCGATGTAAATAAGAAATGACAGAAAAAAATGGAGTAAGCCGGGGAGCACCAAAATAAATAAGTGGCTAAAACCTTCATCACAAACCTGCTCACAGCAAATTATATACGGAACTGTATCACCAGCAGAACAACCACTGGTGTATCCTAGTTTCCGCAGTCTGAGTGCTACCTATACAAGAGTACGGGCAAGTGGATGAATAACCATATAACTAGAGATGTGTGAATAAACCCATAAGCGAGAAATAGAAAATTATGGTGAGGTGGACATAACAGAAAATTTGTCCTATTACTTACTTCAACATGAGGTTGACTTCTAGCATCTGGATAGGCTTCAGGTGGTTTGGTTAACGTTTTCGTGATAATATATTTCTCCAAACCTATTTCTCCATTCCTCATATCCTCTTGTACCTGCTTATATGTTCACAAGTATGGTTAAATTCTCTAGTAAAAAAAAACTTACGGCTTAAAGCACCACAATTTTAAAACCTCATCAACAGAATGATGAATTCTTTAAACCCATGAACTAATTTACAATTTAATCATGCTTGAGCAACATTAGGTTGATCATGTCACATTTATAAGTATATGAGTTTGTAACTGTGATTTTTCAAGTTTGCAGATTTATGGTTTGCTTCAATTTGCAATAATGCACATGCTATTGCCAAGGTGCTATGCATTTTTTTTTTTGGGGGGGGGGGGGGGGGGGGGGGTACCATTTTGGTGCATGATTTAGTAGTGCATATACATAGATAATGCTATAAATCATGGTAAAATATACACACTGTTAGTAAACATACTTATGTAGGCAGACCTACAATTGTTTTTCTTTCTGTTGCAAAGCAAATCAGCATGGTTCAGACAGGGTTCCAAGTTGCTTATAAGATTTGTAATGTTTGCTTATGAATCAAATCATTTCATAAGATTATTTTTGACAGCTATCAGTAGATTCTATCTGATACTATCATAAATCTAAAAATGCAAGCCAACACATTAGCTTTAAAGTGACCGTGGTTGGTTAAATTAATGAATATACCTTCCTGAGTTTGTTGTGTATTGATTCAACAACTTCCTCGCATGACCTGTCAGTATAAGAGTTCATGTATGATAAGTTTCAGGAAGTCATAATGCCTATTGTGGAGAAGAAGACACATGAATGGACATACAGCTCAGATAATATTTGTCCCAGGCAGAAATCTCCAGTCTCCTTTGATAACAAACTCCAGTCACGTCGAACCATATCAAGACCCTTCCGCTCTATAACCTACATATGACAACCATTAAGAACTACAATAGTGAATATAAACCAAACCACACAAACCCAGTATATCGCACTCAGAGGTAGGATTTGAACGTGCAGACCTTTCCTCTACCTCAAGAGGTAGAGAGGTTGTTTCCGAAAAGACCTAGGACTTGTGAAAAAGATTTCAGAAGCGTACTAAAGCCAACATTCAGCTAAAGAAAAAGTATTGTTTTTCGATTTAGAGAAGAAAGCAAAGAAGCCTGAAACAATCAGAAAAACAGGTTGAACAAGAACACAGGGGGTTGAGACTGCTGAGCAAGTAAAACCTACTAAAAAGCTCAGGGAACACTCCAAAGAAACCCCTTCTAACAATATTGCAATTTAAAAAATGTTCAAATACCGAAAAAGATGCATATAATCAAGTACCGTGTACACTTTCCCATCTCTGATTTGCTCTTTCACGGCTGCGTATTTCTTCTTTTTAAGTAGCAGCATTCTCTTGTATAGACCATCAAGATCAATTTCTAAACGCTTGTATCTCTTGTTGACCTAACATTAAACAGAATTGGAAGTCAACTCACAATAGACTATTTACAAGAATACAGTATGGCAAGATACATGTCCATCTAAATTGCTTCACAGCGAAGCAACAGACTTAAGAGTCTGTATATTCATCTTTAGACAAAGCATGTAATATTACACTATCCCACAGCAACAGAAGCACTTTTCTATAACAAGTTGTAGATAAAATAGGAATACAGTTTTCAGCTGAAGCAAGATTCTTTTAAGCAATGAAGAACTATGAAAAATAAACCGCTATCATATCTAGAGTATTGAAGTTCGGATGAGAAATATGGCCCTAACTTTACGCGTTCATGTTGAGTATAATGTGAAAAACTGATTCTGCCATTGAAATCCCACCTCTCTGATGACATTTCCTGCTATAGATTTGGCTTTACTGATATCGTCAAGTCCGGTGTATATCATAATTGAATCAGTGTCACCATAAATCACCTGGAAAATAAAAGAGCATACTTCAAGAAAAATGCTAATAAGGAAAGACGATATATATATAGAGAGAGAGGTAGGTTCATACGAGAATGGTAACGATTTAAAGGAATAAAGGGACAATCCTGGACCAATCATAATTAATAAAATATTAATTTATTATTTTAATAGAAAATTATTTTCAGAAGGGTATAATTGTCATTCTTTTTACTGCTTAATTTTGGATAGTTTATAATTTTCCTAATTCCAAGCCATTATCCAATCAAACCAAATCCAAATTGATATGGATCGATTACAGTATTCAAACCAATCCCGATTCTGTTGCAAAAAATTGATATGGATCGATTCACTGGAGGATTCTCATCGGACTCTACCTGGACGATCCACGGCGATTACGGCTTATTTGGGATCAGCGACACTAGAGGCAATAGCATATTGAGCGAGTTCGGATGGAACTTCCAGCAACCACCGCCGGAATTCGATCGGATCGATTATGGAGGCTGTTGTGGTGTACCGGAGGAGACTAATCCTACTACTAGTGCGGTTGCGGTTTAGTCTCAGGCCGGATCTGTTGAAAACACAGGGGATGTATCGGTGTCAAATCCTTTGGTTTCATCCAGTTCGTTTGAGGATCGACCGGAGACTCCTGCAGCTTCCGGTGATGCCGCGTCTAGTGGTAACCCTCCATCGTCGGAGACAGGGTGAGTTAGTGGTAGTGGTATTAGTAGGGGTAGCAGAACCTACCATACATTAGACGTTCATATTCACGAGAGAAATATATATATATATATATATATGTAACCATATAAGTGCGAGTCTAGATTGTTTTTTCTTCAAATCTGAAAATTGAAGTTCATGGAGATTTCATTTCATATGGTTATTACTAATAGGATCACCTATGATGTTGTATTGTACATTGATGGTAATTACTTATTTTAGTTTGTCTTCTTTCAGATGCATTAAATTTACAATGATAATACCAGCAGGTCACTTGTGATTACCTTGATAAACCAATCTTGAATTCATTATACTAGGGATCACTTGTGATTACACCATGATAAACGAATTTTGAATTCATTATACCAGCAGATCACTTGTGATTAACATGATAAACCAATTTTGAATTCATTATAGCAGCGAATCACTTATGATTAACATGATAAACCAATTTTGAATTCATTATAGCAGCGAATCACTTATGATTACCATGATAAACGAATTTTGAATTTTATAGCAGCAGATCACTTGTGATTAACATGATAAACCAAATTTGAATTAATTATAGCAACGAATCACTTGTGATTACCATGTCAAACGAACTTTGAATTCATTATACCAGCAAATCACTTGTGATTAACATGATAAACCAATTTTGAATTCATTATAGTAGCGAATCACTTGTGATTACCATGATAAACGAATTTTGAATTTATTTTCAGAAAAATGGAGAAAGATTGAGATGTGTTGAGATAAATTAGGAAGGGATTTCTTTTTTGATTTCCATTATTAAAAAAAAAGGAAAATTCCACTTTTACCCCTGCAATTACTATTTACACGTAATTGAATTTATTTTTGTTTTAATTTATTAGATAAAATGGCATTAATTTTATCAACCATTGGTTGAATCTAATCAAGGGTTAAGATGTATCACTTTATTCCTTTAAACACTCTATGTTCTCGTTTGAACCCACCACTATATATATATATATATATATATATATATATATATTCGGACAGTGTTTCAAAAAGACTGTCTTTAGTAAAATATTAAAGAAATTACCTCCAAGTTTAAATTGTTCTGTACAAGATCGACAGTACTTTGTAAAATCTCTCTCCCCTGCAAATAAATCACGTGATAGTTCCATAAATACCACATGACCATTTCATATTTTATGAAGGAACTCGTAGCATTCTTACTTGTAGCGTAATAAGTTCTGCAAGTGGCTTTGCATAGAATCTGGAATTGGAAAAACCCAGGCATCCATACATACTGCAAGCAAGGGGAGAAAAGAGACGCTGGTAAGCTAAACAATGGATTCAACAAGAAGAAGGAAGCATGGCAGAAACACAAACCTATTAGCCGTTAGCTTCAGTGCTTGCTGTTGTATATCATACTGTTGCAGCTTGAGACCCGTTGAAGTCTTCAACAGCTTTTTTACATGTTTCCTTCTCTCAACCAAATTTTTGAGCAACTACAGAAAGTAACAGCATATGAAATATCTTTTCCAAACACTAAACCATTCCAAATAAATTTAGTAAATTTTAAACTCGGTTGAGTTGTGAAAAAATTATGGATTAAAATCCTTCTAGTCGAGTGTTCCTCCTTCAGAAAGACCGACATCCACAAATTGTTGATTAGCATTAAAATAGATCAATGCATAAAGTTGGCGTTCTTTGTTTTCCCCTTATCATTTATCAAAACACAATTAAAAGTTTAAGAGCTGCCATTGTGTTATAAGGTGTTTGTTACAAGCATGATGACAATTTTTTCCCCTCTTCTTGTGGCACACGGTTTAAGAAGAGTTACAGTCCTTTACCTCAGGTAGAACTCCAGTTGCTTTGGAAGATGGTAAGCGGGGAAGTAAATCATCTTGGGATCTCTCTACTGTTGTAAAGCAGATATTATACTCCTGATAGAAAAACAAGCATACAAAAACATATAAGGTGTGGTCAGCAGACATTTGGAGAGCTGGGAGGTAAGTTTGGTGGAGATATGACAAACCTGGATGATAGAAGGGTAGAGACTGTTGAAATCCAGAAGTAAAATATATTTATCATATAAACCTTTTTTGGGTTCCAACACCAATCCACCTGCATATGCAGGTGCTTTTTTGGATTTTATAGGCTCAGACTCTATCTCATCTTTCACACCCAAATCATTGATTACTTTGTCCTCAAGGCCATCCGATTTACGTTTCACTGTTTTGCTTTCCTTTGGCGAATAAAACTTGTCTGGTACCATAAATTTCTTAGCATGGAATGCATGCAACAAAAGATATTCGACTCTTTGAGCTCTAGCACCCTGAAATCATGTATAAATCATGCAATAGTTTTTTAATTATGTCCAACAAACGTCTGTGCAAAAATACATCAGTGGATACTTCTCTTAGTTTACCTGAAGAGTTTTTCCCCAGAGATTACCACTAATATTAGTCAGTTGACGTGTGAGGGGAAGAACACTCAAATGGAACATGAGTTCCATTGACAACCATGCATCTGTCTTCCCGATTTCAATCTGCAAATCCACAGTATTAAATATAATGATCATCCATAATGCAGTTAGATTAAGATTTTATTTTTCCTTAACAATAAGATAACTCTCGATCTCTGGGCTAAGAAGATACAAGTTCTTGATGATGACTTTTATGAGAATTGAGTTGTTTTAACAAGTCAAACAACTTAAGTTTAAAATGTGTATTAATCCACCATAAAGTCTGCAACCAAGTGTAGTTTTTATTTGAAATATTAAGAACTTCAAACTTCCCAACTAAGCTGATCATCTCAGGCAACAATGATGTTTGAGCTACATTTTAAAGCATATATCCAACCGTAACCAAGTTTCGAAACAGTTGGCATGAAAATAAAATTTTGATCAAGTTGAGCAGTAGAACATACAAGCTCCATTAGGGTTTGGGAACTTTGGAACATCCGTGGAACATCATGTGGAGCAATCTCCTTCCGGTTCTTATCCAATTGAGTCTTGGCAAGCTCTGTGAGCGAATAACTAACCTGGAAGAAAAGTTTCATTTGTGAGAATTTAAATATACCACTAATTTGTTGTCTTGTTATATTACCCAATTAAGTCTTCAGACCTCCTTCAACAGGTCACGAGAACACAAAAAGGTATCACATAAGAGCCGGCCTGCAATGCAAGACATAATTCCTGGACTTGCTCCGGAACCAAAAACTGTGTTCCCTTTATTAAGTCTAGGCATCTCAGAGCGCTTGAGTCGTCCTATTTTGGACCACATGCTGTTAGGAACCTTGCAAGCCTGCAATACCATCATTATTAATATATGGTAGTGGAAGTGAAAGTTAATCCATGTCTTCATTAAAACAAGTTCTATAAAATTCATAAAGTGATGAATATCACACACCACAACCATCCATTTTTCTAAATTCATTAGATCAAGCATACATCTAACATTAAAAAAAACGTAGTGTTAATATTTCAACCTTCACTCTATTGAGAAGTACATCCAAGTCAAATCCAGATATGTTGTGGCCAACAAGAACATCACTATCCAATTTGTGTAATTCAATCATCAAACGGTTTAATAAAGCTCTTTCACTGCAAACATGTGTAACAACTAAATTAGAGCACTAACCATAGAAATTGAACCCTGGATTAATGAGGCAGAAAGTTTCAAACAAGACAAGACAATTTGAAACCAAAACTTGCCTGCTCTCCATGCTAATGATGTTTGATCCAGCCTTTAAATTTCTATCTGCTGCCTCTTTACTAAACCCCATTGGAAACAAGCCATCCTCAAGCTTTCGCACAACAGTAAAATGGCTTAGCATTCCAGATCTTTGCCATTCTGAGGGTAACATAGGTGTGTCGATCTGAAAGGTTCAGCCATCAATTTGAAGCCGATTTACACATGATGTACAATTAAATGAAAAATAATAATAATAGCAAACTCAAATTAAGTAGTAGAATATGTGTATCACATGAGAACAACAAGGTAAGCAGGTAAACCACCCTATATTTAATGTCATAATTAATGGTATGAACAAGATTTCCGAAAAGATGTGAGGTACCTTGGCCTTATGACAGCAGATGACAGATGCAGAGGCGATTTCATTTGTATTCTGTTTTTGGTTTATTATGGTTTTCAGATTGATTGCAGTAACAACCACAGGAGGAATCTCACTAGTATTTTTCGAGGAAGTTGCAACTTGAATGTCCTTTGGGCAATCAACAGTAACCTCAAATTTGCACCAGCTAACCTGCTCAAGGTGTAGTCAAGTAATTGCGGTAAAAGAAGTAATTTCAGCATGTTATGGTGAACAACCCTAAATGTGAAGAAAAAAAATGCAAATTTAAAAGCCTCACACGCTGAGCAGCAGTACAGCTAGAAAACTTTGAAATTGACAGCCATGAGGGTCCTTTTATCTTTCTTTTGATAAGAAAAAGCTCCAAAGCGCTGCATGAAACAAGATAATTAGTTTTCAGGTTCTACTATAATTATAGAAAATTTATCATGGATGTCATCATGATCATAGTTTACCTTAGCTCTAAGTTCAGGACTCGGTCTAATAGTTCTAACTTGCTGGGAGTTACAGTAATGACGATATTAAAACATTTAGTAAGCAAATTAAGATATAATACCAACAACCAGCTTCAAATGCTACTCTTTCTCTAGATATCCTAAATACAATAATGCAAATTTAATACTGGCAGAATGCATAATTTTTTGCACGAGCAGCTTTAAAATTTAACAAAGTGTCCACTAATGAATTGATCAAGTAAATTACATGTACCAAATTGATGAATGAATGGACACATGTCATGCAATTAAAGCCTCTTGTGTAAAAAGGTTTACAGTGTATATGAAATGAACTCATAAATAAAACAGAGAGCAGTTATAACAAGGCTTGTTTGAATCAGAAGACCTTTCTCCATAGAGGTCAGGCTGTCAGGGTGCAAACTATTTGGTAGCTCACCCTGAAGATATAGCGAGTATTCAAGTAAATTAAGGACCAAATATTCAGGTTACTAAGATGAAAAGCAACGACAGAAAATCATGATGTCAAACTTGACCAAGCAACACAGCTAAAATCCTTGCAATTAAATGATCAATTCATCTTTTCATATGGAAAAAAGTTACAAGTATTGTGATAGCTGATATCCAACTACATACTGCCATCAACAGGAGAAATAAGCACAATAGGAGTGTCCATGCAAGTGCTCAAGAGTAGAATTGTCAAGAAAGTTTGGAAATCTCTTGCAAGGCACATTTACATGAGAAATCTGCAATAGGTACAGGAGTGCCAGTGCATAAGAATTTCATCTTATTATACCTGCTATGTGTTCCAAGCAGAGCACAGAAGGTCTCTCCCTTGAGATCGGAAGGAAGTGGTGAGTCCTGCAATTTGAAAATATACAGCGTCAATAAATACTGGAATATCTAATTTGGGAAGTCCATTATTACCATATTAGAGAAGGGAAAAGGATCAAGAGCCATATAACCTCATTAATCTTCTTCATGAAATGTGCAAAATACCTTAAACGGATAACTGATTTTAAGTACATAATTCTCTTTGCGCTCTATGTCAGATCTCTCAAATGCATAGCTCCTCTGAAAATATACAAGCAATCACAACATTCATCATTCAAAAGCAGTTACCAAACAGATCTGAGACATACACTAGTTAACATCAATTCTTTAATTGTAAAGCAAATTAGACAAAGCAACAGACCTTAACAGGTTTCATGCTAAAGTTTGAGACATTTCGGTCAAGCAACTGTTTTGTTATGTTGGCCTTCAATCCAGATGCCATCTCCTAATAAAGTAAAGAAAATGTATGTAAGCAGTTGAAGAAACTGAAAAGCAAGAGAGGCCAACAAAACCATCAATAACAGCAAGACATTAACCAATAATACAAGAAATATGATGATGTAATTTAAAAAGAAGGAAATGGGAGCAAGGCAACAGATCTATTACATGAAGCTTGGTGTGAAAAGCTGTAGACGACATTTTCGACTCTTCAACATCTCTCTCAAGCTTCACAATGGCAGAGTCTTCAAATACAGGACCATTCGGGATAGCATATATGCATCTCTGCATATTCTTCACTACCACACAACAGCTGTCATAAGTAGTTCCTGCTTTGACCTTGATTCAAATAACAAATTTCAAAGATCAAGATCACTCTTTATCTTAATAAAGCTAAACTAACACTTGTGTAAAATAGAGGCGGTGCATGAAAACAAGGTAAATTAGGAAAATGACCATCATGCATCATGCACCATAGTAGTTCAAGAATACCCCTTCTTCACATTAAACATCTACAAGGCATGAAGACAATTCTTTTTCACATTGATATTTAGCGATTATTGCTTTACATACTAAGTTAAATAGTAGATGTCAAATTGCATCATCATATTCACATTTGGATTGATAGTTAGACCATTACAGTGTGTTAAAGCAAGTAAACAGAGAGAGATATTGGAAGCATGTTGTAACAAATGCAGTTGATATCATATCAGTTTCTGCTCCTACATCTGTCAATGCAACATCCTGTCCCACATGCATAGAGAAGTAGATTTGTGAGCTCATTATAAGCTCAAAGTTGTGAGCTACCAATAACTTCCATCATGGTTTTTAAGTTGAATTAGAAGTTAATGAAATAGCCTATTGCTTTGGACTATAAGGCGTTACAAATGGTATCAGAGCCAGGGGCGGATGTATATGGAAGTTAGGGGGAGATGGGCCCCCATTAAAAAGGGGGAAATGAAAATTTTAGGGTAAAACCTTGGATTTTTTTAGCTTTCTACCTTAATGTCCCCCCAGTAATTTTTCGTCCGGGGCCCCATCAACCAAAAAAAGTGTCTCGAAGTCAACCAAAAAACCAAAATTAACTCTCGAAATCGAATAGAAAACCAAAAAATGTCCCTCGAAATCGACAAAAAAACTTAAAAATCCCTTAAAATCAACTAAAAAAACTCTAAAAAGCCCTCAAAAAGTCGGATTTAGTGAAAATACATCGGACAACTTTACGGGCATTTAAGTTACCTTAAAGGTGCCCCCACCAGGAAAAAAATCCTGGATCCGCCAATGATAAGGGCCGATCCTTGTACCATCGAGATGGTGGGGCAAAACCTCATTGAGCATGATGGGTCCTTTTTTTTTTGGTAACCGTGGGTTTCCTTGAGGGGGGTGTTTGTAACATCTTAGGTGAATCCCACATCGCCGATTACAAGGAGGACTTTGGAAAGGACAGATGAGAACATCATAAATTTAAGTGGGGAGTTTGTAATAGCTGAAATTTATGGGCTACCAATGACTTCCACCATGGTTTTAAGTTGAATTAGAAGTTATTCGGTTGGCCTATTTGGGCAAGGTTTTACAATTAACAAATGATGTTACCACCCACCCAAACCAAAAGTTTGCATAAAGGTCATAGACTAAAAGATGCCAGGTAAACCTTACAAAGTGCATCAAGCAAATGGTAATTACAAAGAAAGCTAATTTCATCACTTTATTTGAAAATATACCTACCTAGATCACTACCTTTAAGTGTATGATTGAAAATCATAATAAGGTGAATCCTAACCAACAGAATTCCATTGATGCCCTCATATGTATGCATTTGAAATAGGTTCATCATAATGCATGTTGCTATAGACAAAAGTGTGCCACAAAAATTGATTCTTTTAATCCAACCAAGGTACAAGGACAACAGTGGAGTTAAGAATGCACATGATTGCAATACTTGTACTTTGTATACTTGGGCTTTGTATGAAATCCAAGGAGGTTCTTTGTCCTAGTATTGGTTTTTTTGGTTGTGGTCATGCCTTCAAAGTTCAAACCATATCATGAAAGACAGACATTAACAGCACAGAGATTATTCTTACAATCAAGTTATTGCTTGTATTCATCTATTGTGAAATGTTCAACTTCATACATCGGTAGACTATCTATACTATATTATAAAGCACGGATAAAAAAACTCTTAAATACAAATTATTAGGCACACGGTACCATCATTTTATGCAAGATTTTAAAAATCTCCTAATTTACAAGTATCAAAGCACAAGATACATATTACTACTGCAGGCTTCTAACACTCACCAATTTGGTATGTGCAGGGTCTTCCTTTTATGCAGACCTTTCCATGTATCACTATTAATTAATATATTATATTACTATAATTTTGTTTTAATTATTTTATTAAATATGTAATTGGTTATTTTTTCTATATGTCATTAAAATATATAAGATAATCATTGAATTCTAACAAAATACTTAATTTTTTTATATAAAAAACATTATATTATTAAGCCTAAATTAAACAAATTTATAAAAAAAACATTATCACTTTCTCAAAACCATCCAAAATCGTAATGTCAATCGACAAATAAATAAAATGAAACATTAAAATCGTGATGTATCCCGCTGCATTGCGCGAGTACGCTTCTAGTAATAAAAGAAGGGAGAAAGAGGGGGGGAGGGGGAATTCCCCAACATGACAGGGACTATTTACATTACTTCTATAAGTATATACAAACTTCTACTATTATTCACTAACAGCAGTAAGAATTGTCATGATGGCCTTTTTTTAAATCCTTGCCAGAAATCTACAATACAACTGAGCCAGGTACCTAATTGCCATTGCTATTTTGTTGGTGATTCCACAGATGAAGTCTAAGCATACCCACATGAGAATTCTGGTTGTCGTTACATTGTCAAACATGAGAAAAGGCATGGATCATAAAACTTGAAAGTGATGATGCCTCCTTGTTAGCAGACTGTTAGTTCAAACTAAGATAAGCACCTTTTTCTGAGTGTTGAATCATTGACCAGATAATAATGAAACAAATGACATGAAAACAATATGATTCCATTTAAGATCTAATATGCTTCCTAGTACATTGATAAGAAAGTTAGATGCATCATGTTGAAGATACAGATGCTAGAGCAAGTTGCAGCTAGAATGTCAAGTCTATTTAGTATTATTTAATTACCAAGATCGTGAATGATAATATCAACCAATATTGCCCATGTCAACTTAATTATGTGTTCGAATAAAAATGAACAATGTAGACTGACATATAGTTAAATAGCCAAAATACCTTCCCAAACAGATAGATATTGCCAGCATTAGAACCAGAAAACTCCTCATAAGCATCGAGCACGTAGAAAGGCAGAGATCCATCAGAATCCACTACGAATGGAGGTTTTCCATCAGAACTCAAACCAGGGCCGATGTCAGCATTCAAACAAGAACTTACAATTGTCTGCAATCCTGCAGTTGCACTGAAAGTTGGATCTTTTTCCTCTTTGATTTTCGCATTTAGAGTCCAAGTATCAACCTCGTTCACCATTGGCTCAACTTTCAGTTCCTCATCCTTTAACTCCTCAACTTGACTTGGCACCACCACTGGCTCCTCCACAACACCCAAATCTTTCCCATTATTAGGTATCTCTAACAATTCCTTCTCTTCTTCAAGTACGTCATGTTTATGCAAACTGTTTGACAGTAAAGTACTACCAACCACCAAACTTGCAGGTGTATTCTCAGTCTTAATCGATGTAATTAAACTAGTTGGCGCTAAAATTTTATCAGTTTCATATGATCTTTTGTTTCCTCGCCTCCTTTTCTCTTTATCTTTCTCATCAGGTGCGAACTCAGCAATCACATCATCAACAATACTATCCGCAGACACCATCGCAGGCTTACTCTTATTAAAAACAGCAGAAGTAAACAAGTTAGATATCCTTTGCTTACCCATTAAAGCAGCCGCAGCTTCAAACGAAGGCTTTTTATATTCCTTCTTTTCCTTTTCCTTTTTCGTCTTCTTGGACTTCTTTTTCTCCAATTCACCTTCCGATTCATCTTCAGACGACGGAACTACACCAGATTGAGTCCAATCGACTTCTTCGCCTTCGTCCCCGTAACCAAGACCGTCATCGTCCACGATAAACCCTTGGAAATCTTTACGGCGTTTGTTCACGAGGGCCTCGTACTCATCCTCATCAACGGTATCGTATATCGGTTCATCGATCTTGATCTGGTAACGATCTCCGGCGTTGTTGTCGCCTCCGCCGCCTTGTCTGAGGGTTTTGAGTTTGCGGAGTGCTTCGGCACGCTTCTCTGAATTTTCTCCTTTGGTTTTCCTCTTTTGTCTCTGCTGATCGTCTTCCATTTTTTGATGATTGTTTCTGTTTGATTTGGTTAGATCTGCGGAGGAACTGGTTGATAGGGTTGATAATGGAAAGAGGCAGGAGAAGAGGGTATATGAAAATAGCGGGAATAACATTTTGGCGCCACAAAAGAAATCGGCAAAAACCCTATTACCCGGATCCGGGTCCGGGTTCACCCAATTGGTTTAGAATCGTTGTTATCGAAGCCTTTATTTAAATTACACTAGTGTTGGATTGTACGGGAGGATAAATTTTTTGTTAGAATATTGAACCGAGTTAAAATGAAATGTAATTTCTCTGTTAACAGTTAATGAAATACAATGTGAAAAACGAATGTATTTTCATAAGTGGTTAACTTGCATATATTCTTAATCGTTTGTTGTTATGAGTTTGTGCAATAATATTGGTAATAGTTTTGTATTATATTATTTAAAACTCAAACGACATGTCTCACAACATATCACTATTATTGAAATAATTATAAATATGAACATACGTTTTTACAAATTTTGCAATTTTTCTGAAACCTCCTCGACAACACTTGACAATCACTTTGAACGTATAAATCTGTAGATCAATTAACAACATTCAACCCACATCAAATATGACAAATAAAATAAATGATTTCTATCTTTTGTAATCGACAACTCAACTGGTATAGTTCAAATTCACTCAGTACCACTTGAAAATTTATCTGACTATTGACTTCAAGACCTCATAGTATTAGTCGATAAAAATAAAGATATGTATATATATCTTATTCCCCTACTTCAAAAAATATGATTGTGGGTTTTGAAAAATATAAACAAATCCTCAGTAAATAAAATAAAATATAAAAAATAGTTTTTCAAAGAAACAAAAATATAGTTTAATACCTTTTGTTCAGTTGCAGGTTCCGTCATTGACACCCGACCGTTCGTCTTCTTCTTGTACTCGGATGATACATAGATAAGCTATATATATTTATAGTGAATGTAAAAATATTTTAAAATATTTTATTTTCATTTTCGATTTTACATTTAAATGTAAATATATTAAAAATATGGAAGAATATTTTTATATCTACATCGTTTCTATTTTATTTTCTTTACACTTGGTTAATTTGGAAAGTATTGCGGAATGTTTTTATTTTAAAGAATACGATAATTTATTAGTGTATCTAGTTATTTTTTATTTTTAATTCATATCAACCTTCTTTTTTCTTCTTTTAATGCTCGTGAAAAAAAATACGTGTAGATTATATATTAGCAAAAAAAACATGTGTAGATTTTATATTAGCAAAAAAAACACGTGTAGATTTTATATTATGCTAATATAAAATACGTGTAGATTTTATAAAATAAAATAGATTTTATATTAGCAAAAAAATACGGAAGAAAAAAGAGTTTATATTACATCTCATTATGTAAAAAGATTTTATAAAATAAAATATGAAAACAGATTTTATAAGATAAAATATGGGAAAATCATTATGAGATGTAATATAAAAAAATACGGAAGAAAAAAGATTTTATATTACATTTCATTAATATAGATTTAAATGTAAAATCTACATTTAAAATAGATTATGCTAATATAAAATATATTTTATAAAATCCTCCACCAAAAAAAATATTTATATTAATAAATGAGTATCCATTCCATAAATAGATGATTATGTGAGATACTGTGCTTGGAAAGGTTGTACCAAAGCATTAAGAAATTGTAAATTAAGTAATTGGCTTTAATTAGTTGTACCTTGTGCTTAAAATGTTGTAATTAAGAGTTTTTTATGTCATTTTTATAATATAGTATAGATAAAGTCATTTATTCTAGAATAATATTTAATATTCTCATTTTGATTTATTTTTTAACCATTACAACCATGTTTTGTACAAAATTTATTTTTTAAATTTATTGAAAAAATTGTGGTGAGTTAAAAATAGTAGGTATTTGAGCAAATAAAATCGTTCAATTCCTTTAGAACCTCTCATTAAAGTTAGGGTTTTACATGTGTTGGGTTTATTGGGTTTAAGGTATTTGAACAACTTAACCCAATGTTTACAGTAGGGGTGTTCAAAAAATCGATTAACCCATCCCGATCAACACGGGAAAAAAAATCAACCCGATTTAACATGACATATAATCAATACAAATTTAGGATAACCTTAATCTATTGGTTGATATTGGGTTAGGCTCGAAGTAACCGGACCAACCCGATAAACGTTTTAACGACTTCTCTAAAATTATTTATATTTCTCTTTAATATGTATAAGTTACCAAAAACAACTCGACAATAACAAGCAATGGAACTCATAGGAGGACATTATTGGAAAGTTATATATGTAATACCTAAATATTTGATGAACTCATATATTATTTTGAATAATGGATCGTATTTTAAAGAAAATTTTTCTTTCTATGTTTTCAACATTGTTTTTACTTTGTTTAAACACAACCCGAACGGGTTGGGTTGGGTTGGGTTGGGTTGCACTTTTGTTTGGGTTAGAATGGGTTGAAAATTCTCAAACCGTCAACATTGGGTTGAGTTGTTGAAATAACTTCAACACGATCAATCCAACCCGTGAACATCTCTAGTTTACGGCTTGAAAAAAAGTTAACCCAACTCAAATTGTGCGTGTTAGGTCAGGTTGATTGGGTGGAAACTTTGATGTATCGTTTTACAATCTAGCTAAATGTTTGTGTTCAAAAGAAATAAAATCAAAATGTGAACGTGCTAAAAAGACTAGCAAACTCAAAAGAATTGTTGAAAGTTCATGTAAATAAGAAAGTAAAATTATGACTGAAATTGTATATTTGTATTATACTTTTAAATATAGCTAATTACGGGTTGGTATAATGTACATGTATTAATCAAGGACTTAACAATCATGTTAAATCCATAATATAGAAAGACATTAGGTTCATCAAGTTGGGTTGGATTAAAATTATCTCAACTCAATTCCAACCCAAAAGATGTGGTTTGGCCTGATTATGTATTAACTATGGGTTAGATCGTGTTGATTTCTTTTTGAGTTTTTTCGGATTGGGTTGACTGGGTTGATCGGTTTTTTTGAGAACCCCTAATTAAAATACCCCTAGAGATGAATAAGGCTAAGCGGAGCGAAAAGGGTTTTAATGGGATGGTCTTTTGAAAACCTATTCATAGTGTTTATTAAACTTTGTTTAAATATATTCAATTATGTTTCTTATATATATATATATATTTTAGTTATTTTACATTGTTATCTAAATTATCAGCTAGTTTTTAATAAAATGACTAATTTATCAGTTATCAACTAGTTTAATCAATTTACAATGTTCTGTTATTTACAAGCTTTCTTTAAGGTGGATATTGACACTTACACAAGAACAACACGGTGGAACGCCACTGATTTATCTACAAAGTATTTTGTTGTGTAGATGGATGAGAAGACTATCGATAAAGGACGAGATGGTGAAGACGGTGTTGATTACGCTTAATTGAGATTAGACGACAATCCTCTATTGTTGATACCTTTCTTCTCGAAGCAAGGGAAAAAAGTGCAACAAAAGTAAAGGATCGTAATATTAGTTTCGATCATCGAGCAACATCATTCGACGATTACAAATATTGGGTCCGATCGATGCGCAACACATTCAGTCCTCGAACCTACAACATTCAACGGTTACGATATTTCGATGGGCACCAACATGGAGATCATATATACCGGAATCAAGGAGGTTGCTTCCCTCGCCGAAGATCTCTAAAATGCATCAAAAACCAAATCTCGTCGGGAGACCTCGACGATGCACCAAACATCTTTTTTTCTCCTTCCCTCTGAGCAGCCAAGGGGGTTTCACATAAGAAGACCAATCGTATTAAAGTGGTATCACAAAGGATACGGGTTTAAAATCGGTAACGTATCACATGTGTCGCAAAAAATGGACCACAGTGTATCATAGTGGTAGTGTGTGTATATATATATAGTAGTAATGTATCACAACGTGTATAAGAATTCACAAAGGATACGGGTTTGAAACCTGAAACTTTGCCGGATTAAGGAAAGTAGAGAAAAAAGAATTACAAATACACTATTTTACCCTTAGATATTATCCATAAATTAAAAAATTCCACAAATTAATGGATGATTACCATACCAAGTTCTACTTAAATGGCCCCTAGTTTATTTTATCCAACCATTTAATCCATCTTACAACCTTTACACTATACAAGAAATAAAAATCGTTACTTTTCACAAAATCTTTCTCTAACTTAGAATTTGTATTTTCGTATCATACATATCCAATAAATATTAATAGATTTAACCACAAGGGTTGTGGTGTGGTGGTAAAGGCTTGGAGAGTTCATAGCGCTCAACCCGGGTTCGAGCCCCACTAGCAGCACTTGTGACCACTGAGGATAAACTCAGGGCTGCACGCTTTAGCAGCTGGGCTAAAGGCCCTAATTGTCAGGGATTAGTCTGGGTCATAGGCCCAGGATACCCTTTCCAAAAAAAAAATTTTAATAGATTTACGTCATCAAAATATTTCAAAAACTAAAAAAATCGAATCAAGATATAAATTCGTTGAAAGTGTACATGTACATGGCTTAACATATATATATATATATATATATACACACACAAGCACCTCATTACAAAAAAGGCCGAAGCTAAACTATGAATCAATATCGTAAAAAGCAAAGACTGGGCTATAAACTTACGAGGCTAGTAACATCAATGTAATGAAAATTGAACCGTAGTACGTTTTTGATTTAACTATGAAACCGTTGCCAAGGCCAAGACCTCCTCCTAACGATCCGTCTGCCGGCAATTGTGCTGGTGGTGGAGGCGAAAGAACCGGGATATCGCAGGTCCCAAATGTCGCATTCACCTACCCAAATTAACCTTATTCATTAGTTAGATACCTATATTAGTATATTCAAAACATTTTGATACCGAGTAAAACTATAATTGATAAATATTCTAAGTATGGGTTGGGTTCTGGTAATAATGAAAGTTATGGTGAGAAGTGTAAGAAGATATCTCCACCACTTAATGCATATTAGGATGGGATGCCCCAAGATGCACCATATCAATCCTTGTATAAAGTGTGATTCATGGGTGAATTTAAGATTAAAAGTGATCAAGGGTTCAAATCCCTTCTTATTTTCTCACTTTAATTTTTATTGTCACACAATCTTTCGTCTCTAAGTACAAGGGCGCAAATGATGCCACTTTTAAAAAAATGGTTTATTTTTATTGTGTAATACCATTTAAAAAAAATCATGAATCCCCATAGGTTATATTAATAGTAAAAGAACATCTGAAAATAAACATATAATACCCTGCAATATGCAATGTTGGGACATCCACACGTTAGATGACCATTGGCTTCATCAACAGCTTCAGCTGCTCCTCCACCATCACTTCTCTGTACCAACGTATAACATTATCCGCTATTAAAATGGATTGTTGTTTGCCGTCTTTTAACCGCTAAAAACTAACCGGTCCTTCATTTACCGAGTAAAATACCCGGTAAACAGCCTATAAATTCAACTCAGAAAGTGAACCTTTTTTTTTAAATCTCAAGATGTGTAAATCGATGATACCTGATAAAAATCAACAGCAATATAATTCGGCCATCGTCCACCTGCTGCGATCTGGCACGTGTTGGTCATCGCGATCAGGGGAGCAGAGTTATCAATACAAGCTCCCGTCACGTTAGGATTCGTGGAGAAGTAGTTTTGAAGAACCAACCTACGATCTGTCGTGTTCATTGGAGAAGATTCAGACCGACTAACACAGGAACCAGCTATCTGACCATCGTTTCCATCTGGGAATCACGATAAACACAACTTATTTTCCATCATAAAAGTAGCTTATTAGCAATAAGGAGTTTAAATAAGCAATCACAAACACCCTCTAAATCTCTTCAAAATAACACATGGTATCAATCAATAAGCATGTTGTTTAACTAAACTTACATTACAACTCATTTTCCATCATAAATCTCTTCAAAAAAACACATGGATATCAATCAATAAGCATGTTGTTTAACTAAACTTACATTTGTTTTCTACTACGAATGACCACTCAAAAGCGATACCCTCCGAGGCTTCTTTTGGAGATTTGGAGGTGAAGACAACCAGCCGTTGATTTTGGGCGACCATATCGGTGATTGTCGGCCAATCTCCACCATCTCTTGGCATCCGACTCAAAGGAAACATGTAACTGCTGAGCCCAGATGCATTAAAAACCTTTGTCAATCCGTTTGTGGATGTAACATAATCCTCAATGAAAATGGTGACAATTTCGGTTGGATTTGCTTCCAGAAACTTTTGAATCTCTCTTAGGACATTGATGGCGGGTTGCTAAACGTACAAAGAGAAACAAGTCGATCGAATCACAAAAACAAATGGAAACGACAAATAAAATGGATACGTGAATGTAAATAAGTTTGCTTACATATGCTGTGATATTGTAGCATCTGCCACCAAAGGAATGGCACATCCAGATATCGTTATTGAAATCATACATATCCAACATTAGTCCTCGAACCCCATTCTACATAGAGGACAAATAAGTTCAAATTACATAAGAAGTTGCAAATAGTTGTTAGCAGTTTAGACTTGAACCATTTCCTTTTTATATACGTTAGAACTTGTTTTATTTTGTCAATGGTTCATTTAGAGAGTAATCTGGTAGTTTTATCAAAACCAATGTTTATCAATCCAGGGACTAACACTTTGGAGTAATCTGTACTTGTCTAGCCTCCTTTCAACACTCTGGGACAATCAATGTCCGTCTAGGTGCATGTTGGAATCTAATGTCAGTTAGATTTGGATTAATTCCTCTATATATGTTGGAAGCTCCATTCTCTCTCATAGAGACGGACCCATAAAGCGCTGACACCATTTGACTATAAGAAACAATTATAGGGACATTTTTCACAAAATCATCATTGGTTTGTTGGTTAGTTCATTGTTTTTCATATGTGAGATATGTGTTCAATCTTTTATAGCAATTTTTTTTCAGAAACATAATAAATCTGAAATTAAAAGCTAAAAACTAAGAAAATGACACTAATGGGTATCAAAAGCAGGTCCTAGGTGGGAGAAATGTCTTGTAAATCAACTCTACTAAAGAAAACTTGTGTTCTCATTGTAGTTTTAAAAAATATACAATGACACACAACAAATTGATACGATGACACTTTTTATGACCTTATAATTTTTTACACTATGATCGAGGAATGAAACGGTGGCACATGCCACCTTAAAACTCCAGGTCCGTCCCTGCTCTCTCAAAGAGATTCTTTTAAAGAGTGAATATAACCATCAGGTCTTTGGCCTGGTGGCCAGCTCTACTCCTTAAATGTCTCCTACCTGTGAGAGGCCTAGTGTTCGAATCAGGGGGGACAGGACTTTTCCGGTGCATACCTAAGGGGCTAGGGTATGTAGGGTCCACAAAAGTGGGCCACGGGGCCATAGGTTCCCGCCATTAAACCTTTTTTTTTTTTTTAAGAGTGAATATCAGGTTTCACATATACCCACATGGATAAAGATTTGAAAATCAAACCACCAACAACTTATTTTATGGAACTCATTCACGAACCATTCCCACAAGCGTTCCTTTGCAAGTCACAAATAAAGATAAAGCTTTATTAAAACAAATTTGTTTGAAAGAACAACTAATTTTAGAAAGAAAAAAAAACCAAAAAAACACATTTGGTTATGTTTGCTGATGATTCATTGTGTAATATTCAAATATGTGAATACAAACTCAAGTTATATTATCGAAGTTCTAACAACTTTGATAAGGGTGACCGAGTCCATGAGAGCACATAATTTCAAAGTCAAATCTTTTGTAAGGGTGACCGAGTCCATATTCTTGACTTTCCAATCGATTGAACATAGAAATAGTGTTGGTCTATATTTACACCAATGGTGCTAAGAGTTTCAGGGGGAAATTGCATTTTCTTTGCACATTCTTATAAAACCATGGGTTGTTTGTTGATTTTTTATTAAGTTATGGATAAAGTTGTCGGTGTGATTGGAAATTTTTGTGTATCATAACTTTTTCATAGATGGAATCAACATTTTCTTTAATTGAAATGACATGTTCTTGGATTTGTGTATAAAGCTCCCTATTAAAAGCTCAGTGCATAAGTCATTTCTTATATCATTAAGTCACTACCAAACAACCGGTATAACTTATAAAATAAGTTGTAAATTCCATTAAAGTCATTAAGTTGCTTAGAAACATATATTTACACATAGACCGTCGCGATTGACTATGTTTTAACTTCTTTTCATGCAATCAATATTTCTGAAGTTTCAAGAAAACACAATATGACTAGGATCACACACACCGAAACGAACCAGAAAGAAATTGCAAGAGAAAAAGAAAGGCAATCGTGAACGGTTTTCATCTATCATTGTTTATTTGTGCGAAACACAAAGGAGTTTTCATTAAAATCTTACTTACTCGTAGTTGAGATGCAACATCATCTTCCTGATTGGCGGGACCAAGGACAGGAGAACCGGTAGGTGACTTTGAACCGGAAAGCGCAAATGAATTATGAGTCGTCAGCCATGAATACCGATTAAACGGAAGCCCGTTCACCTGTTCCAAAAATTCAAACTCACGCATAAACCCTGGAACAATCAGATTTCACAAAATCTCGATTCAATCCTCCACCTCTTCCCCAAATTACAAATCTAACAAACATAGAAACTTCCAGACCTTCGATGTAGGACTGGCTGGTTGGATCCGAATGCATCTAGGGCGGGTATTGCCACTCGCAGGACACGTTCCACAACGCAATCCGCCGTCGCATTTGTTGTCGTCCATAGAACATGTTTCTCCGATCTGATTGCATATTACGACGAATTATCACCGGAGATCCGGAAGAAATTTAACCGGAAAAAAAAATGTAGAAAAGAATGAACAGACCTTGAGAGATGATGATAATTGGAATATGCAGAGAATTGCTGCGAAGAATATTGTGATGACGGGGATAAAATTGTGATCGTATCGCGGCATTTGGAGCCTTGTTCTTCGGCAAGATTCTTGGTTACAGACGGAGAGAGAGAAACGGGCCGATTATATAGTTTGCGATCAGCTTTCAAATATTGTTTCAACATCTTGAACTTTGATTTGACTTTTTTTTTTGGTTTGACGTTTGTTGGGGTTTATTTAATGGGAAGAAATAACACATGCAAAAATATAGGGGAGAAAAACAATTTTACTTCGAAATCTATTTTATTTCTATAATTTATTCATGGTATTAAAAACCAACGTTCAAATTTGTATTTAAAAAAAAAGAACGGCTTGTTGTTACAGTATAATAGTCGGTTAATATTACTCGGTTAATTGATATTCAAATTTTTTGATGATTGATTATTAATTGATATTCGAAAATCTTGATGATTGATCAGAGTCTCACATTGACAACCAACTCCGTAAAGTAGTAGTTTTAAAACTAAGGATTGAATCTAAAACGTAGGTATGTAGTTATTTTATGATGTCGTTTGTTTTTTAAGAGGTCTGAAGTTTGAAGTCTTATTTCACTTAAGAGGTGGTGTTAAAGTCTGAAATCTGAATCAATAAAACTGTTTCTTTTTGTAACGTTTGGAAGCGTCTTAAGAGAAAGGAGAACATATGAAATGAGACGGCGATAGGAGGTTTTAAGAAGTTAGGTCACCACTTATTATTTAAGATGTATTTAAGAGTTAAGAGGTTCTGAAAACTGAAAAAAATAAAATCGTCTGAATATAAAAAGGTCTGAACGATTCAGAGTTAAGAGTCATCAAGAGGTATTTTAAAAAAAAACAAACCACCCCTTAGTTTTATAAAGTATTAATTTTTTGGACGAGCTCAACTAGTTATTAGACCTTGTGTTTGTTTATTTATTGATCATCGGTTCAAGTGAACTTAGAAGAACTATTGGAGGTTTGTACAATTGTTAATATAAAAGGTTATATGTAGGGGTGTTTGTGGTGTGGTTTAGGGCAAAACTGTAAACTGCACTGCATATGTGGTTTAGGCAATTTTCAAACCGCAAACCGCACCATATATTGGTGCGGTGCGTTTTATGCGGTTTGTACCTAAAGCACTTCACACCTACAATCTAATAATTGTAAGATTAAAACTTTATTTTAAAATCAATGACAACGTGACCGTAATCCAAAAAATAAAAATATTCAACACGTCTGATTTCTAAATACATATCATATAAATATTGCAATTATTTTGTATATACATATATGTGCGTGTAATATATAAAATAGAAAAATATATACATATATATAATGTACGGTGCAGTACGGTTTGAACCTCGGTTTGGTAACCCAAAACCGTAAATCGCACCGCATAGTGCAGTTTGATAAAAATGCAAACCGCAACATAAAAGTCTAAACCGCGCTTTACGGTGCGGTGTGAGCAGTTTATGCGGTTTAGATAAACACCCTTAGCTATCTCATGTTTATTTTACATATGTTTTTTTTAATACAAACTTATTAGTTATTTAATAATATTTAATTTAAATTTATTTACTGATGTTATTTTGTTTTAATTTAACACGCTAAAAAGTAAAAATACATATATTCAAATCGAGAAATCTTGACTCTTCCATGTTGCGGAAGCCAAAGATTATTCTAAAATTTGTTTTATATTGACAAAGTCTAGAGTAGTTCAAATTGGACCTCCTACTCAAAAGTAAAAATAGCTTCAAGGACCCGTTACAGAATGGGAAAATTGCATTAAATTGAATCAACTTTGACTTGATTCCTATTTTAAGGAACAAACTTTTAAAGTTATCATTTTAGGGTTTCAAACAAACTTTACATTTATTTAAGGATCTTTGTAACTTGATTACCTGCTAATAATGACATGGCAGAAATATATATCAACTAAATTCCAAGTCATATTTAAAATTAAAACAAAAGTTAACTCATAGGCCAAAATGTAAGAATTAAAACTTGGGGAGCCAAACAACAATCTATTCGTCACTTCTACCTCCATCGTTCCCCACTTCAAACACCACCGCTTCAGCATTGCACCGTGTGTACCCCTACTGCTCCGAGCCTCTGACCACCTTATTCCTCAACCTCCATTGCCACCTTAAAATTGTGTGATCAAAGCTTTCCGAAGTGTGACATATATACCGTCATATTTCCAAACGCCAACCACGATCTCTCGTTTTAGTCAATGGCGAAACAACCAAGGGCAGCAGCGGCAATGTCAACACAACCCGAGTCCCACCAGGTCCATTCATACGAAATTCCTTTCTTACCCATTTTCCAAGCTCCTCCACTCATTGCTTCCCGATTGGTGGTTGCAATTGACGACCAAAATGGTCTTACATCATTGTTGATAATTTATCTGTTTTGCCTAGATGCAAAGGAAAATGAGGAGATAACCACACTGTAACATATATGGAATCTGTTTGGGTAAAAAGTCCAACAGACTATGGTCGTACGACATAAGGTAAAGGACGCTCTTTCTTCAGGCGACCTCGACTAAAACGGTTAAATATCCGTCTAACGAATACCATCGTACGACATGATTCCAGTTACTAATTTATATCATACGTTATATTATGTTTAATGTAGGATTTAAAGGATCTTTACGACCAAAGATTATAACGGAATTCATCATCAATAGCAACAGACATAACGGACGCAATCATCAATGTCAAAACGGCTACTTTCTTAAAGATATGCATTCAAGACCTACTAACAGACGAATAGAGTATAAATATGAAGATTGAACTTCATATTCAGGGATCTGAGGCTCAAACTCTGGAATTATACTCTCAAGCTTGCGCAATCTTTTCCCAAAGTTCATAAAGCCTTCTGAATATATCCGACGCACGACCGACTTTATTTTATTGTACTATTTGATTTTACATTTCACTTGTAACACTTGTTCTAAAGGACGACGTCCCTGATTGACGTCCATAGTGCACGACGACTTACACTCGTCCGCGGTTTTTACCCACTTTAGGGGTTTTCCGCGTCACCAATTCTCTCGTCTTATTTACTTTATCTCTATTATAGTCATACGATTATTGTCGTTACTTTCTCTGGTTGGATTAAGCTTCACGATTACCTTAAATTTTCCTTGGGAGATTTTTGGCATAAACAGTTTGGCGCCATCCGTGGGACCCCATCCAAAGGAAATCTTCAATAATCTCACGACAGACTAACGTTTTCTCTTAGTGTTTTCTTGTCCAGTTATCCATGATAATGGCATTCCAAGGAACTCAAGATCATATCGTAGCTCAAATGAACATGGAGCTAACAGCTGCTCGTGCTCGTATTGACGCCTTAACAACTCAAGCTCGACAAGCAGCTGAAACCATCGAGAATTTGAGAAATCAAAGTGGGAACAATGTGACAGGGATCACGAATGCTTACGTTGGTACTTGGAATGTACCCCCTCCATTACCAAATTATCCTCGTCCACCATCAATTAACCCTGCGACTTTTATGATTCCAACTATGCCTATGGCCTCTATTCCATTCAATAGATATGCCTCTGATGCCTCGCAGCAGAATAGCCTCAATGGGACTGGTTATGTTTCATTGGGTACTCCAAATGGTGTTCCCTTAGATCCCGTTGCACAAAGACTAAAACTTATGGAAGAACAAAATGAACGTGTCCTGTCGATGTTGGCCAAGTTGTCGGGGGCAGCAGTTCCAATCGATGTCGAAACACGTGCAGGATTTCAGGCGTCACCGTTCATTGATGAGATCGCGTTAGTAGATGTTCCAAAGAAATACATCATCCCGACTTTCAATCCAAAATACTCAGGCGTCACGGATCCAACGGAACATGTCGCACAATATAAGCAACTTATGTGGACTGTTTCAATACCGTACCAATTCCAAGAAGTTTGCATGTGCAAAAGTTTTGGGGCGACCTTGACTGGGGCAACTTTACAATGGTTAATAAATCTCAAACCTAAAACTATTGGGTCTTTTGCAGAATTGGTGAATCAATTCACTCAACAATTCGCTAGCAGCCGAAAAATGGAGAAGCAAACGAGCGACCTCTACTACGTCGTGCAGAAGAATGGAGAGTCCATCCGGGGCTACTTTAATCGGTTCAACGCGGAGATGATCAGTATCCGCAACTGCGATGTAAAAACAGCAATCGAAGCATACAAACGAGGTCTGGACGATAGTTCCGGGTTATATCTCGATCTTACAAAGTATCCTCCGGAAACCTTTGAAGACGTACGAGCACGGACACTTGCCCATATGAGGGTCGAGGATGACCTTGCATTCAGAAATAAACACTCGGGCGACCGGAAAAGCTTAGGTGTTAAAAAGCCTGACTTTAAATCAGAGTCGTCCAATCGATTGGAACCTACTAAGCATATTTCAAATGTCAGATTTGAAAAGAAAGGACCGGCGACTTCTAAATCTGTCCAGTATCCTAAGGTGTCATCTTATGGTTTCCCTGGATCAGCTAAAGATGTCGTCGTATCCTTGAAGCAGCTTCAGCAAAACGTACGATGGCCAAAGAAAAATGACAAAGATACCGACAAGAAGGACAAAACCAAATGGTGCGACTTCCATAATGACTTCGGTCATATAACGGATGATTGCATCGCCCTAAAGAAGGAGCTGTCCTGGCTCAATTCAAAAGGTTACCTACAAGAATTGATGGAAGATAAAGACGCACGTCCCACATCCCCAGAGCATGCCAAGGTGATTAATTGTATTACCGGAGGTTCTGATATCTGTGGGACCACCTATTCAGCCGCTAAAAGACATGCCAGTCGCGGTCCTGATGATCGACCAATTCCGAAGGAGGCACGACTCAAAGAGGACGCATAATTGGAGGCTATGCCCTTAACGTTCGACCAGGCGGATCTCGATGACGTACATCAGAAGCATCATGACGGACTAATTATCCAATTGAGCATTGGGAATTGTCTGACCAAAAGGATACTCGTCGACGGAGGTAGTTCAGCTAACATTATCTTTTTTGATGCAGTGAAAGCAATGGGCATTGACAAATCCGAGATTACACGACGTTCGACCACACTCGTTGGGTTTAATGGTGGAGCGACAAACACCATGGGGGAAATCACACTCCCAGTATATGCTAAAGGAATCAACAGACAGACGAAATTCAATGTCGTCGATTGCTCATCAGCTTATAATGTTATTCTTGGGCGACCTTGGATTCATGACATGAAGGTTGTGCCTTCAACATATCATCAAACCCTGAAATTTCCCATGCGATGGGGAGTACAGGAAATTAAAGGCGAAAGAAAGGTTGCTAGGGAATGTTACAAAGTTTCCTTGAAGCCCCCGAAGCAGACAGTATAGCAATTACAGAACCAGGACATTCCTGGGACTAACGATGACTATCGCTTGGAAGCTATCGTCTTAAACCAGGATAAGCCTGACCAGATGGTTTACATAGGTTCGACTCTCGACCCTTCCTTTAAAAAGCAACTAATTTCTTTTTTGCAGGACCACTATGATTGTTTCACTTGGACGCACGAAGACATGGTGGGTATTGATCCGAGTATTATTTCTCATAAACTCAACATCGATCCATCGTTTAAACCCGTTCAACAGAAAAGACGAAAATTTGCTCCTGAGAGGAATAAGGTTATCAACGACGAAGTTGATAATTTACTTAAAACAGGAAAAATACGAGAAGTCAAGTATCCAGATTGGCTCGCTAATGTGGTAGTCGTCCAAAAGAAAAATGGCAAATGGCGAGTCTGCATTGATTTCACAGACCTTAACAAAGCTTGCCCGAATGATCCATTTCCATTGCCACATATCGACTCTATGGTCGACGCTACAACAGGACATGAGCTACTCACGTTCATGGATGCATATTCTGGGTATAACCAGATATTGATGCATTCAGACGACCAGGAGAAAACAACCTTCATGACGGATAAAGGTATTTATTGTTATAAGGTAATGCCTTTTGGTCTTAAAAATGCAGGTTCGACATATCAACGATTGGTGAATATGATGTTCAAAGAACATTTGGGTGATACTATGGAAGTATACATCGATGACATGCTTATCAAATCGAAACATGCGGACGATCATATCGGACATTTGAAACAGTCGTTCGACATCTTGCGTGAATACAAGATGAAGTTGAATCCGACGAAATGTTCCTTTGGAGTTCGAGCTGAAAAATTTCTCGGTTATATAGTCACACGACGAGGAATCGAAGCTAATCCAGAACAGATTAAAGCAATTATCGAGCTAAAATCGCCCAGAAATTTTAAAGAAGTCCAACGTCTTACAGGACGAGTAGCAGCGCTGAACCGGTTCATTTCTCGGTCATCCGACAGGTGTCATTTATTCTACAATGTCCTGCGAAAGAATAGAGGGTTCGAATGGACGGACAAGCATGAAGAAGCGTTGCAGCAACTCAAAAAATACATGATGTCGCCTCCTTTCCTCTCTAAACCTGAGAAAGGTGAAACTCTTCAACTTTATTTAGCTGTTAGCACTAATTCGGTAAGTGCAGTTCTTATACGAGAAACCGACAGTCGACAACTGCCAATTTACTATGTAAGTAAAACTCTATTAGACGCAGAAACCATGTATTCGTCCATAGAAAAACTCTTACTTTCATTAATCATGGCTGCTAAAAAGCTACGACATTATTTTGAGTCACATCCTATAATTGTGGTAACTAACTTTCCCTTAAAATCTGTGTTAAGAAAACCCGAATTAACAGGACGACTAGCTAAATGGAGCATTTACCTCAGCAACTTTGATCTGAATTTCCAGCCCAAAACGGCGATCAAGTCACAGGTCTTAGCCGATTTCATCTCAGATTTCAGTCCAGAACTAGAAAACACGATGACGTCCGACAAATTAATTGTGGCGACTTTGCACGACACTACGTGGATGCTCGATGTGGATGGTTCGGCAAATATACGTGGCACAGGCTTGGGTGTCGTCCTACAGTCCCCACAAGGGGGCAAAATGGTATATTCCATACGGTGCGATTTCAAAGCAACAAATAATGAGGCAGAATATGAAGCATTGATTGCAGGAATCAAAATTGCTCACGACTTGGGGGCAACACGTCTGCACGTCCGAAGTGACTCATCCCTAGTTGTTAACCAAATCAATGGAGAGTTCGCAGCAAAAGATTCAAGGATGATTGCCTATTATAAAATAGTCAAATAAGAAGCAAAGAAGTTCAGTCACTTTGTAATCGAGCAAATACCAAGAGATCAGAACACTCAAGCCGATGCATTAGCCAATTTGGGGTCAGCACTTAGTCGAACGACATTCAACAATATCCCAGTAGTTCATCTTGCAACCCCTTCCATCAAGGAGGATGATAATATTTCAGTCGCGCCAATTGAAGAAGAAAATTCTTGGTCGGACGACATTCGAAATTACTTAGAGCACGATCAATTGCCCGATGATAAAATGGAGGCGAGAAAAGTTAGATTCAAAGCGTCGAGGTACGTTATGATCAGAGGACAATTGTATCGACGATCTTCAACTGGTCTGAATTTGCGGTGTATCACCAGCAAGGCACAAGTACACAAAATCTTACAGGATATGCACGATGGTGAATGTGGAAATCACTCCGGAAGCCGCGGTTTAGCCAACCGGATATCGAGACAAGGTTACTATTGGCCGACGATAAGACAAGATGCGACCAGGTATGTACAGTTGTGCGACGCGTGTCAAAGACACACAGGTATGTCTCATAAACCTTCTGAACCTTTGCACTCGACTTTGATTCCATGGCCCTTTATGAAATGGGGAATGGATATTGTTGGGAAACTTCCACCTGCTCCAGGGCAAAAGGTATTCCTTTTAGTTTTAACTGATTATTTCTCTAAATGGGTCGAAGCAGCGGCTTTTTCCCAAGTCCGGGATAAAGAAGTCGTTTCTTTTATCCAGACTAACATCATTTGTAGGTTTGGAGTTCCATCTGAAATAACGTGCGACAACGGGACACAATTCATCAGTGACCGAACGCGAAGGTTTTGTGAAGAAAGAAATATCAAGTTAGTAACATCAACGCCTCGATATCCACAGTCGAATGGTTTAGCTGAGTCGAGCAATAAAACTATCATTAATTCACTCAAGAAACGACTTAAAGCTGCCAAAGGAAAATGGGTGGAAGAATTGCCTTCCGTTCTATGGGCTAATCGTACGACACCTCGTACATCCACAGGACAGACTCCCTTTTCCTTAGTCTATGGATGTGAAGCTGTGTTACCTATTGAGGTACGACTACCGACTTCAAGACATACGTCTGTTGAACATAACTTAGTCGATCTAAGTTATGATCTCGACGCCCTAGAGGAACTTCGGGAAGCTGCTCACATTCGCATGGCGTCGCAGAAGCAAGCTGTCGAGCGACATTTCAATAAAAATGTCCAGGTCAAAGTTTTTCAAGAAGGCGACTACGTCTTGCGACGTGTGTTTCAAAATACTCAAGAACCAAATGCAGGTAAACTTTCCACTAAGTGGGAAGGGCCTTATCAAATCTCTGGTATCGTGGGTAAAGGAGCTTATAGACTCCAGACCTCCGATGGTCGAGATCTCCCACGAAGTTGGAATGCAGTTCATCTAAAGAGGTATTTCTTTTAAATTCCATATTTAATTCCTTCGATTATTTTTTAAGAAAAATTACTAACTTAAGCATCGGAGGGTCGTTGGTCAAACCAACGACCACCCCGCTAATTTTGTTCTTCGCAGGGACGCATGACTTAACTAAGATTTTCATGTCAAGTAATACTCATACGATCGCATGTATGTGGTTGGTTGTAATTGTTGTTAAAGGTTAATTTTTTACACTTGACTCCCAGTATGTATATATATATACAAAAACCATTATTACGATTGCACTTGTTCGATCGTAAAACTCAGTTGATTTCATTATAGCATGTTAATGAATGATGGTTTGGTCAAATGTATTGTATATAGTGACTTTGTATCTTCTTAAACTTACTTGACGTACTTTTGAAAAAAACAAAGACGAGCATTGATAAACAAAAGAAACTTTTTTCATTTCCAAAAAAATTACAAGTATAAGAGACGACCACAGACGACCGACCCTTAATGGTAAATCTAAAGGAAAATAAGCTAAGAAGAAGGAGGAACGTCAAGTTGTTCCTGCACGACGTCAGTCTCTACTGTTGCCACCTCTTTTCCGTCATCGCTCCCCTCCAGGTCATCATCTTCATCGAGGTCCTTTTCGGTCCCCACAGTGTCAAGATAGGTCTTGAGCTCCTCGGTGGCCGACACCATGGGATTCTTCCCATTCAGATGACGTCTCATCAAAGCAGCTCGGGCTGTGAGACGAGAGAAAGCTTCAATCTGCCTATTCTCCTCCTCTAAATCTTTGACATCGCCCTCTAAACTTTCGACTTTCTTGAGGAGGGACGTGACTTCATCAGCAGAGGCAGCAGCGGCGGTAGTGGCCTTTATTTTCTCGACCTCCAGTTTGGTCGTTATCGCCTCGAGCTCAAGGATGCGATCCCTAAACTCAATCTTCTCATTTTGAGCCTCGACGAGTTGAGCCTTAAGGCTCTCTACCTTCTTCTTCTCGGCCTCGACCGCCTCTAAGGCGACCTTCTCTTTTTCAAGAGCCTCGTTCGCCCTTTTTTGTACGTCAGGGAAGGCCGCCCTGAGACCTTCTGTCTGAGCGTAAAAGCTCAGACACGCTTGAAAAGCCTGCAAGACAATAAAGAAAAGATTAAAAAACATAACAAGTAAGCAACAAAGAAAATAATAATAATAATAATAATAATAATACGAGCTTACCATGAAAGAAAGACCGGCAGCATGTGCTCCCGTATCCTCGATCCGAGAATCGTTGTAGCGATCGCGGAAAGTCGGGAGAAGAAATTTTCCCAAGTGCGGGAAAATGACGTCCCTCTCAAGAACGTCTTGGATCTACCCCTGTGGAAGGGGCAGATCTTTTCTTCGATTTCTCCCTTCCTTGACGAGCGAGCTCTAATTGCTCGGCTCGCCTAGCAGCAACCGACTTTGCAGTTGCGTCTCCTAATAAAAAAGAGAGACAGAAAGAGCAAGTTAGAGAATACTTACGATACATAAGAAGGAGGTATTGTTGAACAACTTACTCGTCATCTCCTCTTCTCTTTCTACTTCTCTCTCCTCTTCTATATTCTCTCCTTCCTTCAAAGAACCCTCAGTAGGTGTAACTTCAACGACTAGGACAACTTCGTCCTCCTCGTCGTTCGACTGAAGAGAGAATGAACGATCGACAATACTTCTCTCTAAGATTCTTTGAACCTTGTTGAGAGAATCCCTCTTTGGCTTCACGACACTGAAGTCAATCACTGTAAAACAAAGACATATATTAGATAAAAACGCACGACAAAAACGCACGACCAAAATGCACAACAAAAACGCACGACAATAAACCTACCCGATTCATTCCAGCCTGATGACAACCATTGGCTGTCTTCGTCACTTACGGATGCCACTTGAAGGAAGACATACCGATGTTTCCACCCACGGTCGTTCACCGCGGTGTTAAGTATCAGTACGTTATCCCCCTTTGAACGAGGAAACAAGCTATAACGGTGATAACCATCTGGTCGCACGCTATAGGCTGTCAAGAGGTCGTTCACGTTGAACGGTACCTCCCACTCGGCTGTGACACGATCGATCACTTGGACAATACGCCAGAATTGAGGCATTAATTGTCCAGGTGTCAAATCAAAGGTATCTAAAAACGCCTTGACTAAAGGGCTAAAAGGCCAAGAGAAACCTATTTTAAAGGGGTACTCGTACAAGACACAGTATCCCCTCGGAACCTCGTTCGGCCTTAAATCCTCTGGCGACACTAGATTTATCTCATCTGGAAGTTTAGCCAAACTCTTGAAAAAATTTATGTGTTCTTCTTCCCTGAACAAACTTAATGGCTCACTCGACATTTGAAAATCAGGGATGTTAAGAGTCGCACACCAATAACTCAAAATATCCCAAGCTTTCCTAGGTTTTCTAGCTATAGATTTTCTATGCATAAATCAAACACAAAGGAAGGACTGAAAATCGTACCATAAATAACAGTATAAACCTCGAATTTAGAGTGGAAAGGATTCTGATCGCTCGGAAATCTCGCCGGAGATATATATTTTCTAAGAAATGTAAGCGTAAAGAAGGAAAGGATTAGCAACAATCCTTATTTATATTGTAAATTTGGAAACCGAATCGACCGAGAAAGTAGGTCGCCAGTCGTCATTTGACACATGTCACCTATGTCAGAAGAAATACTCGAGTATGTCCTTCCAGTATGCGACACCTGTCCCTAATTAGTTGTCTGGATGATTACTTGTGCAGGTGATGACGTTATTATCTAGTTAGAAATGAACCAATTTAATTCTAATCGAAAGATCCGCGTTTTCTTTTGCAACACGTGTTTTAATCTTAAATTTAAATTTCAAAAAGTTGCCGCTTGAATTTTAAATTTGGGGGCAAACTGTTTGGGTAAAAAGTCCAACAGACTATGGTCGTACGGCATAAGGTAAAGGACGCTCTTTCTTCAGGCGACCTCGACTAAAACGGTTAAATATCTGTCTAACGAATACCATCGTACGACATGATTCCAGTTACTAATTTATATCATACGTTATATTATGTTTAATGCAGGATTTAAAGGATCTTTACGACCAAAGATTATAACGGAATTCATCATCAATAGCAACAGACATAACGGACGCAATCATCAATGTCAAAACGGCTACTTTCTTAAAGATATGCATTCAAGACCTACTAATAGACGAATAGAGTATAAATATGAAGATTGAACTTCATATTCAGGGATCTGAGGCTCAAACTCTGGAATTATAATCTCAAGCTTGCGCAATCTTTTCCCAAAGTTCATAAAGCCTTCCGCTGTTTGTCATACGACGTACGACCGAAGTCTGAATATATCCGACGCACGACCGACTTTATTTTATTGTACTATTTGATTTTACATTTCACTTGTAACACTTGTTCTAAAGGACGACGTCCCTGATTGACGTCCATAGTGCACGACGACTTACACTCGTCCGCGGTTTTTACCCACTTTAGGGGTTTTCCGCGTCACCAATTCTCTCGTCTTATTTACTTTATCTCTATTATAGTCATACGATTATTGTCGTTACTTTCTCTGGTTGGATTAAGCTTCACAATTACCTTAAATTTTCCTTGGGAGATTTTTGGCATAAACAGAATCCACCGATGATTCTTCTATCTCAAGCCTCATGATTCTTTCAGGCGATTTAGGGCTAGGGTTTTAGGGTCTTCGTCATATTCAACCAAAAAGCCCTTTTTAAGATAATATGGAATGTGGGTTTCGTCTGCTGATGGGTTTTTATGGGTGGGTAATTTGTAATTTGAATCTTTGATGGAGGGGTGGGTTGTAGTTTTATAGAAGAATATGGAATAAGGGACACTGGTGAAACCAATGTGTGATTTGAAGAAAAGGGTCTAAAAAGGCCATATTACAGTGGGGGTGGGTAGTGGAGGGGATGTTGTGGGGAAATGACGTGGGTTGCTGAAACGGGGATGTCGCCGGAGACTTGTGAAGATTGAATGGGTTGAGGGAGGGAGCAAATCTATAAAATTTTCTTAAGTGACGTACCTTTTCTGTTATCCATGTCAACATTTTTATTTTATTTTTTATGCCACATCATCTAGAAGTAACCGGTTACCTGCTCAACAGGTTATGGAGACCCTTAAATAAATATAAAGTTTGCTTGAGACCCTAAAATGATAACTTTGAAAGTTTGTTCCCTAAAATAGGAATCAAGTCAAAGTTTGTTCCATTTTCATGCAATTTTCCCTTACAGAATCTATTAAAATAATTCAAATAAATATTTAAATCATGAAATAAAATTTAAAACATTACAACAAATAAATCCTATAAAATTATGTTAAATACCTATTTTACCAATAGGATTCTAAACCTAATGCTTGTGGGATTTTAACGAAATACCAATATTTTAATTTCGAACTTTTTAAAAATGAATTATGAGATTGAAATAAATTTCAAATTATATCAAATCTTACAAACGTTAAACATAAGTATTTTGTTTTTGACTTTGGGGTAAGGGGTTGTTTGACAGTTGTTGAATGGTTTGGTGTAAAATGATTAAGGGGTCAGAATGATTAAGAGACTCTTAGGATATAGTGCAATATGAAATATGATTGTTTTGTAATTGTTCAAAATGAAATCAATGCGCTTAATGGTTAAGGAAAACTCAGGATACAAAATGATTCAGAGGGTTTTGGAACCATTAAGAGGCAACCTTCTTTTCTGCCAAACATGATTCATCTCTTAACAATTCAGAGGTTGCCTCTTAATTGAACCATTAAGAGACAATCTCTGAATCGCTAAGAGGTAAATCTTGTTTGACAAAAAAAAGGGTTGCCTCTTAATTGTTCCAAAACCCTCTTAATGATTTTGTATCCTGACCCTCCCTTAACCATTAAGAGCCCTGATTTCATTATGAACAATTAGCAAACAACCATATTTCATTTTACACTATATCATAAAAATTTCTTAATCATTCAGACCACTTAATCATTCTGCACTAAACCATTTAGCAACAGCCAAACAGCCCCTAAGTATATTGAAATGGGTTGATAGATCTTAATTCTTTTAATTGTGGGCGAAGTGTATAATTTATTTTGACTGGGCCAGGTAAGTTGGGTTGGATGGGGAACTTTTAATGAGCCCAAAGCTAAAATGCCCAAGTCAAGATTTATAAATAGCCTATGTCATAAGTGCATCGGGAGTGGTCGGATGGACAATCAAAAAATTTGATCTGATTTTGGATATATAGATTAAGGAGTCGTTTACTAAATACTTATCCGGATAAGCGTTTATCGGTATCACTTACCTTACGCTTCTTGCCTATTGAGCATGGATACAACCTAGAATCTTACCCGGTAAGAGCCATAACAAGGATCGAGTGTCTTGCCTGGTAAGTGAGGGAAACGACTATTACCCGGTAAGCGCTTACCGGGTTTAGGACGTTTACCAACAATCAATTTTGATGGTCGGGAATGTTATACGATAAGGTTATTGAGGGTAATATCATTGTCGGTAAGCGCTTACCCGGTAACCATTTTGGTAAACGGGCCCCAAGCCTTGAATTTTGGGTTTTAGATTTTGGATTGGGTTTCTGTTAATATCTTATACTTGTACAACAACAAAAAAAAGGGTAGATGATGCATAATCACCATTTACATGTTTAGGGGTTGTTTACTAAAATTTGCGGGTAAGCGTTGACTGAGGTAAGAGGTCTCAACAAAATAAGGGGTTGTTTGTTTTTTTCAAAATACCTCTTAAATCTGAATCGGTCAGACATTTTTACATTCATAGCGTTTGCTTTTTTTACAAATTTCAGACCTTCTTAACTCTTAAATACATCTAAAATTAGAAGGGGTGATATTTTTATGATTAATTGTTATCACAAACAAAACAATCTTATTAATCTAGATTAAGATTTCAAACTTTAAACGTTACAAAAACAAACCGTTTTATTGATTCAGATTTCAGACTTCAGCAACACCTTTTATTAATCAGAAGTGAAACAAAACTTCAAACATCTTAAAAAAACAAACGCTACCTAAGTGTTGATTAAAACACCTAGTATTTTGTATTAAACACTTAGGGGCCGTTTACAAAATGCTTACCCGGTAAGTGCTTACCGGGGAATTTACCATAACGGATGAACATGACAAGAGGATAGGATCTTACCCTGTAAGAGCGAGGATAAGGATGAAGAGTCTTACCCGGTAAGAGAGAGTGACAACTCTTACCCGGGTAAGCGCTTACCGGGTAAATTGTTGTATAAAATATCATCGTGATGATTAAAATCTTACCCGATAAAACAAGTTAGTGTGTCGAGTTTTTTTGGTAAGCGCTTATCGGGTAAACATTTGGATAAACGACCCCTTAGTAAGTAAAACAGACCACTATACCCCTTTATGGACAGTAAATGTAAATGCTCATCCAAAATTTGTTGATTACGATTTGTTTTCTACGAAGTTTAAAATGAGTCTATTCTCAATTTCTCATCGTCCTATTTTCTCAATTTCTTGGTAACATAAACAATCAAACCAAAAGTACAAATCATAAACCCAGTGGCAGACCCAAGATTTTAGGTGAGCGGATGCACAAACGAAAAACTTAAGAAATTGTTGTCGATGTGTTTTTAGCCGAATTCCACGATTGGGGAACTTTTTATGTTTTTTGTTGATTTCGAGGGATTTTTTAAGTTTCTGTGTTGATTCGATGGTTTTTTTTGTGTTGATTCGAGGGATTTTTTTTTTGTTTTTTTTGATTGATTTCAAGAGATTTTTTCGATTTTTTGGTTGATTTCGAGTGTAAATTTTGGTTTTTTGGGGACTTGTGCACCTTTCACCCCTCAAAAACGTATATATCACGGAGCACCACCTGTAGTTGAGCGGGTGGACCTTACATATCGAAATTTTTTTCGCCCTTACGAAACGAACTTAAACGGGTGCACGGGACCCTCCTCTAAGAGTAGGTTTGCCCCTGCATAAACCATTTTTTTTAAAATTGCTTTTGCACTATGGACTAAAGGCATCAAAATTGGCTATTCATCGTTCTTTTGAAATTCTTAAATTCAGAGCAATCCTCTTACAAATAATTGTATATAGTGCATTTAGACTTGTAAATTGCTCTTGATCTTATTTTTTGAATTTTTGTTAAAAATCAAGTGATAGGAAAGATGTTTGAAGTTTTTTCACCAACAAAAAGTACAATTGTACAAAAAAATTCATCTGTAGCAGTTTGTGGCGAATAAGGGGAAGAAGGCAGGAGCGGTAGTCGGCTATGAGGACGATGACTTTATCTTCGTTGGTGACCATGGAAGACAAAGGGTTGCTAGTAGGGGTGGGGACGTTGGTTTCTTGTCTTTGTTTGTATTTTGTTGGGTTTAAAAAGGAGACAATCTATAAAAAGCATAAAAGAAAGAATATTCATGTGCGACGGGAAAAGAGTAGTGACTTCATCGTTGTTGATGGCGGAGGCCAAAGAAGAAGTGGTTGACAATGGGAAAGTGGTTGAGGGCTTGAGGTGGGAAATAAGATAAACATATATGGTTTTAGAGAGGGTAAATATGGAAAAGATTGCCTCTAATCCTGGTAAGACAAGTTTTGTTCGCTATCTCTGGTAAAAGGCAACGTGTAATTTTATTTTGGTAAACACTTTTACTTCTTACCCGAGTAAGAAGAAGATGTTACGGGTAAGAGTCAATAAGAGGTTAGTAAACGAAGCCTTAGATTAATGAATTATAATCAAACATTATGCGTCTAACATTTAGTTGAGTGGAAAATGAACATATAATGCATAAATTATTTTTTCTTTAACATGTATTAAATGTTGACAATCCTAAATTTTGATAGACATAACTATTATGCATCAAATTGTCGTTAGGTTTTAGACTAAAATAGTGATTAAAAATGTAAAAAGTAAAAAAAAAAAATGATTTTGCATATAATATAATAAACCTTCTAATAATCATCGACATTATACCTAAATTCTTGTCCGAGCAAAAACAATATTAAAATTATCAACAACAATAAACCATTATCAAATGATTCAATAATATAACTTTTATAAAATATTATAACAAAAACAAATATAAAAGTCTCAAAATATTTAAGCAAATATTAAATTTGTTGAAACAATACTAAGTTATTGTTTATCAAATTATATATTCAATGGAACCAATAGTAATTTATGAAAAGAAATAGACCAAGAGGATTACGTGGGGCAACGAAGGAGGTCATCATAATTCACATGATTATTTATAATTATATATTATGTCGACCGCCGCCAACCACCATTTCCAAGTGACATGCCAACTCCTCCATTCAAATTCCAATCCATCCGATAGCTATGATAAAAAAAAAAATAAAAAAAATAAGATTTTAACATTTTTATTACTCCAACAGCTATGCTATACTCTATACTAAAATAGAGAAAAGATGAAAGAGATTGTAAAAATCTTTAAATTTATAAAAATCTCTAAAAGGAAAGTTTCTCCTAAAACTAATTATTACCCCTAAAAAACAAACTTTTCATCTCCTAATTTTCCATATATTAAATATTTTAGTAATATAATTATATAAATTGAATATTTTAATAAGATAATTAGAGCATCTCCAACAACATTTCTAAATTTTTTCAAAAATAGAGAATGAAAAGTCAAAATCTATAAAAACATTTTTTTCTAACTCCAACAGATTTTCTATTTTAGAGAATCAATCATTATTTATATTATTATAATATTTCATAATTTATCATCCCAATACATTTTTTAAAAAAAACTTAAAATAAAATGTTAAAAATTGAATCTTATTGGTTGAATTGATTAAAATAATAATTTCTCTCTCTACTTTAGGGATTATAGAGAATTCTTTATATTTAGAGATTTTTTGCCCTTTCTCTATTTTAGCAAACCTTTTAGCAAAGCTGTTGGAGAGAAATAACAAAGAAAAAGTCATTTTTTTCTATTATAGCAATGCTGTTGGAGATGCTCTTAAGACTAAAGTTTCTAAAATAACATACCTGTTGGAGTTGGATGCAATTTTTTTTAGAGATTTTGATATTTTTTACTCTATTTTAGAAAAACTTTAGCATAACTGTTGGAGATGCTCTAAATTACATTAACCTTAAATAATTGTTCTTATGAAAAAGATTTACGCTTTTAATAGGTGGTTAAGTGTTTTTAGTTAGCTTTTCAAAAGTAATGTTTACGAACTATAATATATGTTGCATTCAAAGGGTGTTTATAAATGAATGTTTTTAAGTTAAATCGTGATCAATTTTTTCACTCAAAATGTAAAAAAAAATATGGTTGATATTAATGGATGTGAATGTGAAATTGGCTTAGGTTATGTTTGATAAGAATCGGCGAAAAATGTAAAATAATTTAAAATTACATGTTCGAATAAAAGTCATAACTAGAGAAAAACGAGAAAAGACTCCTAAAGCTTATTCAAAGACCATCTGAAGTAGTTACCAATTCATCGTCTATCTACACCTCGGCCTAGCATCACAGGGACCGACACCTTCTTCTCCCCTCATTTTAGCCAATCTCCTCCAACATCCACTGTTTGGGGTTGACAACGATAGGGTAAGAGTTATTATGTTATCCTATCTATTTAAAACAACGAGTAACGAAACGGATAATTATCTATAATCATACTATAACTATTAAGATAACGGGTAATGGAGAAATGGTAAAAGAAAATTATTCCTTTCAAATAGTAATATTGTTATATATTAAACATATAAACATAATATAATATATTATTATTCCTTTCGATCTGCAATCTCTGATAAGGTATGTTCTTTCTCTCGTTTTCTCCATCTCTGGCTCTCTCGTTCTCTCCATCTATTGCTCTAGAATTTTCTCCATCTCCGATTTAGGGTTTAGGGTTCAATTGTTTTTCTCCCCAAATCAACAAGTTTATAGGGTTTATGCGATTCTGATTTATTGATTATATGCATTATTGATTGCTTTTTTGTGCATTCCTTAACTTGTTGATTCTTCTTTCTAACTATTTCTCTTTCCTGTTTGGTTTACAGTCGGCTAAGTTCTTTTCTTTGTCTTCCTGTTTAAGGTAATTCTTAAATTTGTTTCTCTTTCTGGTTTGCTTGATGATTATTGAGTTGTTTTGGCATTGATATATTGTCATTACAAGGTTTTCATCAATGGCATCTTCATCACCTGTCAACAGTTCTTTTATCCTAAAATTGTCCAACATGTTGATATGATCTGTTGGAATATGCTCGTGTCATAATAAATAATTATATGGCTAGACACACGTGTGGCCTATGGGGTCACACACATATACACTGAGATACCATTTAATATAATGTAATTATTGTATTTACATTATATAGCCTAAGTAACGTGGGAAAATTAAAAGGGCATTAACATTAAATTAGACTTATTGGGTTTGTGTTAAATTTAAGTTAATAGCAAGCCCATTAACTTAATTTAATACTGGGCCCATAAAAGATTTAGATGAGAAAAAATTGTCAAAAGCCCAAGAGAGCTCTAGGGTTTATTTATATAAGGATATCAAATAAACCCATTAGGTTTAACCTAATCTCTCCTCCTCTCTCTCTCAAATTGGCGCCCCCTCCCCTTGCTCTCTTTAAGTTTTTCTCGTTTGATCTTCTACCTCGGTTCTTGGTTAATCGAGGTTCTAAGATCGTTACAAAGGAGGACTAGCATCCGGTGGTGATCAAGGAAGTGTAGTGTGGACTACTTTAGAGGTATTCACCATTGAATACTTGGTCTCAAAGGAACACACAAGCGGATCCATTTCGTCTACAAATCACGCTACAAAGATATACCGTTATTTGTATTTTTCGTTTAATCATATTGGCAATACGTTGATTCCTTTTGGTGATTCTTTCCGCTGCGTTTATATACATGTTATATTTGTGTTTTTGCTTTAAATCACCAACATCATAGTGAATTTAACTAAATCATTGTACTATATGTGTACTAACTTTAGCTGCTACTTTGCTACTTTTCTCCATGTTTTCCAAGAATTCAACAAGTTGCTACTTTGCTACTTTTCTCCATGTTTTCCAAGAACTCAACAAGCTGCTACTTTTCTCCATGTTTTTCTTGTCATGCAAATGATCATATAGTGCTCTATTTTTCATGTACTCATAAACCAAAAGTAGATGATCTTGAAATTGGACTGTTGTTTGAAAACTGTGGAGCACTGTGTGCAGAACCAATGATTGTGGGTTGAATTTGGAACTATTCTCAATGTTATTGGCAAAATCTTGAATTTTGAGATTTGGGATTTTATTACATTATTTGTTGTTAAAATATTAGGAATTCTGGTCACTGATTTCTGAAATCTTCAATTTGGAATTTTTGTTGGTGTTCTTGCCGAGATCTTAAATTTTGAGACTGTATTGTGTTTGTGAAGTATCAAGAATATAGGTTACTGATTACTGAATCATCAATTAGATCTATTTGGAGTTGTTCTTGTTGTTTTATAATCCTTTCCCTTTCTTCAAAATCTAGCATTTTTTTTATAATTTTTTGAATTTAAATATTGCAAGTGGTTTATCAAAAATTTAAAATGGTATCAATATTTAATCTTGGTGGTTGCTGCTACCCTTGTTCCTTGCTTCTGTTACTACTTGGTTGTTTTAAAACTAAATTGAAACTCATGAGTCATGACCATCAATGGTGGCCATCAACGATTGTTGTGGTGAGTGTTGATGTACTTCAAATTTGTTTTGGTTATGTGAGAAGTTATTGACTTTATGCTATTTTTTATATGAAACAACTAATACAAATGCTTTCATGTTTATTCTTTGCACTTGTATTAGCATTGCTTTCATAAGTTTTTGTGTATCTAAACACGTTTCAACATAAAAAGCTCCAAACCTTCTTAATAAGAGTTCAAGGGTTCTTCATCACTTGTGACGGTGGCAGGGAGTGCCAAGCTTCTCAAGAAGCTGTTCAAGTTATCGATTCTATATATGCTATATGTATTTTAATTGTCATACACTTCTGTTCATTAATTTTTTAAATTGATTATGTTTTGCATGTGATGTATAAACATCAAGTGGTGCTACCTTTCTAGTTGGGCATCATATTACTGTTTTCTGCTTGCCTAGATTTTACTAAAATCCATTATACTGTTAACATACTATAAAAGAGTTGCACTTGGGTTTATAAAATGCATTCTTTTATAAATATAATGCCTACCAGTTTATTATCTACTTGTATCACTTGTTGAAGTTCAATATTATTATTGATTTTTGAGGAAAGTCACCAAATTGATCTCAATTTTGAAGTTCAAAAAGTTATAAAAAACTAGTAAAAAATTGTGTTTTTTACTAACTTTGGACACATTTAAATACATATATATGTAGTGTATATATCTAACTCTTAGTGGGTTTGTGTTCTCCTATATGAGGGATTCGAAACGATATATCATGTGTCCAAAACGGAATATGTGTGAATGAGATATCGATGCTCAAAGTTGAGTACTTTGGATGAAATTGGTAAAAATCAAGTGAGTGTGGAAATGTGTTCCACATAGGAAGAAGGAGTAAACATTCAATGGTTTATAACCATGAATGTGGGAGGGGCTTACAAGCTCATTTGATTGGTTTTACTCCAATCCTACCCAAACGCAGGGGGGTGCCGATTATAACAACCTAAACAGATTCTAAAAAGCAGTCAATTATAAAATAAGGAAATTTTGCCAAAAATGGCCCAAGTCAACAATCTAATTTTTAACTGTAAATCAGGTTTGCAATAAGGCAACCTATTACAACCGAGATTAACGAGACGAAATGCTAAAAGGAGGTCTTCTATTCCAGTTCCCGATCAAGCTTTCTCCTTACCCTTTGCAAGAAATGCCTATCTCTCGCCGGCTTGAAAAGGTTTTTAGTTTTGAAAGAGCGAGGGTTAGACCGAAGGTCTAGTGAGATCCCTCAAATTCATAGCTCAACCATAAGTTATAAAAAGATTGGAACAATTCAACCCATTCAGCTTTGTAAATATAAACCACATTTATAAACTCGCTTCCGGCACACACTACCGTCACTAAAAGTGACAGCGTGTCTGGCTCATACTGCCTTAGATGGGACACCCCCCTATATAGCATAAACGAGACCCCCCCGGTATGAGCACAGGTGGGCCACACCCCCCCCCCCTCCCGACTTTGGCCGCTCACAACAATGTATGCATACATTAAATCAACAATTTAAGCACAAACTACACTTACAAGAAAACTCGCGGTATAAACTTTATGCAAAATAAGTTATGCTTTAAAATGATTTCAACATGAAATAAACCATCTTAACATAGCAAAGCAATTAAATATACAATTCCACATGTATAAATTAACTTTAAAAACTTACGGTATTTAGTTCAGAAAACTCACCTTTGGTCCTTGCTAAGAAAGTCACGATCTAACGATCTTACAACCTACGATGTTACCGACAAAACGATAAGTCACTCCACTAAAGAGACATAATGTAACACCCCGAATTTCGAAAAACATCATTTCAAGTTAATACGAAAATCAGTAGCTTCAAAGGGGGAAAAATAAGATATATGATTTTGGATTTGAATCCTAGACTTTATAGTCTTGATGGATAAAGGATTCAATTACGAGTCCAACGGTCCTTTCCGGAGCGAAAACGGAGCTATAACGAAGAAGTTACGGCCGAAACAGTGAACGGGTGGAAAACCGGGCAAACAGTACATTACGCGAGTTGTGCCGCGACTTAGGGCCAACCTCGCGACTTGAGAGGACACGGGCGACTTATGCCGCGACTTTAAGTCGCGGCATAACCCGTGAAACCCACTGTCAGGTCAAAACGCGATTTTCAGCCCTTCAAGCCTCATTTCTCTCAACCAAACCCTAACTCTCTCCCCCTTTCTCTTCCAAACCGAACCCCAAACCCCAAAGTCGAACCTTAACCAATATTGAGGGTTTTTCCTCCTTAAACCACATGAATCTTCATCATCTAACTAGTTGAGATCATGAACCACCTTCATCTTCATCTTCTTCACCATGTTCTTGGGGGTTTCGTCTAAACCTTTCACCATTTGAAGATTGGAAGCTTATAGTTCGTTTTGGAGGTCTACAAGTGTTTTGGTTGGTGATTCAAACTATGGGTTAAGGTAATCTTCTATCCTCTTCAGTTATGGAAGTTAGGGTTTCGGTATCAGTTGAGGTATTCATGTTTAAGGTTTGGGAAACGATTATTTATGGTTGAATATGTATGGATCTAGGTTTTTGGAGATTTTGGCTTGATGATTCAAATTTCTTCAAGGAAGCTTAAAGTGGGGTAAAATCTAGATTTAACCTAAATCTAGCAAGGTGAGTTCAAGTTGATTTGTGAAAACGTTGTACATGCCAAAATGTTCATTTTAATGCATTTATGTGTTTGACATGAAATTATTAACTGTTGGGTTATTTGGTAACTTTTGATTATTTGAAGTGTTTAGTTTATTAAATCTTGTAAAACACCACATTTGGGATTTTTGGGATATGTTGATAAATGTGTCACAAAAGAACATGTTTTGGTGGTTTATTGCATAAATGGGTATTTGGTCAAAAATGCACTTTTAAGTGTTTTCCGGATTTTATGCATCATTCATGAAATGAGATATTTTGAAAAGTACGAAGGTGTGAGTCCTTTGGTTTTGGGGTAAATTCCAACTTTGGAGAACATGTTAGAAAATGATAATCCTTTTTGGGTTTTGGGCCGAAGGCCAATTGTGATTTCAGGAATAAAGTTTTGGGAAAATGCATATTGGTTTATGTAACCATCTTGGCTCTCGTATTTTTTTAGCCAAACGTTCATTATGCCTTTTGGGGCTTGGTTTACACTCAAACGAGTCTTTGGAACATTTGTTCAGTTTTGGTAGCTCATTAAAGAGCCTTGGAAGTATGGTGTACTTAGTTGCATCTTAATTGAGAGTTACATGTTTTGAATGCGTTAGTTCATTCTTTTGAGTCATGTAACGTTTTAGACTGTAATGCATTGGATCCATAGGCATACGAGTCAGTTGGTTAGTGGGGACTTTATCCCCGTTTTGGGACTGGATATTGTTATGGCCAGCGGGAGGACTCGAGGTAGATATTGTGGGTGGTTGAACTCGACGACCGCGTAACCTTTATTGAGGGCTCGAGGTAGATATCGTGGGTGGTTGAACTCGATGCCCGTTCGTAATCCAGTCTGGTTACTCATCGTGGAATTTAGTGTCCGCGTTTGAATTCTAGTGAGTGGTCCCCAAGTCATGTTGTTGATTATGTAAGCTTGCGGTGGTGCTCTGCAGAGCCGTATACGGAGCTAAGTCTTGCGGTGGTGCCCATGGTGAGCCGGATACGGGGACTTGTGGCTTTGGTTGTGACACTTATTAGAGGTCGAGTAGACACTAGGATCAGTGGTGTCTTGCGGTGGTAGCTCAGAGGAGCCGTATACGGGGAACCATGGTCTTATGTGAAGCTCGAGAACATTGATACGTGGCTTAACTTTGTGTGCCCGCCACATTCGATGGAATTCGGGTATCCCCCGTCACCGAAAGGTGTTGTTTTTGGTATTGAGTTTTATTATCCAAGTTTTCGATGGCGTCTTGTATAAGTGGATTTTATTCTTGAGTTATGGGTTGAGTATTGTGCCCCACCCGTGTTTTGGGGTGTTTCGGGATATAAAGTTTTAACCGTATTTTCATAAATGGAGAGTTTGATTTCTATTCACGTTTTGAGTAAGTGTTGGATTGCATTACTTCATGAAATAACGTTTGGCGTTGAGACGTCCATTTATAAATTGCATAATATTGGAAACGGGTCGTCCTCACATTTAAAGCAAGTCATTTTAAAGGATCATGATTTAAGTTGCATTATTTTCGTTTAATGGTTTTTATAATCATGATGAAAACTCTTGAACTCACTAGGCGTTAGCCTAACCTTTTTATTTGTCGGCATGTGCAACAGGTTCCGGTTGGGAATAACTCTAGTGACACTGTGTATAAAGGAGTGCTAGTTGTGTGCTCAAGAGGAGGATATCTTAGTGAAGTATTCCACACTTATTTCGGGAAGAGCAGCTCATAGTGGGGATTAAGTAACATCGACTTTGGTCTAGTCCTTGTATAAGACTGGGGTTTATTTCTGTTGAAGCTAATTAGAAAGTTTTATTTTGAAGATTTATCTCTTAGTTGATGTAATATCAAAATTTTAAATTAGTTGCTCTTACCAAATTTGAGGGTGTTACACATAAAGACTCTCAACCACTTTCCTAAGACTCTGCTTAAACTACCCAACAGATACCCCGGATGACCCCGACTCCCGGGATCAATTCGTGACCGGAATGCCTACATCCTCGGGCTCCCCCGACTCCTGGGGTCACGGCCCGGGTTCTCACCCCACCCCCCGGTCCCCCGCCTCCCGAGGCCCAAACCCCCGAGTTCCCCCTGTCACCATTCTCGCCCGGAGGCGATTCTGGTTATCGAACAATCCCCAGACTTCCAATCAAACCCTCCCAAAACACAATCAAATGATTAAATCTCACTCACTTAACTAGATTTTTGAACTCTAAAACACAATAATCCATCTAATAACATTAAACAACCTTGAATCAAGATTAAGGGGAATTTATGGGTTCTTGCTCAAACCTACTCAAATCTCACTATCAGACTCAAACCCAAACATTAAACACTCAACAATCAAAAGCAAGAAAACTGAGATTATAATCTTATCTTGGGAAAATCTGCAAATTTCAAAACCTTTCAACTCTTCCTCCTCTTCAATCGATCCTTGCTTCCCTCCTTCTCTCGTTTTCTTCAAGCCGCCACCAACAAATGATGAGGGGATCCCTAGGTTATCCCTATTAATTGCCTATTTACACTTAGCCCCCCTTGAACGTTGGATTTAGTCCACTCCTCACCCCAACTTTAAATTTATTAACTTTAAACCCGATTATTACACCGATTGAGATTTTCGTAAGCTAAATCGGCGAACTTGTGCGTTGACACGAATGCGGCTCTGAAATCTTGTGCTCGTGCAGCTTGTTTTTTGCGAATTTTTGTTTTGATCCAGTGGCCCGGACAGTACACCGAGCGGGTTTACCCGCACCACGTACTGTTGTTGATTAATCATTTCGGTTTTTCGGATTAATTCTTTAATTATTGCGTTTAATTATATATTAATTACGTCGGTTTTCTTTTTAAGGCAAGTGGTCATCTCCGGCAGTACTATTGATTTTGTTGTTGTACCCTGGGAACATACGACAAATTTGTTTAAGGGAATCGTGTGTAACACGAGCCTTAGCATTTGTTCTATATCTTCTTCTATTTCCTTTATCGTTTTTTTAAATCATGAGTTTATTTCTTAATCTATTGCTTAAAAATCATTAGTTGATTTCTTAATGTGCTTAGTGCCACTTGAAGACAAGCCTCGATATAGAACAAGAAAGAATGATATTGCCACAATCGTGTTAGGGGTCTGTTCTCAAGATATGCAATTTATTTATGTGTTACCTTGATGGGAGGGGTCAGCGGCCGATGGTAGAGTACTTCGAGATGCTCTTTTTAGGCCACATGGGTTAAAGGTACCAAGGCCATATTATTACCTGGTAGATGCTGGATACACAAATGGCGAGGGTTTCCTTGCCCCGTATAGAGGTAAGAGATATCACTTAAATGATTGGAACGCTACACATTGACCTTTATGATTTGTAATGCTGGAAATTTATCTTTATGGATTGTAATGAATTTGATATCTATGTTGCATACCATTATGATTTGTAATGCTACAACTTGATTTTGTTTATTATGTTGCATGCCATTATGATTTGCAATGCTACAACTTGATTTTGTTTATTATGTTGCATATTATTATGATTTGCATGTTTATGTTTACATGTTATTCGTTTGTTATTTAATCGTTTAACAATAGGTATGGCGGATCGAAGTCGTAATAGCAATCAAGAAGATAACATATGAGCCTAATAACGTGTTTATCTTTTGGAGTTTGGAAGAAAGGGAGCGAGAGGAGTGGGTAAGGTTTATTTTGGAAAGTTGATTTGGTTTATGATTTGAAAACTTCAATTTGGTTTTTGGAAGTAAGGTACGTTTCGGATATTATTAGATGTTATGTAGTGAACAGTTTCGGATGTTAGTAATTTCAGGTATGTAGTGAACAGTTTCAGATGTTACGAATATTAGTAATGTAATTTGGTTTATGGTTATTAAGTTTGCGCAATTATATGTTTATTTTGTTTAATTAAATGATAAAATTTTCTTTTTTATTTAATGAACGGTAATTTAGATAATTTAACATATTGCCTTATAACTTTACTGATATTTATAATTTTAAAGAAAATGATAGAAAAATCATAAAATGTCATTTGCTGATATTTAATTCCAATTCTAAAGTCTTTTAAAAAAAAAATTCCAATTCCAATTCCAAAGTCGAATTCCGTGAACCAAACAAAAAGATTCCAATTCCATCCAACCAAACGCGACCAAAATGTGTGGTCAAATTCCATCAAATTTCATTTCAATTCCTCCAAAGTCAAATTCCTTGATGAATTCCAATTCCACCGAATTCCATTCCACGAACCAAATGCCTCATAATTTTTCCTATTTGGAATCATTTGTTCGATGTAATGTTTCATTGGTGAATTGACACTATATTCAAAACATATCAACCTCATGTGTGTTGTTTCATTGGTCAAATAACATTATATTATAAAAACATATCTATCCCTGTGTTGTTTCACTATTTCATACTTTCATTGGTGAAACAACACTGATATAGTTTCAAAAGCAAAACAAAAAAAAAACGAGTTTTAAAAAAACGATTGGTATAATAATTAAGATAATTAATAAGAATTATGGAAGTTAAATATGTGAATTTTGTTTAATTCATAAAGTTTCTAACATATAAGCGATTTCTATATGATTTGCCTCCTATGTAAGAATGGATGTGCACACGTGTATATATATAGTGTTTGGTTCATTTGAGAAATGGTAAATATATGAGAAATAGAGAAGTAATCCTAGCCATTCATATGGTCAAGATCGGATTTGACTAGTCAAATATTGTGGCTTTGATCGGTCAAAAGTTGCGGCTATCTCAAAAATAGAAGGACAATTTCGTAAATTTTACAAAACACACGGGCTGTGTTCATATATGAACATGTATAATTCACATATGAACTATATGTTCATATATGAACCAGTGCAATTCACAACTGAACTCTTTTAACTGATTCATATATGAACCTTTGTGATTCATATATGAATCAGTTGAACTAACTAACAGATTCATATATGAATCTGTATGAATCACAAAGATTCATATATGAATCAGTTGAACTAATTAACAGATTCATATATGAATCTTTGTGATTCATACAGATTCATATATGAACTCATCCCGTGTATTTTACGAAATTACCCCTCTACCTTCTATAGACCACACAAGGAATTATCCGGTGCTTCGCGGTCAAAGCCACAAATGTTGACCAGATGAATGACTAAGATTACTTCTCTATTTCTCATATATTTATCATTTCTCAAATGAACCTCTCCCTATATATAGGAGTGAGTTATTATGCAACCTTTATATGATGCAACATTTGCAACCCCTTTATCCTATATACATTTTACTTTTAACATTTTTTTAATTATATAAAATGTGTGGTGGATAGAGGGGTTACAAGGGGTTGCACCATGTAAATGAGTTGCATTTCAAACGAGAATGATACACATTTAAAAGAATAAGAGAATAATTATGGGTCAATCATTTTATTAAATAATATCTTAAATAAAACCTTTTTTAAAATCGCCTAATAGGGCATATGTGTCATTTGTAGTATAAATATTATATATGGAAAACTCATTTATTTTTATATAGATTATGTAACAAATTTAATTAAGGTATTTATTCATGAGTTTCTATTATAATTTTTTACAATATTAAAATAAACGTGATTTAGTTTTTCATTTTTAATATTTATTTATTTTTATTGAATAGTTTATTTAAGATTTTTTTACAATTTTTCTTAAAAATCACATGTGATATCCACAATTAATCGACAATTTTTTCCTAAAAACGACCCACTTATTTTCTTTTATGTATCATTATGTGATCTTACACTACTGAAAAAATAGTTATCACCGACCAAAATTTCCGACGGATAGTATCCGTCGGTAATTACCGACGGAACACCGACGGAAATTTAATTTTTGCGACGGATAGACTATCCGTCGGTAATTCGTCGGTAAATATATATATATATATTTACCGACGGTATATATTTACCGACGGATATTAAATTATTTTTTTTATTTTTAAATCCGTCGGAAATCCGTCGGAAATTTATATAATTTAATAAATATTAATTTTTTTCTGACGTCCGTCGGTGATCCGTCGGTAATTACAGACGGATTACCGACGACATTTATATAATTTAATAAATATTAATTTTTTTCTGACGTCCGTCGGTAATTACAGACGGATTACCGACGACATTTAGAATTCCGTCGGTAATCCGTCGATAAATTTAATAAATTATTAATTTTTCTGTGATCATGTATGTATATATATGTATGTATGTATGTATGTGATCATGTATGTATATGATCATGTATGTAATATGTATGTATATATGTATATGTACATATGTGATCATGTATAGTATGTATGTGATCATGTATGTATATACACATGTACGTACGTGATCATGAATGTATGTACACCATGTATAGTATGTATGTAATATGTATGTATGTATATCATGTATAGTACGTATGTGATCATGTATGTAATATGTATGTATGTACATGTGTTGGAAATTTTTTAGTAAAAATGTGATTTTTTACTAACTTTGGACACAATTAAATACATGTATATGTATTGTATATATTTAACTCTTCGTGGGTTTGTGTTCTCCTATATGAGAGCTTCGAAACGATGTATTGTGTGTCCAAAACGGAATATGTGTGAATGAGATATCGATGCACAAAGTTGAGTGTTTGGGATGAAAATTGGCAAAACCAAGTGTGTGTGGGAACTTGTCCTACATAGGAAGGACCAAAATTGTGTGGTTTATAACCAAAAATGTGAGAGGGACTTTCAAGTCCTTTGTTTGGTTTTACTCCATCACCTACCCGCGCGCAGGGGGGGTGCCGATTGAGACTTTCGTAGGCTAAATTCGGCGAACTCGTGCGTGGGCGCGACCTGCGGACACGAATACCGCTCCGAAATCTTGTGCTCGCGCAACTTGGTTTTTGCGAAATTTTTTGTTTTGATCAGTGCCCTACGCGAGTTTAGTCGCGTGACAACTCGCGACATGCACCTGAGTGTCGACAAAACAGTGAGTTACGCGAGTTAGGTCGCGGGTTTACCCGCGCTGTAAGTCACGATTTTCACTGTCGCGAGGACGATAAACAGTGAACCACGCGGGTTGTGCCGCGAGTTTACCCGCATGGCAAGTCGCGACGCCACTGTTGACGATCCGTTTAGTAACTCCTTCGATACTTATTGACTGTATATTAATATGGTTTAATAATCAAATAATTACGGATTATTATTGTTTGATTACATATTAATACATCAGTTTCAATCGTGAGTATAAATGGTGGAGTCCTGGTTCATTCCAAAGGGCTCGAGAATACGGAACACACATAATTCTCTGAATTTCCTCTGCATACATTGTTTCCTCTCCGACTTTTCCAGGCAAATGTTACATCCGACAGTACATACTGCTTACGCTGTTGCACCCTGGGAACAGACGACAAATCTGTTTAAGGGAATCGTGTTCAACACGAGCCTCAGCCTCGTTACGGTTTATTCGTTTTATCTTTTATTCCGACTTTTCTCTAATCATTTGTTGATTATATTCAGTTATTACATTCGTTGTAATTTATATGTATTGTTAAAATACATATTGTTTTTACTAACAATCTTAAACATATTTTGTGTATCGAGTTTATCTTGATACGTTTGGTTCTCTGTTTTTTGTAAACAGATTACTTCCTGTGGTATAGTAGTCTGTTTGTGTAAACAGATTTTTTCGTGGTACTAATCGTACACGTAAATTGAATCAAGTTTAGCCCGATTCAATTGGTTGTCTGTTTTGTGTAAACAGACTTTATATCGAATTTATTTCGATTTGTTGCGAATCGAGTTTTGTCTCGATTTAAGGGTATAAACGAATTGATAATCGAGTTTGTTTCGATTAATTCGTTTTATGAGAAAAAGAATTTCTATCGACTATTGGTTCGATTTAATTCTTTATATGTTTTGTGTAAACATATTTTTAATTAATTACTGTTTGTAAACAATTTGGAAAATCGAGCTTGTATCGATTTTGATTCTAAATTGAGTTTTGTTTCGATTTTGTTAAAAAGAATCTAAAAATCGAGCTTGTTTCGATTTTGTAAAGAAAATTTCCAAATCGATTGTGTTTCGATTTAGTGGAAATAAAATATAAATCGAGTTTGCATCGATTTGTAGAAAAAGATCGCTAAAATCGAGTTTGTTTCGATTTTGTAGAAAAGGTTTTAAATCGATTTATTTCGATTTTATAAACAAATTCTTAAACGAGTTTGTTTTTGATTGAAGACCTTTATTGTTTGTATAAAAGGATTATCAATCAAATTTGTATTTGATTCAATTCCTTTTCTGTTTTGTGTAAACAGATAGAGATTGCGTTCACGTGAAATTTGTTTTCCACGATGGTGAACGAGTATGTGGTGGGAATGATCATGGATCCCACGGCCATGGTCTCGGAGTTGAATGTGATTGGTGCAAACTCTAGAGAATGGTGGATTGATACCGGAGCGACCCGTCATGTGTGTCATGACAAGAGAAACTTCAACATTTATAAGGATGTTGATGTTGGGCAAAATCTCTTTATGGGAAATGCCGCCACCGCCGAAGTCAAGGGTATTGGAGACGTCATTTTGAAGATGACTTCCAGGAAAGAGCTTAAGCTTAAGGATGTTTTGTACGTCCTGGAACTTCGTAAGAACCTCGTTTCGGGTTGGTTGTTAAACAAGTTTGGTTTCAAACTAGTGTTTGAGTCGGACGAATTTGTTTTGTCCAAAAATGGTATGCATCTGGGTAATGGAAATGCTTTGAATGGTATGTTCAAGTTGAATACAATAGTTTTCAATGAAATGAATAAAACTATTTCAAGTTCAGTTTATTTGCTTGAATCTCCAAATGTTTGGCATGGACGTTTAGGACATGTAAATTATAACTCCATTCGAAGTTTAATTAATTTAAACTGCATACCTAAATTTGATTTTGACTCGAATCACAAGTGTCCCACATGTGTAGAATCCAAACTTACTAGAACGTCTTTCAAATCGATTGAAAGAAAAACCGAACCCCTTGATTTAATTCACACCGATGTGTGTGATTTAAAATCGATTCCTACTAGAGGTGGGAACAAATACTTCATCACGTTTATCGATGATAGTACGAAATATTGCTACGTGTATTTACTTAAGAGTAAAGATGAAGCAATAGACAAGTTTGTCTTGTATAAAAATGAAGTTGAGAATCAACTTAACAAGAAAATCAAGGTGGTTATAAGTGATAGGGGAGGTGAATATGTTTCACCGTTTGCTGAATTTTGTTCTAACAATGGAATTCGACATGAATTCACAACACCCTACTCACCTCAGCAAAACGGAATGGCTGAAAGAAAGAATCGCACCTTGAAAGAAATGGTGAATGCCATGTTGATCAGTTCTGGACTAAGGGGTTGTTTGTTTACCTCTTAATGATTCCATTAATAGGCAATCTCTGAATCGTTAAGAGGTAAATCTTGTTTGGCAAAAAAAGGGATGTCTCTTAATGGTTCCAAAATCCTCTGAATGATTTTGTATCCTGACCCTCCCTTAACCATTAAGTGCCCTGATTTCATTATGAATAATTAGCAAACAACCATATTTCATTTTACACTATATCATAAAAACCTCTTAATCATTCAGACCACTTAATCATTCTGCACTAAACCATTCAGCAATTGCCAAACAGCCTCTAAGTCAAAACATGTGGGGGGAAGCTATTTTGTCGGCTAATTATCTTTTAAATAAGATACCCCGCAAGAAAAAAGATGAGACCCCGTATGAACTTTGGATGGGTAGAAAACCATCTTACAAGTACTTACGAGTGTGGGGGTGCCTAGCTAAAGTGGTTGTACCTCCTCCTAAGGTACAAAAGTTAGGACCTAAAACAGTGGATTGTGTATTCATTGGATATACACAAAATAGTAGTGCTTATCGGTTTCTTGTGTATGAATCTAAAAATCCCGAGATACACAAGAATACAATTATGGAGTCAAGAAATGCTTCATTCTTTGAAGACGTGTTTCCTTGTTTGAACAAGGAAGATCAAGCGTCATCTTCTAAAGGTAAAGAAATTGTTCAAGAGGATGAACAAATTCTATCTGATGAAGAAGATATGGAACCTAGAAGAAGTAAACGAGCTCAGGTTAAAAAATCGTTTGGTCCCGATTTTCTCACCTACGTGGTGGAAAGTGAACCTAAAACTTATCGTGAGGCGGTCACGTCTTCGGAGGGACCTCAATGGAAAGAATCCATCAATAGTGAGATAGAATCTATCTTACAAAACCATACATGGGAACTAGTGGACCTACCACCGGGTTGTAAGCCACTAGGTTACCGTTGGATCTTTAAAAGAAAGATGAAAGCTGATGGCAGTATTGACAAATACAAGGCGAGATTAGTTATCAAAGGATATAGACAAAAGGAAAGTATAGATTATTTTGATACTTATTCGCCGGTGACAAGAATAACATCCATTAGATTGGTGTTAGCGATTGCAGCCAATAGAAATATGCAAATTCACCAAATGGATGTAAAAACTGTTTTTCTAAACGGAGATTTAGAAGAAGAAATCTATATGGAGCAGCCCGAGGGATTTGTTGCCCCGGGACAAGAGAACAAGGTTTGTAAACTTATTAAATCCTTGTATGGCCTAAAGCAAGCTCCAAAGCAATGGCATCAAAAGTTTGATCAAGCCATGTTAGAAAGCGGTTTTAAGATAAATGAGTGTGATAAATGTGTTTACACAAAAGATACCACTCATGGATATGTCATCTTGTGTTTATATGTTGATGATATGCTTATCATTGGCAGCGATGACAAAATGATAAAGTCCACAAAGGATATGTTAAAATCTAAATTTGACATGAAAGATTTGGGTTTAGCGGATGTGATTCTTGGGATAAAAATCACAAGAACCCAAAATGGTATGGTGTTAAGTCAAACACATTATGTGGACAAGATTCTTGAGAAATTCAATGAAGGAGATACTAGTATAGCTAGAACTCCAATTGATACTAGTCAACATCTATCTAAGAATAGAGGGGAAGGTGTTGAACAAGTAGAATACTAAAGAACAATTGGCAGTTTGATGTATCTTATGAGTTGTACTAGACCTGACTTAGCATATGCAGTGAGCAGGCTAAGTAGGTATACTAGTAATCCCAGTTTAGAACACTGGAAGAGTATTACTAGATTGTTAAGATATCTAAGATACACACGTGAATATGGACTGCATTATGGAAAATATCCAATGGTAATCGAAGGTTACAGTGATGCAAATTGGATATCTGATATTAAGGATTCCAGATCAACAAGTGGATATGTGTTTACACTTGGAGGTGCGGCTATATCTTGGAAATCGTCCAAGCAAACTGTTATAGCCAGATCCACGATGGAATCTGAATTTATTGCCTTGGATAAATGTGGTGAAGAGGCAGAATGGCTACGTCAGTTCATGGAAGATATTCCCAAATGGCCTAAGCCGGTAACGGCCATATGTATACATTGTGATAGCCAATCGGCGATTGGTAGAGCTCAAAGTACAATGTATAGTGGGAAATCTAGACATATTAGACGTAGACATAGTACGATTCGACAATTAATCTCTACTGGAGTTATCACGTTTGACTATGTGGAGTCAAAGGATAACATTGCAGATCCGCTTACAAAAGGCCTAAGTAGAGATTTGGTTTATAAGTCGTCGAAAGGAATGGGACTAAAGCCCTTGAATGAATAATTCATGCAAAGGAAACCTTACCCAGGAGACTGGAGATCCCAAGACCTGGGTTCAAAAGGACAACCTAGTTGTATGAATAATAGAGGTCAATGTGGGGGAGTTAATAAACTTCCTATTCCAATTCTGGAATAAGTGAAAATGAGGCTAAGCGTATAGCTTTTAATGATCATAGAAGATCACCTATGTGAGAGAGAAGTGGGGTCGCTTCGAAGGGAATTGTGGGGGCTCAATTCCTGTCAGCTCTCGCTGAACCAGGCTAGTGTTCATGACCATAACGAACACGACTATGAGGATATGACCTTGTTAGGAAGAATTTTGTGTGAAATGTATTGTCGCCTACATAAATGGCAGTTCTGTTCAAGGACATTGAGTCTACTGACAGCTAGGAGGCTAAGTGTGTTTCACAAGGGAAGGTTCAAAGGATAACACCTACCTATCCTATGCAAGATTCGACCATTGGAAATTTCGTAGGGAAATTTTCGTATGCAAAGATCGATCTCCATTCATGTGGGGGATTGTTGGAAAATTTTTAGTAAAAATGTGATTTTTTACTAACTTTGGACACAATTAAATACATGTATATATATTGTATATATCTAACTCTTCGTGGGTTTGTGTTCTCCTATATGAGAGCTTCGAAACGATTTATTGTGTGTCCAAAACGGAATATGTGTGAATGAGATATCAATGCTCAAAGTTGAGTGTTTGGGATGAAAATTGGCAAAACCAAGTGTGTGTGGGAACTTGTCCCACATAGGAAGGAGGAACCAAAATTGTGTGGTTTATAACAAAAAATGTGAGAGGGACTTTCAAGTCCTTTGTTTGGTTTTACTCCATCACCTACCCGCACGCAGGGGGGGTGCCGCTCCGAAATGCGGGGGCGACCTGCGGACACGAATGCCGCTCCGAAATCTTGTGCTCGCGCAACTTGGTTTTTGTGAATTTTTTTGTTATGATCAGTGCCCTACGCGAGTTATGCCGCGAGTTTAGTCGCGTGGCAACTCGCGACATGCACCTGAGTGTCGACAAAACAGTGGGTTACGCGAGTTAGGTCGCGGGTTTACCCCCGTTGTAAGTCGCGATTTTCACTGTCGCGAGGACGATAAACAGTGAACCACGCGGGTTGTGCCGCGAGTTTACCCGCGTGGCAAGTCGCGACGCCCACTGTTAACGATCCATTTTGTAACTCCTTCGATACTTATTGACTGTATATTAATATGGTTTAATAATCAAATGATTACGGATTATTATTGATTGATTGCATATTAATACATCAGTTTCAATCGTGAGTATAAATGGTGGAGTCCTGGTTCATTCCAAAGGGCTCGAGAATACGGAACACACATAATTCTCTGAATTTCCTCTGCATACATTGTTTCCTCTCCGACTTTTCCAGGCAAGTGTTACATCCGACAGTACATACTGCTTACGCTGTTGTACCCTGGGAACAGACGACAAATCTGTTTAAGGGAATCGTGTTCAACACGAGCCTCAACCTCGTTACGGTTTATTCGTTTTATCTTTTCAGTCGATTCCCTATATTTACATTTCTCTAATCATTTGTTGATTATATTCAGTTATTACATTCGTTGTAATTTATATGTATTGTTAAAATACATATTGTTTTTACTAACAACATGTACGTATGTGATCATGTATGTAATATGTATGTATGTACATGTACGTATGTGATCATGAATGTATGTACACCATGTATAGTATGTATGTGATCATGTATGTAATATGTATGTATGTACATGTACATATGTGATCATGTATGTATGTACATCATGTATAGTACGTATGTGATCATGAATGTAATATATATGTATGTACATGTACGTATGTGATCATGTATGTACCATTAAAGCCCAACTAGGAACGTTAAAGCACAACTGATCCATTAAAGCAAACCGGGTCCATTAAAAGCCCAACTGGGTACGTTAAAGCCTAACTGGATCCATTAAAAGCCCAACTGGGAACGTTAAAGCCCCACTAAATCCATTAACTGGATATATTAAAGCTAACCGGGTCCATTAAAGCCCAACTGGATCCATTAAAGCTCAATTGGATCCATTAAAGCCCAACTATGTACGTTAAAGCCCAATTGGATACATTAAAGCCCAACTTGGAACGTTAAAGCCCCACTGAATTCATTAAAGCCCAACTGGATCTATTAAAGCCCAACTAAATCCATTAAAGCCCAACCAGATCCATTAAAGCCCAACCGGATTCGTTTAAAGCCCAACTGGGTACGTTAAAGCCTAACTGATCACATTTGGTCCCTGATCTAACTAGAATTAACGGGAAAAGATAACGGCCGTTAATTGTTTCCATTAAGTCCAGTTACTTCAAGGGTATTTTTAGTCAATTTAAATATAATTTGATAAATAAATTAATAATTTATTTAATAAATGTGATAAATTAAATATAATTTATTAATTTAAAAGTAATTTATTTAATAAAAAATAAAAAATAAAAAATAAGAAATAAAATCCGTCGAAAATCAGTCGGTAATCACCGACGGATAAAATCCGTCGGTAAATACCGACGGATTTTCCGTCGGAAATCCGTCGGTGAATTTCCGAAATTTCCAGCGGGAATATAACCCTAATTTCAGTCTCTCGATCTCACTCTCGATCCCTCTCCCTCTCGACGACCATCGGCGACGACCACAACACGATCCACACCACGTCTCCCTTTCGATTCCACAACACGTCTCCCTTTCGATTCCTCGTCGGTCGACGGTCATTCCAGATTTCCAGAGCCGTCTTCATAGTTTCTTCGACTTCAACCTTCTTCCAGGGACAAAGGTACATTCTTTACATCTTTCCTAGTTATCTCCCTTCAAAATATACTTTTATTTTACATTGTTTATGCATTTGAAGGATAAAGTTTCTTCGACGGCCATCGACCCCTTACATTGTTTTGATCTTGATGTGCTACGTGTGCATCTTGAGGAGCTCCCAATCACACTGCCCATACATGCCTGTTTTGGTTTTATTGTACACTGTATTTTGAATCTGTGATGTCAATCTTATTTCCCATCAAATATTTTTTCTGTTGGGAAATCCAATAATGAGAATAGTATGGTATTTGGTATTGTGTCAACTAGTTCAAATACTCAAATGTTTGTGTGAACACAATGTTAATTTCCATCAAAAAATTTCATCAAATCTGTGAACACAATCTTAATGTCCATCAATTATTTTGGGGGATTCTACCGTTTGATTTCAACTATAATAATGTCAACTAGTTCATAAAAAATTTTATTATGAATATTTCTTCATGAATTCTATGCTTTTGCATTCTCACAAGGGGTTATACCTATTATGAATATGGTCACTTGGATGTCGGTTGTAACTTGGTTTGGTCGGTAGTTGCATATTCAAGGTCATATATTAATTAGTTGGGTTGTCAGTTATTGGACAAACATTAGGTTGATAAATGGAAACATTTGGTGTGATTTAGGATTTGATTATACTTGATTTTATTTATTTATTTTAGTTGGGTTGCCAATTGTTGGGCAAACATTAGGTTGATATACGGAAATATTCATTTTATAGCCGTTATGCAGCTTAAATTTTAAAAAACCTATGGTTTTGACTTTCCAATAGTCAAACCATTACACTTAGAGTTTTAGAGTCATTCAAAACTACTCTACACCGACGGTTTGACTGTCTAGAAGACAAATGTAACACCCTAAAAATAGGGATAACAAAAATCTGGAAAACGGACATGAGGTATACTAAAATTGCCATAGCAAAAGCCTCCCAAAAATGGGGAATATATATATATATATATAACCTGTTTAATCGCAGTTGTAATTTAACGGACAATTAACAACAACCAACTAATCTAATTTCTACATCTAGAAAAGAGATTACAAAAAGGGTTGTCATCTATAGACCCAAGCGGTCTATATCCAAAAGTATAACGCGTCCATGTGCAATTCCCCAAGCTCTCACCCCAAAGCAACTAAACCTGCTTAAGACCGCCGCCGCTAGAACTTGAGATACACATCGACACCAAACAAGTGTTAGGCCAAAAAGCCTAGTGAGTTGAAAAATAATAAGCATGCATGAACATATACAATTCTTATCAGCAGTTAATCAGTGTTCAATATATGTGGAGTCATTAGGGGAGACCCAAAGCACCAATCAAGTCTCACCCAAGAGTCGATATACCTTGATGCCCTTAACAAGGAACACCCCAAAGCCCGGCCCACCCGAAGACTATCGCTAAGAAAATTCCCCGAGTGGCGGAGGTCTAGGCACATACCATCACAGTGGCGCCCAAGACTATATCCTCCTAGTGTACTGACTTGGTTCGTCCACATAACATTTATAAGGGGTCCTTTAGGTATATTTCAACACACATAATTCAATACCAACTACGGGTATAATATTACCACCTTATCCTCATGATGTCTAACAAAAGACCCAATGTAAATCATGCTCATCATGCATATAAACATATCACCAAAATGGTGTCCCAACTAGAATCATCATAATACCCATTTATGCATACATTTAACATATCAAGGTACCCACATTATGTAGCTATGAGACAAATCCCAAATAATGATACATATAACAATAATCATGGCAAATCACCCATATATATACATCTTCCAACTATTTTCATAAAGAAATCCCCAAACATTTGAACATATAGAGATAAAGCAACAAATAGGAGATTATGATGTGTATCTAGTTTTAACAAAGGTTTAGTAAACTCACAATCTAGGTTTTGAACCCAAAACCTAGAAAATATGGAAACCCTAGAAGTTGGAGAAGATGAGGCTTGAAGGTGAGAAATGAGAATCTTGAAGAACACTTCAATGGGAACACTTGGATGAAGCTTGATGACCACTTAATGCTCCCAACAACCCAAAACCCTAGAAATGAATGTGGTAGGTGATGAAACCCTAAAAATCGCCTCCAAGAAGAGCTCTCCCGTTTTTGTAAAGTGTTAATGTGAGAAATGAGGCTGCCAAAGTGTTTTAAATCCACTAGACCACGCGGGCGATAGTGCCTGACGATAGTGCCAAGGGCACTATCGCGAGTCACAATCGCGAGCACTCACACACTCACGGTACATCTTCCACGAGTATGCCCGGCGATAGTGACAATTGTCACTATCTCATGTCACTATCGCTAGACTCCCCCCCCCTCTCGGTACAATCCCGGCGATTGTGCCCGACGATAGTGACAATGTCACTATCGCGATGTCACTATCGCGATGTCACTATCGCGCCAAGTTCATCCCAGCCCGAAAACTTAGCAAATTTCGAAAATAGGCGCGAGGTCTAAACACATGAAATTATTATATTAATCAGATAGCATCTTAGTCCCAAAATCAAGATCATACACATATATAAAAACTCACATTTTCAGGTAAACACAATTAAAGTATTAAAGGACAAATATTTACCTTATAAATTCCCGGGTGTTACAGCAAACCATTACATGTAGTGTTCAATAGACTTCTAACTTCGTTGACACCTACAGTTTGAATTTTAAATAGTCAAACCATTACACGTAGGTTTTTAAACTTTCCAAAACACCTTTCTTTGATTGTAACCTACAGTTTTGACTTTCCAATAGTCAAACCATTACACTTAGAGTTTTAGAGTCATTCAAAACTCCTCTACACCGACGGTTTGACTGTCTAGAAGGAAAACCATTACATGTAGTGTTCAATAGACTTCTAACTTCGTTGACACCTACGGTTTGACTTTTAAATAGTCAACCATTACACGTAGGTTTTTAAACTTTCCAAAACACCTTTCTTTGATTGTAACCTACGGTTTTGACTTTCCAATAGTCAAACCATTACACTTAGAGTTTTAGAGTCATCCAAAACTTCTCTACACCTATGGTTTGACTTTCAAGAGGCAAACCATTACATGTAGTGTTCAATAGACTTCTAAATTCGTTGACACCTACGGTTTGACTTTTCAATAGTCAAACCATTACACGTAGGGTTTTAAAGTCATCCCAAGCTCATCTAAACCTACGGTGTGACTTTTCAATAGTCAAACCATTACACCACCTCTATCTTGATTATGCCGATTAAGTACTTATTTCTTTGTTGTAGTGGTTGAATGTGTCGACAGATAGAGGATGGATGTATAGAAAGAACGACAGTTGGGGGTTTCTTAGCGTCGACTATATTGTTGCAATGGACAGTTTTTTGGACTATGCCTATGCCGATGAAAGGACCGTTGAAAGGAAACCTACACGTGATGGGATAGTGCTTTGTATTAGATGCCCTTGTAAGAAGTGTCAAAACTTATGCTATAAAGAAAGGACTGACGTGAGATTGCATTTGATGAAGCACAGATTCATGCCTGATTATACCACATGGTAGGCACATGGTGAAACTTATTACCATAATGAAGGGCATCAAGACGTGGGTCAATCTTCTACTCCGTTAGTAGATCATAATGAAGGTTATGTTGAAATGGTGAACGATCACATGATGACATAATATGGGAAGAAGAAACCCCTAATCCTTCTGCCCAAGGATTTTATGACATGTTACAAGCTGGTGACGAGCCACTATGGGACGGGTGTCCAAGTTACTCGAAATTAGGAGCTGCGACGAGATTGTTGAATTGGAAGGCAGAATGTATTGTACCCGAGACGACTTATAACCGCAATATTGCTATAATTAAAGAGATGTTACCCGAGGGTGATAAACTACCCGGTAACTTCTATGAGACGAAAAAGAGTTTGAAAAGGCTTGGTCTGCCAAAACAAAAGATCGACGCTTGCAAAAACCATTGCATGTTATTTTATAAGGATGATTCTGAGTTGACCCACTCCCGAGTGTGCAATGAATATCGTTTCAAGACAAGTGGTCGAAGCAAGGTCCCTAACTTGGTGATGACGTACTTGTCGATTGTTCCTAGACTTCAAATATTGTATATATCAAAGAAGACGTCTAAAGAGATAACTTGGCAAAAGGATCATCAGACAGAACCAGGTGTGATGGTACATCCAAGTGATGGTGCGACTTGGAAGCATTTCGACATGGTACATCCTGACTTCGCTTCTGAGGTCCAGAATGTGCGTCTTGGCTTATGCACCGACGGTTTCAACCCGAATAATTCAAATTTGAATCCGTATTCACTTTGGCCAGTGTTTCTTACCATCTACAATTTACCTCCTTGGTTGAGTTTGAAAGATTCATAGGTGAAACTTGCATTGGTCATTCCAGGTGGAAAGATCCCCGGTCAGAATTTGGTTGTCTTTCTTAGGCCGCTAATAGATGATCTCAAGATGTTGTATACAGTGGGCACTCTTACGTACGATGCTTATCGTAAGAATAATTTTGAGATGAGGGCTATAATTCTATGGACCGTCAGCGACTTCCCTGCCTACGCAATGTTGTCGGGTTGGAGCACGCACGACAAGCTAGCCTGCCCGTACTGCATGGGTATAGTCGATTCGTTTCAGTTAAGAAATGGAGGTAAATCTTATTGGTTTGACTGTCATCGGAGATGGTTACCTAGTGCACACCACTTCCGACGTGATCGAACAGGGTTTCTGGATGGATCTAGGGTGTTAGCCGATCCACCACCCGAGTTAACCGATGAAGAAATATGGGAACAGGTCCGTCATCTTCCAACTGTTTACGATGGCTCCCCATTTCGACCGACCAATAGAAAAATTACCGGTTTCAGAATCACTCATAATTGGGTGAAGAGAAGCATCTTTTGGGAGCTGCCATATTGGAAGACGTTGTTAAACCGACACAACCTGGATGTCATGCACATTGAGAAGAACGCCTTTGAGAATCTCTTTAACACTGTCATGAACACATAAAAAACGAAAGACAATATAAAAGTAAGGAGGGATGTAGCGACTTATTGAAACCGACCGCAGTTGCACATTGCCACGTCAGGCAATAAAGTAGTGAAGTCGAAGTCGTCGTACACTTTGACGAAACAACAATTAAAACAAGTATGTGAATGGTTGAAGAGACTGAAGTTTTCGGACGGGTATGATTCGAATATTGGGGGTTGTGTAAACATGGCAGATTACAAATTTTATAGCTTCAAGAGTCATGATTGTCATGTGTTTATGCAACGGTTGCTTCCTATTACGTTACGAGGGATGATACCGACTCCCATATGGGATGAGATAACGGAGTTATGCACATTCTTTCGTGTAATATGCTCAAGGGTGTTACACTTAGAATACTTGATTCCATTTCAAACAAGTATCGTTCAAACAATTTGTAAGTTGGAAAAAGTCTTCTCGCCCGGATTCTTTGATTCTATGGAACACTTAGTGATACATTTGACACGAGAAGCCATAAATGGTGGGCCGGTCCAATATAGATGGATGTATCTTTATGAGAGGTAAATGAACTTTGCCATTCAAATACTTTTCATTCAAATACTTACCCAACTATTTTCTAACACGTATTTCAATCGTTGTTTAGGAAACTTGGGTCGTTGAAGAGGACTGTTAGAAACAAAACAAGGGTGGAGGGGTCTATCGTTGAGTCTTATCTAGTAAATGAACTCTCCACCTATTGCTCCCTGTATTTTGATCCATAGATAGAAACTCGACATAATCGCGAGTCAAGAAACTTCGCCCCAGATATTCCTAGTTCTTCAGGAATAGACGATCGCTTGAGCATATTCAAGGTTCCATCTCGTAGATTATTCGAGAAGGGGGGGGGGGAGACCATCTTGACTCAAGCTGAGATTCACAAGATCCACACATATGTGTTGTTGAATTGTGAAGAAGTTTGACCTTTTCAATGAACCTTCGATGAGTGGATACGACAAAGAGAACCTCATCTTGATGCAGTTGCACGGGATAAAGCTCGGGATGAAAGGTTTTCTACTTGGTTCGAACAACACGTGAGTACAAACAAATGAAATTTACGTATGTAATGTTACACATATGTAATTTATTTCTTATTTGTGGTTTTATAGGTCATGCTCGGATCAGGCGATTTCTTCGACCATTTGAAATTCCTAGCATATGGACCAGGCCGATATGCTTGGTCGCATAAGGGATATTTTGTCAATGGTTACAAGTTTCATACAGTAACACATGATGTTGGGCGTGTCACACATAATAGTGGCGTATGTGTGAGAGGATCTTGTTATGACGACTCCGAGTTTGACTATTATGGATTGTTGGACGACGTGTTAGAGGTGGAGTATTACGGTGTGGGCTATTGTGTTGTAGTTTTGTTCAAGTGTACATGGTTTGATAGTCCAGAGGGAGTTAGAGTCGACCCTAAACATGGGTTGGTTGATATCAAATACAAGTCTAGACTCAGAGGTGAGGATTATTACGTCCTAGCATCACAAGCGGAACAAGTGTATTACACACCCTATCCTTCAGAAAGTAAGAATTTAAAGGACTGGTGGGCAGTTGTGAAGACCAAATGCCCGTGGAATATATGAAGTTGCAGAAAGGGCTAGCGATGTGTTGGATGATGATAACGTAGATGGAGAACCGTTCTTTCAAACCAACGAACGGGTAACTCATAATACAAACAACTGGGTAAATGAGGACCTCAATTCCGTCCCTCTTGTCACTAGGGAGCTCAACGTAGTCACCACAAATGACGAAGCTAGCGAGGAAGATGCATCAGATCACGAAGCTATCGACGAGGAAGAAGAATTTGAAGATATGGATGATGATGAAGATAACGAAGACGAACTTATGTTATCTGATCACTCGTCTGATAACTAGTGTGTCTTTCTTATGTAGACATTTTCGTGTTAAACATTCTCTATTTTGCCGTTCTTATGTAGACATTTTTCGTGTTAAACATTCTCTATTTTGCTGTTCGTATGTAGACATTTTTGGGTCTTATGATTTATGTATACTTATATCATTTTGTGTTAACCATTCTCTATTTTTAGATGTCTGGACGCCCTTCTAGGGGTAGTAGGGGTTATAGGGGTAGGGGCAGTAGCAGCTCCGCTGGGTGTGGTGACCCCTAGACCGATGAGTTCACCGACGACGCACTAGATCAGATCTACTCCGATGACGGAGCAACGGGCTCGAGGGTTAGAGGACCGAATGTGGCATCACAGACGCCCCAGCTGAGTCAGCGACCGCCACTTTTGTTGTTTGAAGCGGGCGGGTAAGTAGATGTGATATATTATTTATTCTAGTACATAATAAACCGATCATAATGTTTTTTATGTTGTATATTTTGCAATTGTGAAGGTTTAAGGACAAGTCGGCAGTCCGGAGGGCCATTGTCGTCTTTAAGTCCATGTTCGATGGTCCTTGGGCTTATTTTAGGGATGTCCCTAATAAGCACTATCCACTGATGCAGGATCGATTTCGGGTAGGTATTTTACTTTATTTAACATATTGAGTGGATTTATTTTTAGTTAATCCAAACAATGTGTTTGCAGTTGTATTATAGTTGGCCTCCTAAGATGGACGCCAACGTAGTAGCGGCATTCCAGCGTATCCTAAGTAATAGGTACCCGGACATGATGAGAGATGCTCGTCGATTCGCCCAGGGCAGGGCTTTAGACATTAATGGTGTCCAATTCGACGAACGTGACTACACGATTCTTGCTGCACACCCTCCAGAGTTGATCCGGAGTGAGTTTTGGGTACAGATGATTGAGCAGGTTTGTTTTGTTTTGAATACTTGTATCTGGTTGTACTAGGATTTATATTGATTTATGTATTCTTTTTAATAGGTATGGAACACCGACGGATTCCGACGTGTATGTGCGGCCAATACGGCCAATCGGGCCACCGAGTATGAGGGGATGACATCCAAACACTGTACTGGATCTATTAGTACCGCTTTGCATCGGGACCGCATGGTAATTTATCATACACTAGACTAAATGTATATAATTGATGAATATATGTACTATATACATGATTTTATTACCTACTAAAAATTTAATTTGTGTATTGTAGATAGATGCATGGGGCCGTGAGCCTACCAGCGACGAGGTTTGGGAGGCTACACATTGCACCAACTGGAAGCTTGTTCCGGGTGCGACTGGTCCGTCCACGGATCCTCCGATCTACGTTTACCCAAAGGCGGCTCATACGACGGTAAGTTCAATTATGTATGGCTAGATATTTGTTTGTTTTATAAAATAGATAGAAATTATAGCAAACTTAGTTTGGGCTGCCATTGTTGGGCAGACGATAGGATTGTTTTGATAAAAGCAGGTCATGGATATATGTTCAAATCACAGTTGAAATGCTGCCGAATTTTCTATAGGTTAGTTGACTTGACAATGTCTAATTTGATAAACTGTAGGATGCCTACCATCGGATTAGGGAGGAGGAGTACCCAGACTTACCTCCTGGCACTGTACCTCCCAATGACGCTGAGTTGTGGGAGCGTAGTGTCGGAGGACGGCGTAAGGGCCGTATTTTTGGATGGGGGACCAGTCAGGATCCCTATTATGCTATGACCGGTGATTCAGGTGCCAATTCGAGCGGGAGCACGAGCGACCGTCGCGATGAGGAGGTATGCTTGTCAAATGATGTTTAACATTGTTAATCATATGTTTGTTAAATGTTGTCTGACATTGTTCTATATATGTTTGTCAAATGTTCAATTTCAGTTGGAGGAGCTGAGGCAGAGGTTAGAGAGAGAGGAAGCAGAGAGGATCCAGTTGCAGGAGCGACTACAGAGAGAAGAAGCAGAGAGGATCCGGATTCAGGAGTGAATGGATAGAGATGAAGTAGAGAATAGACAGATGCAGGAACGAATGGCTCAGTTTGACGCGTTCATGATCAAGTTTAACAATCAGCACCCCTTTCCCCCTCCGTAGGATTATGTTTATGTATTTATAGATATTTTGTACAGTTTAAGACTTAGTAATATTTAAAAATTGGCAGATTTTGTACAGGATAAAAACTGGAAAAATTTAATTTTTAATTATTTAAAAAAAATTAAATTACCGACGGATTATCCGTCGGAAAATATTTTTTAATTCAATTTTTATTTAATAAAAATTCGTCGGAAATCCGTCGCTAAATCCGTCGGAATTAATCCGTCGCTAAAAATAGTTCTTCGGTGATCCGTCGGTAACCGTCGGAAAATTAAGCCGTCGGTGATCCGTCGGTAATATCCGTCGGTGATCTGGACGCCGAACACCTTTATACCGACGGACATTTACCGACGAATCATCGACGAATTTCTCTTTTACCGACGGATCACCGACGGATTCGTCCGTCGGTGATCCGTCGGAATTAACCCACGCCGTCGGTAACCGTCGGAGATCCGTCGGAAAATTAAGCCGTCGGTGATCCGTCGGTAATATCCGTCGGTGATCTGGACGCCGACGACCTTTATACCGACGGATCACCGACGAATTTCTCTTTTACCGACGGATTCGTCCGTCGGTAATAAGCCTCTGTTTTGTAGTGTTATACATTTTAAATGTGTTTTGCTACAAATCACATATGATTCTGTTTTCATTATTTTTTTTTCAATGTTTAATTTGAATCATTGTTTCTCAAATTTTAAATCATATATTGAAAAAAAATTAATTCACTGTGAATCACATGTGATTTTGATGAAAATTATAAATTACATTTTAAAGTACATGTGATCTTATACATTAATTTTAATTGTGTTTTGCTACAGATCACATATGATTTTGTTTTCATTATTTTTTTTCAATGTTTAATTTGAATCATTGTTTTTCAAATTTTAAATCACATGTGATTAGGAAAATATTTTTGAAAAAAAATTAATTCATTGTGAATCACATGTGATTTTAGTGAAAAATTATGAATTACGTTTTGAAGTACATGTAATCTTATACATTAATTTTAATTGTGTTTTGCTACACATCACATATGATTTTGTTTTCATTAGTTTTTCTTTTCAATGTTTAATTTGAATTATTGTTTTTCAAATTTTAAATCACACAAGATTAGGAAAAAAAATTGAAAAAAAATTAATTCATTATGAATCACATATGATTTTTATGAAAATTGTAATTTTTTAAATATTACTTTAAACAAAAAAAGAATTCTTTAGATGAAAATTAAATATGCTTATTTTAAATGAAAATTTATTCAATAAAAAATTAAATCATGTTAAATTTATAAATATGGTAAAAGTAGAATCTTAAATAAATACCTAAAATACTTTTATATAACTAAATTACTTTTATACCCTTATTTTTTTATTTTTAGAATTAATTATTTAAGACATTATTTAATAAAATGATTGGTCTAAAATTATTCTCTTATTCTTTTAAATGGTTAATATTTTCGTTTGATTCTCTCTCTATATATATTCTAACGGGTAAATGATGATGAAAAACAGTTTTTATCCATAATTCCATATTCTACTCATTAACATGCATGTACGGTAAATATGGTAATGAAAATATGAGTAATTTTTGTATCCATGGTTGAAACATAACGGATAACGAGTTTACTCTCACCTATTGTTAGGCCTACCACCATTGATCTTCCCTCTTTCTCCTATTTCGATTTGTATGTGTGTGTGCATGTGTGTGTGATCCTGTATCCCTCTCTCCTCTCCTTCTTGTCGTCTGCTTACTTCCCCTCCTTTTTCAATAATTTTTTGAGTTTTGATGAAGATAGAAGCTAAGGAGCTGACGTGATGGATGGAGAAGACGTGTTGTGATATCATCGGAGCTGGAGCGTTGCATTCGGCTCCGATTGAGGGGCAGTTGTCAGTGCTTTTCCCTTTTAAAATGTTTTAAGGACTTGTATATATGCTTTAAGAATTTGTATATTACTTTTTGTAATAAAAGAATAAAAACCAAAGTAACCCTCACTTAATAGCACTTAAGAGCAACAACTAATTAACATGCATTAGGACCAAGAACAGAAAACGTAATAAAATTCAAACCACGATAAGTCGATATCAGTCCTTATAATATTCAAAAGTTAAATGAACATATCTAAAGTTTGTTTAAACTAAGCGGACGGTTTTTGTAGTTTACTCTTTTAAAGTATCTAATATCTATGTTTAAATAATGTTAACGATGTATTTTACATGAAATGTTGGGTTCCGATGAGAAGTTGAGTTAACATGAAAAGTGACTATCAAATGTTGAATGCATATTAAGATGAGATACATCGGATAAATTCCTTAATAAAGTTCAATTCATGAATAGGTTTAATATTATAAATAATCAAGACAGATCTATTTCTAACGCTTCTCACATCATTCGTCTTTACGATGAATTATAATACATCAAAATCACCGACGGTTAAATCTTAAAGAAGAAGGAAAATAGTTAATGGGAATTATTTCAAGTTTGTCGGTGGTCAATAAATCTTGCATATGGCAACCAGCAGTAATATTATATTGTCTACAAAAACTATAAAAACCAATCTACCCAAGCCAACTGGATTCTTTGGGGTTGTTTGTTTTTATAAAAAAATCTCTTAATGACTCTTAAGTCTGAATCGTTCAGACCTTTTTACACATAACCTCTTATTAATCATAAGTAAATTAAGATTTCAGACTTTAGACCTCTTAAAAAACAAACGGCACCTTTATCAACTTTTCTATTTTGTTATTTAATATCAACAGTTATTAATTATACAAGGTTTCTATGTTTAATGTACCATCTATAATACCAATACTATTTTAATATTTAAGTATTTGGAGTAAAATATTTATTATTTTTATTATAAAATGCCTATCTGCCTATCTTATTTATTTTTTACAGCTCATTTTTAATTTAAACCCTCAGTGTTTGGTTCATTCGAATGAATGAAAATGAAAATAAAATTTTTATGTCTCTTAATTTAGGCATGTGTAAAAATTAATAAATATGGGATAATGTAAGAATAACACATTTGTTAAGGTACAAACTTGGGCTCTTATTTAAGAACCAAGTCTTTACTTCAAGATCACCTACCGCATGTATAAAATAAAGTTTGGTTTGTTTTTAGAGTTTTTATCAAATTGAAATTTTATTAATTAAAATATCATATTATTTTAATTATTTTGCCATCTAATTTGTATTAGTTAATATGGGATTAAATCAAGTGAGAACCACAAAAAGATTGAGAATTATAAGAACCAATCTTAACCACAATCAAAATTAATCAATGATGAGAGCTGAGAGGTAACATTTTGTATATATCGTGTCATTTTCATATAAACACAACTCTTAAAAGGAACTGAAACCCAAATTTCAAGACTCCCGCAGGTTTACCGAAGCAAAAAAGATCACCCCCTAATTAACTGGGAAAAGACATAAATCTAATACCTCAATATTCATGCGTGCAGTGATTCAAAAACTGAAACCCAAATTTCAAGACTGACCACAAGTCGGATCATCCGACACTTCAATTCCCAAGGACTTCTCTAGTCCCTAATTACAATCCTTTTTAAGATAGGGTTTTAAATCTATAACCCTAATGAGTTCAAGGTTTTCAACTAATATGCCAACTTAAAATTTTATAAAACTTTCAAATGCAAAAGTTCCATAACATTTAATCGTAAATGTAAAAATATACTACCGTTCACTCGGTGGGCGTGCAAAGTGATCCCCAATGCCACACATATTAAAATTATTTTAAAATTCATTTGATCAATACCCACGTTAGTAATGACAATGACAAAAGGTGTGCAACAAAATTTTCCAAAAGGACTACCATGGTCCTAGCATGCATCAAGTTACACTGTGCATGTGAAAATAATTTTCGGTACAAAATGTATGCAACAATTGTTTGTACAACTCTAAAAGGGACCTTCACAGATTTACTTAAAAATTCTTTCCTTTAAATCACAAAACGTCGTGGAATAAAAGTTTTAACGAGACCCATACACATCAATTTATTTCCCAAGACTTAGTAAAACAATGGGAGTATGTGATTTTGGTCAAACGCAGATAAATTTTAAATCGATTTGTCTACAATTACAAATATGAAAATAGCAACTTATTTAAAATTTTCTAAATACATCAATAATCGATTTGTCTACAATCACAACTTAGTGATTAACTGTAACACCCTCAAATCTGGAAATAGCAACTTATAAAAAAAATTCTAAATACATCAATAACTGAATCATCTACAACCACAATTTAGGTTCAACTACAATACACATATACCATCTTATATAAACGGACTAAAAAGGGCGGGTGCTACTAATACCCATGCATAGTCACTATCTCCATAATGCGGAAGACTTCACCGAATACTTACTTTCGGATCTAGCTAAGGCTCTACTCTTCACTGGATTGCTAGAACCAACTCCCAACCTTGAAACCTGATGCACATGCCGACAAATAAAAAGGTTAGGCTTAACGCCTAGTGAGCTCAAGAGTTTTAGCATAAGTATATATCTTTAAAAGAAAAGAATTCAATTTAAAGCAAGGTCCTTCGAAATATTACGCTTAAAAATGGAAACGACACATTTTCCCATAATATGCACTTTTAAAGGCAAAGCTCCCAAAACACACATTTCTTATATAACGCGCCACGCATGACTCACCCAAACGGGATCATAGTTCGACACTTATTTGGTAAAAACATGAATAACCATTTATAACCCAAAGTACCCAAAACGCGGGCGGGACAGAATGCTCGCCCCATGAATCGTTATCAAAACCACATATATCGTACGTCTGAAAACATGGACACTTGGTCCAATACTCACGCGACCAAAAGGAACCAATGACAATAAAATAAGACGTTCTTATATTTAACATACTGATAGCCAACAACGGGGGAAACCCGTATCCGTTGAGGGTGGAGGGAATACAAAAGTATACCACCCAAACAACGTTAATCGCATGACACCTCTCGACATCCCAGCCTGGTGTCCCTACGACTTCTTTACAATTGTCACCCCAAGTCAGTTGACCTTGATAGATCATTCCGAAGAACTTCATCCCGAAGGCCCGACACACTTAAAGACTACCTCCTAGGCATTACTTCAAGCGGCGGAGGTCCCAGCGCCTACTATTCCGGTTGCACTAGCCGACTCAACCCTCCTAGCGATCACTTGTAAAGTTTCCGGTAATAAAACATAGGTACCGAAGTTCAACCCCGCAATACCCAATTGACCATCCAAGACAGACTGACTCACGTGCCTATGGATCCATTACACACTATCTAACGTTACATGACTCCAATTGAAAGACCAAAGCTCCCAAAACATGTAACTCACCAATGACACAAATTAAGTGTCATCATATCCAAAACCCACGACGGTTAAAACATACGGACAATGTCCACACGACTCGTTTAAGCCAATACCGAACTAAAGAGCTCAAAATCCGTTTGACCAATAATTACCGGTCTTCAAAATAGTGAAATGTCTTTAAATACCGTTTATGAAGACACGTACTTCAAAGACTAGATTTACCTAAAACTCCATACGAGATGGGACTCAAGATTTCCAAAGTGTTTATGAATGCAAATACACCAAATGCATATAACGTGAATTAGACTTTACTTGGACAAAATCGTCAAAGACGTATAACTCATAAAATAGACCTTACTTGTATAAAATCACCAAAAATATGTAATTCATGTTATTTAGTTGTTGGAAACGTTCAAAATCCAATAGAAGCATTTTAAGAGGTTAACACGGCCCAAGTTTACTAAGTAAGAAATCTTATCAAAATACTCACACTTTGACAAATAACTAAGTAAAACATATTTTACTTCTAAATACTCAAAACTTATAAGCAGTTAACCATTCCATGTAAAACACTTTAAAATACACATTTTGACACGTACACCGTTTTCACAAATCAACTTGAACTCACCTCGCTAGATTTAGGCTAAATCTAGATTTCACCCAACGAGCTCTTTTAAAGGCCACTTGAATCCTCAAGTCGAGAGCTTCCAAAACCCTTTTTGATGATGAGACTTTCCGAGGACACCTAATCCAACTCTTCAACTCGAGCTCCCAAAACCTAGATCCACACATTTTCAACCGTAAATAACCACATCCAACCATAAAGAAACATTCTGTAACACCCCGAATTTCGTTTGGTTTTGTGTTGTTGGAAGAAGGAAAAAGGGGCTGCCTGCGCTGGTCTACAGGGCTCACGGGTCATGCGTCCTCCTTCAGAAAGAGCGCACGAGTCGTGCGCAAGGTCAGGGGGTGAAGGCAGTGGGCTACGCACGGGTCGTGCGTCGTGTCAGGGGCTCCATCAGCGTGGGTTTTAATGAAATTTTCCCCAAATCTCATTCATTCTTATTTCTTTCTTCCTTTCCAAGTTCTCCTTTCTCTCCCTCCTCATTTACTCTTCTAGGGTTTCTCCAACCACCAATCTTCACCATTTATTGCTAGAGTCAAGGATTCCATCCAAGGTTTCGGTTTGGAAGCTTCAACACCACCTCCATTGTCATCTTCTCCAAAGGTCAAGATCTAGGTTTTTGGGTTTTCTTCTAAAACCTACTTGGTGAGTTCCTACTATCGTTTTACAAACTTTATACATATCAAAAGCTTACATTTTGAACTCCTACATATCTCCTTGGGTTTGGATCTAAGTTTATTGTATTTTGACCTAACTTGAGTTTTGGGAGATTTTAGGGTTACTAATCATTTAAAGGGTTTGATTTATTGAAGTAAAAAGGGAGTTTTACTTACACATTTATGTGGGTTATTTGAAAGAATGCATATAAATCTCATTTTATGATTTTCATTCTTATCAGCAGTTAGACTTGATAAAGGCATTTTGGTTATAAATATTTTGGAAGCTATATGTTTAGCTTTGATTGGTCACACATGTTATTGTGACAAGTTAGACTATTACTAGTGGATCCCTAGGTTTTGAGTCGACTTATATTATTGGGATGTCTTTTCCCCATTTTGTAGCTATTGATGCATTTGATCCTCGGGGGCCTTTATGGTACGGTTATGTGAGACCGGTTACTAGTCATGGATCAAATGTAGTCCTAGTGAACGAGTATGACTTGGTTTCCTCGGGGGCCCTCCCTCACATCTTAGTACGTTCTGAAGTGTTCGTGGCCATGGATTCCAAGTATTTAGCTCACAACTCGGGTCGTGGCCTACTTTTGTGTTCCGTCACCACCCTTGGTAAATCGGGTATCCCCCGTCATCGCGAGATGAACTTTTGGACCGATTGTCCTTTCTTGATAAAGATCTTCTTTTGTAAACGAAAAGTTTTGTAAAGATTTATCTATGTTACAAATGTTTATATCTCTTGAATTCTATAAACTGTATGTTCTCACTAGGCTATAAGACTTACACTTTTTCTCAAATGATATGTATAACAGGTTCCCTTAGCGGTGGGGTGCCAAGGTCGTGAGTGACGAGCATGTCTTAGAGGCATTTTTGGAATGACTAGTAGTCAATGTTGGGCATTGTTTAAGTCCCATCTTTGGGTGATTTTGGGTCGACAACCGATGTAATCTAGATGGATGTATTTAGATTAGTTTGTTGTTGATTTCTATATTCATTCTCAGGTTTTTGTAAAGGTTTAGTACTTTACCCCTTTTTGGAAGGTTTATACCAAATTCTATATTTGATGAATAGGGTGTGCCGACCATTTCTCGACAAGTCGGTCATTGTATTCATTGATGACATACTCGTGTACTCCAAGAGCGAGTTAGAACACGAACAGCACCTTCGTGAAGTTCTAGAAGTGTTGAGGGAAGAGAGATTGTACGCCAAGTTCTCCAAATGTGACTTTTGGCTTGATGAGGTACAATTATTGGGTCACGTCGTCACTCGAGACGGGGTGAAAGTGGATCCCTCCAAGATTGAAGCCATGATGAATTGGGAGCCTCCCAAGAGTCCGTCTGAAATCCGAAGTTTCTTGGGTTTGGCAGGTTACTACCGAAGATTTATTCAAGACTTCTCGAAAATCGCTTCTTCCTTGACGGCTTTAACTCGGAAGAATGTGAAGTTCGAGTGGACCGAAACTAAAGAGAAGGCGTTCCGGATTCTGCAAAGGAAGTTGTGCGAAGCTCCAATATTGGCGTTGCCCGAAGGGTTGGAAGACTTCGTGGTCTATAGCGACGCTTCGAAGATGGGTTTGGGTCGTGTGTTAATGCAAAGAGGCAAAGTGATCGCTTACGCCTCAAGACAACTTAAAATTCACGAAAAGAATTACCTTACCCATGATCTGGAGTTAGCGGCAGTGGTGTTTGCCTTGAAGCTTTGGCGACACTACCTCTATGGCACGAAATGTACCCTCTTCACTGATCACAAGAGCCTAAAGTATGTCTTTGATCAAAAAGATTTGAATATGAGGCAAAGGTGGTGGCTCGAGTTGCTCAAAGATTAGGATTGTGAATTGCTTTACCATCCCGGTAAGGCGAACGTGGTGGCCGATGCGCTAAGTCGGAAGGACTATAGCGGAAGTATTCAGGTTACCCATTCGAGAATCGGATTAGTGTCTAGTCTTGTTGATAAGATCAAGACGTCGCAAGTTGAAGCATTGTTGGAAGAGAACCTCAAGGATGAAGTCATGACAAAGCAACGGTTGCTCCTAACGGAAGATAGCCGTGGAGTCAAACTGTTCAGTGGTCGTGTGTGGGTGCCCAAGATTAGGGGCAGTCGGGACTTACTTCTTGAAGATGCCCACAAGTCCAAGTATTCCATTCATCCGGGAGGTACAAAGATGTACCGGGACTTGAAATTACATTATTGGTGGCCGGTGATGAAGCTCGATGTGGCACGTTACGTAGAGCGATGTGTGACGTGTTTACAAGTGAAAGTCGAACACCAACGACCGTATGGGAGTCTTCAGTCCTTATAGATTCCTGAATGGAAGTGGGAGCATATTACCATGGACTTCGTGACAAAGTTGCCTAGAACTCTTCGAGGTCATGATACCATTTGGGTAGTAGTCGATAGATTGACAAAGAGCACTCACTTTCTAGCCATGCGCGAGACTTTACCGATGGACAAGTTAGCAAAACTGTACATTGATGAAGTGGTCTCGAGGCATGGTGTACCATTGTCGATCGTATCGGATCGCGATAGTCGGTTCACTTCGAATTTCTGGGATGGTTTTCAGAAAGAGCTAGGTACGCGAGTGAAGTTGAGTACGACTTACCATCCACAAACCGACGGGAAAAGCGAGAGAACGATTCAAACGTTGGAAGACATGTTGAGGTCTTGTGTCATCGATTTCGGGGGTAGTTGGGACTCTCACCTACCTTTGGTGGAGTTTGCTTACAACAATAGCTACTACTCGAGTATTGGGATGGCACCGTTTGAGGCATTGTATGGGCGAAAGTGCCGAACTCCCGTGTGTTGGCTCAAAGCGGGAGATAAGCAATTCGCCGGACCTGAAATTGTGCAAGAGACGGCCGATAAGGTCAAGGGCATTCATGAAAGATTGAAAGCGGCTCAGAATCGGCAGAAGAATTATGCAGATAAGAAGAGGCGACCGATGGAGTTCCAAGTAGGCGACCGGGTGATGCTCAAGGTATCGCCATGGAAGGGCATTATCAGGTTCGGAAAACATGGGAGGCTGAGTCCCCGTTTCCTTGGACCTTTTAAAGTACTTAAACGAGTGGGGATGCAAGCCTACCAATTGGAACTGCCGCCGGAGTTGTGTAGAATCCACAACACGTTCCATATCTGTTACCTTCGTAAGTGCTTGACAGATGAAGAGAGTGTCATACCTCTCTCCGAATTGAGAGTGGATGAAGGTAACCGTTGTGTAGAAGAACCCGACGCCATCTTAGAGAGAAAGTCTAAGAAATTGCGTCACAAGGAAGTCACTATGGTCAAGGTGCAGTGGAAGCATCATCGGGGAGCCAATGTGACGTGGGAAGCCGAAGAGGATATGAAGCGAAGATATCCTCATCTCTTCGAGTAGTTGAGATTTCGGGGACGAAATCATTCCCAAGTTGGGGAGGATTGTAACACCCCGAATTTCGTTTGGTTTTGTGTTGTTGGAAGAAGGAAAAAGGGGCTTCCTGCGCTGGTCTACAGGGCGCACGGGTCATGCGTCCTCCTTCAGAAAGAGCGCACGGGTCGTGCGCAAGGTTAGGGGGTGAAGGCAGTGGGCTACGCATGGGTCGTGTGTTGCCCTTCAGCAAAAATGCACGGGTCGTGCGTCGTGTCAGGGGATCCATCGGCGTGGGTTTTAATGAAAATTTCCCTAAATCTCATTCATTCTTATTTCTTTCTTCCTTTCCAAGTTCTCCTTTCTCTCCCTCCTCATTTACTATTCTAGGGTTTCTCTAACCACCAATCTTCACCATTTATTGCTAGAGTCAAGGATTCCATCCAAGGTTTCGGTTTGGAAGCTTCAACACCACCTCCATTGTCATCTTCTGCAAAGGTCAAGATCTAGGTTTTTGGGTTTTCTTCTAAAACCAACTTGGTGAGTTCCTACTATCGTTTTACAAACTTTATACATATCAAAAGCTTAGATTTTGAACTCCTACATATCTCCTTGGGTTTGGATTTAAGTTTATTGCATTTTGACCTAACTTGAGTTTTGGGAGATTTTAGGGTTACTAATCATTTTCTTGAAATGTAAAGGGTTTGATTTTATTGAAGTAAAAAGGGAGTTTTACTTACACATTTATGTGGGTTATTTGAAAGATGCATATAAATCTCATTTTATGATTTTCATTCTTATCAGCAGTTAGACTTGATAAAGGCATTTTGGTTATAAATATTTTAGAAGCTATATGTTTAGCTTTGATTGGTCACACATGTTATTGTGACAAGTTAGACTATTACTAGTGGATCCCTAGGTTTTGAGTCGACTTATATTATTGGGATGTCTTTTCCCCATTTTGTAGCTATGGATGCATTTGATCCTCGGGGGCCTTTATGGTACGGTTATGTGAGACCGGTTACTAGTCATGGATCAAATGTAGTCCTAGTGAACGAGTATGACTTGGTTTCCTCGGGGGCCCTACCTCACATCTTAGTACGTTCTGAAGTGTTCGTGGCCATGGATTCCAAGTATTTAGCTCACAACTCGGGTCGTGGCCTACTTTTGTGTTCCGTCACCACCCTTGGTAAATCGGGTATCCCCTGTCATCGCGAGATGAACTTTTGGACCGATTGTCCTTTCTTGATAAAGATCTTCTTTTGTAAACTAAAAGTTTTGTAAAGATTTATCTATGTTACAAATGTTTATATCTCTTAAATTCTATAAACTGTATGTTCTCACTAGGCTATAAGCCTAACACTTTTTCTCAAATGATATGTATAACAGGTTCCCTTAGCGGTGGGGTGCCAAGGTCGTGAGTGACGAGCATGTCTTAGAGGCATTTTTGGAATGACTAGTAGTCAATGTTGGGCATTGTTTAAGTCCCATCTTTGGGTGATTTTGGGTCGACAACCGATGTAATCTAGATAGATGTATTTAGATTAGTTTGTTGTTGATTTCCATATTCATTCTCAGGTTTTTGTAAAGGTTTAGTACTTTACCCCTTTTTGGAAGGTTTATACCAAATGCTAAGTCATTTTGCCTATATTTCCGCAGTTTTATTTCACCTTGATTTTTAGGGCGTTACACATTCCCCAAACATAATACACCAAAATCCCCAACGAGATCAAAACCCTAGTTTCTCCCAAAACTAACAAGTCCGAGATTTGATAAGACAAATACTAGGGAAACATCGATGGAGCAATTATAACTTATTACAAGGTTTGGAAATGGAAAGAACATACTTACCACTTAGGTTTTGACGAAAATCTAGAAAACCCAAAATGGACTTGAGGTTGAAGGTGAAGATGAAGCTTCTTGACCATAGCTTCCAATCTTTGATGGGTGGAAAGAGGAACACTTGGAACATAATAGATTTGGTGTCTTGGATGCATAAAACCGATTTTAGGGTTTGGGGTTCGGTTTCTAGAGAGAAAAAGGGTGAAAGGGGGTTGAGATAAATGAAGAGGGGTTGCTCAAAGCTGCTTAAAAACGACCAGGGGCCGTCGGCGATAGTGCCACGCGACTATGCCCTTGGCATAGTCGCCCGAAGGGGGAGGGCCGCGGTACATCTCCCGCGATTATGCCCCGCGAGAGTGACATTCTGTCACAATCGCGGGCATAGTCGCCCAGGTCCCTCCGAAGGTCAAAATTCCGACTTTTCGACCCGACATGCTCTCGATCCGAAATTCAGAACCCACAAACACCATTTGGATAAGATCTATAATCATGGCCTAACCGGATAAGGGTGAATTAAGGGTTAACTAAAATCACGGGTGTTACATTAACCTCGAAATATACATACATTCCATTCAACAATCTGCGGAAGGCTTAATACCCATGCATAGTCACTATCTCCAACGGAAACCTGATGCACATGCCGACAATTAAAAAGGTTAGGCTTAACGCCTAGTGAGCTCAAGAGTTTTAACATGAGTGAATATATAATTAAAAGAGATGATTCAGTTTAAAGCAAGGTCTTCCGAAATATTAGACTTCAAAATAGAAACGACGCAATTTCCCATAATATGCACCTTTAAAGACAATGCTCCCAAACACACATTTCTTGTAAAACGATGCAACACATAACTCACCCAAAACGGGATCATAGTTCGATACTCAAATGTGCTAAAATGTAAATAATACTTCATAACGCAAAACGCCCAAAACTCGGGTGGGACATAATACTCGACCCTTAAATAACGGAAAACAATCCATATAAAAATGATACGCCATTAAAACATGAAACTGAAGCTTAATACTCACGCGGCCATAAAACGGAATGAAATCCAAAAATTAAAGCATGAACAATTAAATATCCAAATACCGCGGGTCGACAACGGGGGATACCCGTATCCGTTGAGAGCGGAGAAACACAAAAGTATGCCACTCAAACAACGTTGTCGCATGACACTTCAGGACACGAACGCCCAAGTGTCCCTACGACTACTTGACAAGTTTCACCCAAGAGACAGCTGACCTTAGCGAATACCACCAGAAATTATCGCTAAAGGCTCGGCACACGGGGGATACACCGAATGCATTGCCCCACACGGCAAAGGCCCCAAACGCCCATCAGAGGACTCCCCTCAGTCATGATAGCTCACCCGGGCTCAGCCCTCCTAGTGCCTACTCGCAAAGACAAGGTCATAAACCATGAGTCCCAGAGTCCAACTCTGTACCACTCAATTGACCATCAAACAAGACTGACTTACGTGCCTATGGATCCAATGCAACACAGTCTAAAATTACCCGACTACTCATAATGACTACAACACTCGAGTCTGTAACTATCGATAATATGCAACAAAATACATTAAGATGTAAATCACAAATTGGACTCTACATCGAGCCATTAAAACCGGACAAATGTCCTCAAGACTCTTTTAAGCTAATACCGAGCTAAACTGCTCAAAATCCATTTGACCAACAATTACCGGTCCCCCAACTAATGAAATGTCTTTAAACAACGTTTACGACGACACATACTTCAAAGACGAGATTAACCCAAAACTCAACACATAATGAGACTAAAGGTTTTCCAAAGAGTTTATGAATACCATTACACCAAGATGCATGTAACATGAAATAGACTTCATTTGTGCAAAACCGTCAAAGATGCATAAATCATAAAATAGATCTTTCTTGTGCAAAATCACCAAGAATACGTAAATCATGCTATTTAATTGTTGAAATGTTCAAAACCCAATATAAGCATTTTAAGATGTTACACAACCCAATTGTACCAAATATGAACACTTATCAAAATACTCACACTTTGACAAATAACCCAGTAAAACTTGCTTTTACTTCAACATACACAAAACTTATCAGCAGTTAACCATTTTATGTAAAACACTTTAAAATAAACATTTTGGCATGTACACCGTTTTCACAAATCAACTTGAACTCACCTTGCTAGATTTAGGAAAAAATCTAGATTTCACCCAACGAGCTCTTTTGAAGACCACTTGAATCTTCGAGCCGAGAACTTCCACAACCTAGATCCGAACATCTCAAACCATAAATATCCATATTTAATCGCTAAGAAACATTCCTCAAACATTATATACCAAGATCCCAAACAAAATCAAAACCCTAATTTCTCCAAAACCACCAAATCCAAGATTTGAGGTATCAAACACAAAGAATTCACCTATGGAGTATTTAAAACCTTTAAATCAAGAAAGCTTACCACTAGAGACGATGAGACCTTCCGAGGACACCTATAACAACTCTTCAACCCGAGCCCCTAAGCACAAACTTGATGAGGAAGATGAGGATGGAGGTTCTTGACCATAGCTTCCAATCTTGGTTGGGTGGTTGAGAAACACTTGGAATCTAATGGATTTGGTGACTAGAAAGCATAGAAACCGATTTTAAGGTTTGGGTTTGGTTTCTAGAGAGAAAAGGGTGAAATGGGGGAAGGTTGAAATGAAAGAGAGCTGGAATTTGCGATTTATGCAGGTCTGCACCCGCCGGCGATAGTGCCACGCGACTATGCCCTTGGCATAGTCGCCGGGCATAGTCGCCCGAAAGGCGGTGCTCGTGGTACGTTTCTCACGACAGTGCCCCGCGACAGTGACACCCTGTCACAATCGCGGGCACAATCGCCCAGGATGTACCGAGCGTCAAACTTCCGACTTTTCGATGCAAAAACTCCCGATACTCCGAGGGACTTTAAACAAAGCAATTCCCCGACAAAACCCCCACTGATTACAAGTCACAGAAACGTCTGATTGACATTTACTTTTCAAAAATCACGGGTGTTACAATCCTCCCAACCTTAGAATGGTTTCGTCCTCGAAATCCACCTTTCCCATGAAACTTTATCCGCAGAAAGGCTTATCTTAACCCATTTTCTAGGACCACTATCACAACTATTGCACTGATACTCCCATCAACCGCCCCTCTTGGGCACATTATACTACTAACCGAGCGAACACTTAACTCTCCAAAGTAACCTTTATCCACAAGATTACGATCGTCTCCCAACCTTGGATGGCAATTACCACCTCCAGGTAATTTGTAGCTCCAACTTCTCGCCGATCAATTCCCTTCGGATCTATACGGTTCCGAAAAGTTCGTAACTAAACTCTCAAAATCTTCCGGTTTCAATTGATCCATTCCTTATTTCGATAAAGATATCTTTCCAAGGCGCACCAATGCGGCCTTTAGACAACCGGTTAACACAGATTTGGCTGTCACTCAACTCCGTTCCAACCCCAACTTCTTTCAAATTCCATTACGGAGAGGTCTATATTTTCCATAATCCAACCAGGATACCTTCAAGCATCCCAAGATTCAATGACTTCCAAAGACAAGTCGACATCTAGGACAAAACGGTGATTCCGAAAACATGGACATCCCGTCCAGAATTCTATTCCAGACGAGTTATCGCACCAAGGTTGACACCTAACGGAGAGTTACAACTCCCAAATTTGACATTTTTAGTAGACCGATCACCGAATTCCTTAAATCGCGGAACCCACTAAGACAGTACACCAACCATATCAACCATGATGCCACACCGACGAGCAAACCACCCGAACGAAACCCAATCTAATCACCGATAATCACCTAAGACCTCATCCCGCATGATTACCGAAGCATAAAATCAACTCTTAAATCATAGGGAGACTTAATTCCACCATTTCCATTATTCATGCGTGCACAAATTCGACACTGAAACCTGAAATCCAAGACTGACCGCAAGTCGGGCCATCCGACGCTTCAAATCCCAAGGATTCCCTCAGTCCCTAATTACAACTCCTTTTTCTACAGGGGTTTAAATCTATAGGCCTAGTGAGTTCAAGGTTTTTCGACCAATATGCCAATTTGAAATTTATAAAACTTTCCAATACATAAACGGTTAAACGATTAGACGTGCGGCAAAATACACTACCGTTCAACCGATAGGTTTCCAGATTGGTTATCAACACAGTGCATATGAAACTATTTCCAAAACACATTTGTTCAATGCTTACTTTAATAAAGGCAATAATAAAACATGCGCAACAGTTTATACTATAAACGTGAAAATAGGTTATTGCTCCTCAACACGTGCAATAATGTTTGTACAATCCCCAAAAGAGAATTTCATATTTTAACCTTAAAATTCTTCCTCTTTAGTCAAAAGACGTTGCGGCCTAAAATCATCACCAAACCCATATGCAACAGTTCATTCCCCCAAAAGGGCGGTAAAATAATGGGAATGCAAATAAAATTTCAAATCGAGTTTAAAGCTTTAAGTCGTAAAGATAAACACATTTGACCAAAAATAGAAATTACTACGACATGAGTACCGCTAGCTCGCTAAATGCATTGCGGAACCGTTAACAGTGAAAGTTAATGATTGAAATATGCTCAGAACAAAAGCTCCATTTGAAATAACGTAAATCTCTTATATATTTACTCATACCAACGTTATACTTAAATCCAATGCACATGTTCCCAAAATTGTTTACGCAACGCAGAGTGACGTAAGATGAGACACTATAACCCAACTGAATTTCTTAAAACTCATTTACACTAAAATCGAGTTGTGTCAACATCTCTGCTCTCAACAAAATGTGCAAGACGACAATATGGCTAAAATATTAAACTTTTAAGAGTTTCCTCGTTTGAATGCAATGAGAGGTAAAGTGACACTTTTTGACAAAATTTACATGGAACACGACGCCGAATAAACTCGCAAGTTTATACGAAACAGAAATTAAAACTCACGCATCAAAATAGACATCAAAAACAATATTCCATGAAATTTAACAAAACTCACACAAACTAAAATTCTCAAGAAATTCCGACTCAAAACATGGGAATAATTTTTCCTTTAAAACCATTGACATACGTGGAGGTGATCCAATGTCTAGGTTAAAATCTCATAGCTAGGTGCCCAATACCCAAATGACATTAAAACATGAATATTACAATATCCGAACATAGCATTAAACATGAGGCGTGAATGGAGAGAATTTAGATAACACTTTGCAATTACGTGCAACAAGACAATTTTATGCATGCTTAAGCTCACAGTTCATAATCTGATAAGTACTAAATGCTTTATCAAACTTTATAATGCAAATCACTTTTCGTTTTACGAACATGAGAAATAATTTATGCAAATCTATTTTAGAAATAAATTTAGTGCATGAATTCGGTCGGCACTCACATCTTAGGATTATGCTCCCCAATAACCCGACATACTATTGCCATACGGGTGTATCAAACATCTTAGAGCAACGATCCCATTAATTAACTTACAATTTCTCCTTGAAATAGAAACGGTGTAACAAACTTATAGTTCTAATCCCACCACCAAATTTGACTTAAGATGATCAACTTAATGCATTCATCGCACTTAACTATCACTCCAAAGTGACATTGATATAAACATCAATTCTTCCTTAGCTTACTCGATTAGAAACTTTCTCACTACCCCAACGGTCATCATACCAAGGTAGCGCAAGTGTACACATGTAGCATGTAGGTTCACCATAACACTGGCCAGGTGCCATTATGAACGTACAGTACATAGTCATCCTTGCGACCCTTGACAAGTTTCCCGTTTCTAGCGACTCGCTCAACCCCAAGATATCTTATCTTAAGGTGCCTAGTGTGCAACTTTACTTTCAATCATTTATAAGAACGCTAGTTTGAGTCTAGGCATCCAAAAGTCAATACCTAATTCTCTCAAACTTAAGTTCTGATACCAACTTGTAACATCCTCAAATCTGAAAATAGCAACTTATTTAAAATTTTCTAAATACATCAATAATCGATTTGTCTACAATCACAATTTAATGATTAACCTCGAAATATACATACATTCCATTCAACAATCTACAGTGAGGACGGATGCTACTAAAACCCAATAACAATTAATGTCTTCAATCATGCGGAAGGCTTAATACCCATGCATAGTCACTATCTCCAACGGAAACCTGATGCACATGCCGACAATTAAAAAGGTTAGGCTTAACGCCTAGTGAGCTCAAGAGTTTTAACATGAGTGAATATATCATTAAAAGAGATGATTCAGTTTAAAGCAAGGTCTTCCGAAATATTAGACTTCAAAATAGAAATGACGCAATTTCCCATAATATGCACCTTTAAAGACAATGTTCCCAAACACACATTTCTTGTAAAACGATGCAACCCATAACTCACCCAAAACGGGATCATAGTTCGATACTCAAATGTGCTAAAATGTAAATAATACTTCATAACCCAAAACGCCCAAAACTCGGGTGGGACATAATACTCGACCCTTAAATAACGGAAAACAATCCATATAAAAATGATACGCCATTAAAACATGAAACTGAAGCTTAATACTCACGCGACCATAAAACGGAATGAAATCCAAATATTAAAGCATGAACAATTAAATATCCAAATATCGCGGGTCTACAACGGGGGATACCCGTATCCGTTGAGAGCGGAGAAACACAAAAGTATGCCACTCAAACAACGTTGTCGCATGACACTTCAGGACACGAACGCCCAAGTGTCCCTACGACTACTTGACAAGTTTCACCCAAGAGACAGCTGACCTTAGCGAATACCACCAGAAATTATCGCTAAAGGCTCGGCACACGGGGGATACACCGAATGCATTGCCCCACACGGCAAAGGCCCCAAACGCCCATCAGAGGACTCCCCTCAGTCATGATAGCTCACCCTGGCTCAGCCCTCCTAGTGCCTACTCGCAAAGACAAGGTCATAAACCATGAGTCCCAGAGTCCAACTCTGTACCACTCAATTGACCATCAAACAAGACTGACTTACGTGCCTATGGATCCAATGCAACACAGTCTAAAGTTACCCGACTACTCATAATGACTACAACACTCGAGTCTGTAACTATCGATAATATGCAACAAAATACATTAAGATGTAAATCACAAATTGGACTCTACATCGACCCATTAAAACCGGACAAATGTCTTCAAGACTCTTTTAAGCTAATACCGAGCTAAACTGCTCAAAATCCATTTGACCAACAATTACCGGTCCCCCAACTAATGAAATGTCTTTAAACAACGTTTACGACGACACATACTTCAAAGACGAGATTAACCCAAAACTCAACACATAATGAGACTAAAGGTTTTCCAAAGAGTTTATGAATACCATTACACCAAGATGCATGTAACATGAAATAGACTTCATTTGTGCAAAACCGTCAAAGATGCATAAATCATAAAATAGATCTTTCTTGTGCAAAATCACCAAGAATACGTAAATCATGCTATTTAATTGTTGAAATGTTCAAAACCCAATATAAGCATTTTAAGAGGTTACACAACCCAATTGTACCAAATATGAACACTTATCAAAATACTCACACTTTGACAAATAACCCAGTAAAACTTGCTTTTACTTCAACATACACAAAACTTATCAGCAGTTAACCATTTTATGTAACACACTTTAAAATAAACATTTTGGCATGTACACCGTTTTCACAAATCAACTTGAACTCACCTTGCTAGATTTAGGCAAAAATCTAGATTTCACCCAACGAGCTCTTTTGAAGACCACTTGAATCTTCGAGCTGAGAACTTCCACAACCTAGATCCGAACATCTCAAACCATAAATATCCATATTTAATCGCTAAGAAACATTCCTCAAACATTATATACCAAGATCCCAAACAAGATCAAAACCCTAATTTCTCCAAAACCACCAAATCCAAGATTTAAGGTATCAAACACAAAGAATTCACCTATGGAGTATTTAAAACCTTTAAATCAAGAAAGCTTACCACTAGAGACGATGAGACCTTCCGAGGACACCCATAACAACTGTTCAACCCGAGCCCCCAAGCACAAACTTGATGAGGAAGATGAGGATGGATGTTCTTGACCATAGCTTCCAATCTTGGTTGGGTGGTTGAGAAACACTTGGAATCTAATGGATTTGGTGACTAGAAAGCATAGAAATCGATTTTAGGGTTTGGGTTTGGTTTCTAGAGAGAAAAGGGTGAAATGGGGGAAGGTTGAAATGAAAGAGAGCTAGAATTTGTGATTTATGCAGGTCTGCACCCGCCGGCGATAGTGCCACGCGACTATGCTCTTGGCATAGTCGTCGGGCATAGTCACCCGAAAGGGGGTGCTCGCGGTACGTTTCTCACGACAGTGCCCCGCGACAGTGACACCCTGTCACAATCGCGGGCACAATCTCCCAGGACGCACCGAGCGTCAAACTTCCGACTTTTCGATGCAAAAACACTCGATACTCCGAGGGACTATAAACAAAGCAATTCCCCGACAAAACCCCCACTTATTACAAGTCACAGAAACGTCTGATTGACATTTACTTTTCGAAAATCACGGGTGTTACAATCCTCCCAACCTTAGAATGGTTTCGTCCTCGAAATCCACCTTTCCCATGAAACTTTATCCGCAAAAAGGCTTATCTTAACCCATTTGCTAGCACCACTATCACAACTATTGCACTGATACTCCCATCAACCTCCCCTCTTTGGCACATTATACTACTAACCGAGCGAACACTTAACTCTCCAAAGTAACCTTTATCCACAAGATTACGGTCGTCTCCCAACCTTGGATGGCAATTACCACCTCCAGGTAATTTGTAGCTCCAACTTCTCGCCGATCAATTCCCTTCGGATCTATACGGTTCCGAAAAGTTCGTAACTAAACTCTCAAAATCTTCCGGTTTCAATTGATCCATTCCTTATTTCGATAAAGATATCTTTCCAAGGCGCACCAATGCGGCCTTTAGACAACCGGTTAACACAGATTCGGCTGTCACTCAACTCCGTTCCAACCCCAACTTCATTCAAATTCCATTACGGAGAGGTCTATATTTTCCATAATCCAACCAGGATACCTCCACGCATCCCAAGATTTAATGACTTCCAAAGACAAGTCGACATTAGGACAAAACGGTGATTCCGAAAACGTGGACATCCCGTCCAGAATTCTATTACAGACGAGTTGTCGCACCAAGGTTGACACCTAACGGAGAGTTAAGGTCATAAAACATGGGTTCTAGAGTCAACCCCCGCACACCCAATTGACCATTAAAACAGACTGACTTACGTGTCTATGGATCCAATGCAACACAGTCTAACCTTACCGGACTACACATGAATGACCAAAGCACTCGAGCCCGTAACCAACTTCAATACGCAACACAGAGCATTAATACGTACGTCAATAGTTGGACTCTTCATTGAGCCATATAAAACCAGACAAGTATCCTCAAGACTCTTTTAAGTCGACACCGAGCCAAAATGCTCAAAACTCCTCTTGTGACCAATGATTAACGACTCCCCAAAAGAATAATGCCATTGACTCACTTCATGCAGACACACTCCCAAAATACGTGTGCAGACTCCAATGCAGTTTAAATTGGGACAAATTACTTTCCAAATGATTTATAAAATCAAATACACCAAAAATACATAAATCATAGATTAGACTTAATTTGTACAAAAATCACCAAAGATGTATAAATCATAAAATGGACTTTATTTGCACAAAATTACCGAAAATGCATAAACCATGCTAATACTTATCAAGACATCCAAATCCCAAATAGGGGCATTTTGTGAGACTAAAACAATCAAGTTTCTAAAATATGAAAACTTATTAAAATACCCAACACATTGACAAATACCAAGTAAAACATATTTTTACTTCAAATTACTCAAAACTTATCAGCGGTTAACAATTTCATTAAAACACGAAACACTTTAAAATAAACATTTTGACATGTACACCGTTTTCACTGTGACACCCCAAAATGGGACAAATAAATAAATATGAAAAGAAAGCAAAAAGAAAAATAAAATAAAATGTGTTTTATTTTATTGGACCAAAAATACGAAGAAAAATGTGAAAATGGTCCAATTATGCTATTTAATGAAAGTGGGAAATGAATTATTATGCAATTGGACTAAAAATAAAAGATAATGTCAAATTGGGGGTGAAGTGTGAACTTGAAGAAAATGTTGAAGTCAGGGGGCCGAATGTAATTTCTAAAAGTTCAGGGGTAGTGTCAGTTGTTAACTATTCCAAACCAGAGGGACCTGTTATGTAAATATAGCTGGTCTGAAAAATTTCAGATTTGAAAACGACGGGAGTACTTTGAGGCTTGCTATTGGCTTGTTAAGTCAACTAATAAGCCAAGGTTGCTAAAGATAAAATGCAGAGTCCAGTGCTAGCAACATTTTAGCTCAAAAATATCGGGATTTCGTGTAGAAACGAGAGAGAAATCGGAGCTCAAAGTTGCTACCCGAAATTTCGGTTTATCGACGATTGGAGGTAAAACACTCAACCAATTTTTGAGTTCTTTATATGGTTAGCTTCGTTTTTAAGTTCTCTATTGAACCTTAGTAGCCTTATGTCTCAGATTTTGGTTTAGAATGACCGGTTTCTAGTTTTTCTTTAAGATTTTCGAGTTTTATAAAAACCGAAAATTTAAATGAGAAAATTGGACTCAATACTTAATGGTTTTGTTGATTCTTGTTCCTGTGGTTGAGTAAAATGATTTTCTAGAGTTTTCCAAAAAGAATCATTCAAAACAAATAAAAAATAAGGTCGAACGGCTACTTTTCGGGTTTCCGGCGAAGTCCTCGTTGAAACAAAGCTGGTGACTGTTCTTTTTACTTTTACCTGGGGCTGTTCTCTTTTTTTTTTAGTTTGAATCTTTGACAGCTTTAGCCCCTGTACTTTCATGTCTTATGTTTAAACAAAAAGTTTGAATTGCAAATCATTCCCCTCAACTTTGGATCTGTTTTGAAATGACCCCAAGTCATTAGTTTTAGAGAAATTAAAGAGTTCTATTTTCAAGATTAAATATTTATATGGGTATTTAATCTATTTTGGGTTTAAGTTGATTAAACCATAATTATTTTGATTATGTTGATTAATTAGTCTAGTTTCTAAATTAATTAATATGTTTAATTTAAATTGTTATTTAATTAATATATTAATTTTAGAAGCTTAATTAATTAACTAAATTTTTATTGAGGTGTTCATGAAGTTATTAATTTAAATAAACGGCGGATTTAAAGCGTCGTATTTTGGTTAAATATTATCGAGGCGTTTAATGCGGAGCTAATGACTCCTAGATTTTTATAGGGATAAATCGACGTTAATAGTCGTTTTCAAGCGTACAATTTGGAGGTTATTAAATTGTTTTGATGAGTTAATAATGGGATTAAAGCATCGTAATTTGAGTTAAATATTTATTGTAACGCTTTAACTTAGAGAGACGGGTTTATGATTATAAAAGGATTAATTTGACGTTTTTTGGGAGTTTGATTAAGTTGGTCGGAGTTGACCGAATGGACCAAGGGTTGACTTTTGACTAGTTTGACCCACATGGATTTTAATGATGGGGTCAAATTGAGTTATTTGAGGCATATTAGGATACTTGAATATGGAGTTTGACTTTATGTCAGGATAGGTTGACTATATTTGACTTTTGGAGAAATTAAGTCATTAATTGGAGTTGATGGCATGCAATGTGTAGGTTTTCAGATAAGAGCTATCAGTAACCGATCTATACGCGATCAGGTGAGTATTCATGAGACTTACACTGGGATGCATACATATGTACAAATTTATTTTCGAGCATTATATGATTTTGTGGTGGTGAATATTATGCATGATAGTGATTTAAATACATGTTATCGGTATATGTTTACATGTATGTGGAGTTTTGTGGAGCACGCATGCTAATTGTTTTCCGGTTTTTAAACGTACTTAGCATGCTTGGATTTTTAGTTGGTTTATATGTTACAAATGGTGCATGGTTTGGAATATGAGATATTAGTTTGGTTTGTCACACTTAAGGGGAGGCACGACCCCGAAATGGGTGACTGGCTCTGTGTGAGCGGTACGCACCAGGGAATGCCTGTGACATGGAAGCATGACCCCGTAATGGGTTATTGGCTATAGGCGGGTCGTACACACCCAGGGAATGCTTGCAACTTATCAGTCCTTACTCGAGGAGACAGTCATGAGGTCTCGTTTCTTTTGATGAGATCTCTTTCCTTTCAGCGCTGCATGTTTTCAGAAAATGCATATTATTTTATGTGAAGCTTGCATGTTTGATATGTGTGACAAGATATGATTTCATCCACGCAAACCATGAACTCACTGAGCTTTATAAGCTGACTATAGTATGCATATCAGGGATTGAAGGTTTCAGGTTGGACGAGGGAAAAATGGCATACATAGAGACTTGCCTAGCTTATTTAAGTTCAATATTTATGTTGCAGGATCTATGGTAGATAAATTTGTAACGCAACTTGGTATGGGACGAGTTAGCATTTAAGTTACATATTTATTGTTAAAGTCTTCCGCTGTAAATGGTTTAAAGTTTTAATTTAGCCGAAATTTTGGAGTATTTTCGGAGGAATTGTTTTAGTTAAAGTAACACTTTGAAAAAAAAATGGGTGTTACATTCACAAATCAACTTGAACTCAACTCGCTAGATTTAGGCTAAATCTAGATTTTACACCAATTCGAGCATTCCTTGAAGAAATCTGAACCTTCAAGCCAAATCTTCCAAAACCTAGATCTACAAGGGTCCAACTATAAATATCCATATTTAACCATTTAGAATCATACCCCAAACATTTACATAAAGATCTCAACTTATGTCAAAACCCTAATTTCCATAAATGAAGAGGAGAGGAGATTACCTTATCCACCACTTGTATCCACCAACAATAAACCTTCAGGGTTACTAATATGACATCAAGTCAAGTTCTTCAAAATATGGGAGATAGATTGATGAAACCCTAGAATCAAAGGAGATGAGGAAGAACTTGAATCATGAGTTCACCCTTACAAACTATGCAATAAATAACTCAAACACCATACTTGAGACCCACAAGATGATTCCACTAACCTTAGGTGAAGATTTGAAGAAGGAGAAGGTTAGGAAGAGAAAAATCGCCCCCAAGCCTCCAAAAATTGTCTCTAAAACGAGTGGTTGAAGGAATCGGGTTAAAATAGGTCAAATCTGACTTTTATACACGCTGCACGTCGGGGGCGACTATGCCATGTGGCATTGTCGCAGGGCAATGTCGCTGAAACCCACCCCCTCACGGTACAGTCCTAGCGATTGTGACAGGCGATTGTGCCTTTGTCACAATCGCGAGTCACTCTCGCGCCAACCATGATTCGCCTCGAAAATTCTTCGTTTCGACCCTTACGAGCCCAAGCTTAAGGGTGTAGGATTATCGAGAGATTCTAGACTGAAATTTAAGCTCGCGACACCACTAACCCCGAAGATGGAACGCGACACGCCAATCAATCTTATCTGAATTTTCCGGGTGTTACACCCTGTTTCTTGTGGGCCCTGGGCGTGCGCCCAACCCGTCCTCGGCCAGGAATGGCCCTGACAACATACATTGTTTCACCTTGTGAAACAATATTTGCTGTTTCATTTTAGCGATATTATATTGATTCACAATATGAAAGAACACTTTAGTGCTTCACTATCACATCACATTTTATATCAACTATGTTTTGTTTTCCCGATCTCAAACATCATTGTTTTAACTTTAGCCACATTGTATTATTCATTGTGTGAAATAAAACTTTGGTTCCAGAATCGAAATGATGTTTTAATTACAATATTTTTATATTTACTATAATTTTTTTCTCATGTAATGTTTTTATTATTTAAAATAGTCAAATATATTTTATAAAGATGTATGTTTTTCTATACGTTATCATTAAATAATGTATATGTGAGAAAATAAGCGAGTAAAAATTAAATTAATAATACAATCAACTAATGAAAGTTAAAACATTATTATCAATTAATGAAAATTAAAATATTTTATTATTTTATATAAATTACATCGTATAAGATTGAATAAAAATGAAATAATAATTAATTCCAAATTCTGATATCTATAAAAAAAAGATGTGGAAAATATTCAAGAAAATGAAAAATTATCATCACGTCCTTCTTTAATTATAAATGAAACATTAATGAAGGTTGTTAGATTGGAATGATTAAATGGTTTCGATTGGTTCTTAAAGTTCTCAACATTGTTGTGGTTCTCATTTGATTACCGTCATAGTTAACATATTATATTATTAATGATTTGTTTTAAATATATTATGAAATACTAAAATTAACAATATTTTTAACATGTCATTTTTTTTATCATTTTGCCTATGTTTGGCAAACTAGCTGATAAACTAATTGATTAGTGATAAACTAGTTAATGACTGAAAAGCTGACTGTTAGCTGATAAGCTAGTTGATGAACAAATTATATTTGACAAAAACTAGCTTACAATCATGTAAAATGACCAAAAAGAGCATCTTGAAAAAATTAGTTACTTACAAATATTTTCATACTACAATTCAAATAAATTTCTGATAATATAATGAAAACAAATTCTAATAATATAATATGTTAATTGTATAAACAAGAGAGTGAATAAAGTTTAAATAATATAACATGTTAATTAATACGAACATATAATATGAATAACAATTAAATTGGTCAACCTCACATATCCTAATTAATTAATATTTTTTCAACAATATAATTAACAATTAAATATAATATTTTATTAAAATTATTTAGCATATTTTAATTTTCTATAAAATAAAATAAGCATAACTTTAAATATTAGATAACTTACATAAACATTTTTAGACTTGTTATATTTACTTTTTGATATCTAATTATATTGATTAATAATTAAAAATAAAAATTGATACAGTTAATAATATTTATAAGGGAAAAGTTAAAAATAACCATTGGACTTTAGTGTTTGGAGTGATTAAGTCATTGGACAATTTTTTTGAACAAATAAGTCATTGGACATTTCAAAACCTGTTAAATAAATCATTGGATTTTTGATAACCTGTTGAATACATTCTTATTACTTAAAAATGTAACTTGCAACCTACATAGCAGGTAACACTACAAATTAAAAAACATGTCACCTACTTTATCCGCCTACAAATTAAAAATTGAAAAATTAACTAAAATAGTCAATCTCATCAACCAAATTCACTTTTTAACCACTTCTCAAAATTTTTTCCTAAAATAGACAAAGTTTGTGCATATTGTTTTTCCTTCTGCCTAAGGATTTTTGTTTTCCAAAAAAAAACTAAAAAATATTCATACGGAGAATTTTATGTGTAAAAATTCACCTTCTACTTATAGTTTTAGGAAAAAAAAATACACTTTGCATCTATATAAAGTTATAATTATTTATTTATTTTATTTTATATCCATTATTTTTTATTTTTATTATATTAACACACATAATCGTATATTAACTAAAATATATAAAAAAACTAGTTTTTTTATACAAATTACACCATTATAATCGTTTCGTCAATACGTTCAAAATGAACTCAATATTGTGTTTGAATTTAATCTTATATTATTCAATATCATAAATATGTACGAATTATCTTTAATACTTACACTTTATACCTTTATAGTTACAGATTAATCTCATATTATTAGATAAATAACCCTAAAGAATAGAAAGTGTAAATATTAAATATAATTTGTACGTATTTATGATATTTAATAATATGAGATTAAATCTAAAAAATTCAATATTAGACTCATTTTAAACGTATTGAAGATACAATTATAATAGTGTCATTTGTAAAAAAATGTATTTTTGTTAATATACGATTATGTGTTAAGATAATAAAATGTTAAAATGAAAATAAAAATAAAAATGTAGAAGATATAAATTAAATTAAGTAACAAATCATAATGATCATTTCTATTTTTATTTTTATTTTTGCCAAAAGCAATTCGTAAGGCAAAAAAAATTATGCTTAAACTTTGACTATTTTAAATAAAGACTTTGAAAAAAAAAAGCTTAAAAAATGAATTTCGTTGATGAGATTGACTATTTTAGTTAATTTCCTCATTTTTTATTTGTAGGGGAATCAAGTAGGTAACATCTTTTTTGTTTTATTTTTTTCAATTTGTAGATTTACCTGTTATGTAGGTTGCAAGTTGCATTTTTAAGTAATAAAGATGTATTTAACAGGTTTCCTAAAGTATAAGGATTTATTTAGTGTGTTTTGAAATGTCTAAGGACTTATTTGTTCCAAAAAATTGTCCAAAGACTTAATCACTCCAAACACTAAAGTCCATTGGACTTTTTTGGACTTTTCCCTATTTATAAATAATTAATAACACTACGATAAACATCTATTGTATAATTAAAATTAATTAACAAGGTATAACTAAAATTAATTTTAATTAATATATATTAATATTAATTTATAATTAATAATAATAATTAATATTAATTAGGGTAACATCCTGGGGGGTTGTGGATGGTATCCCAATCTACCCGGGTTTGATTCCAAGGGAAGTCAATTTGAGGGTATGAGGAGTACCCAATCCTTGGGTTGGTCCAGTTGTTGACTGGGCTGCCCCCCTCCCCCCAGCTCATTCTTAGAATGTGGTTGGGCTCTAGGTTCAGCGTAAGCTGGGCCGGGACAGCGGCGAATTAGTGATTTGCCCGTGGATGCCTGATACCGTTGGGGAGGTGTGCGTATGTTCGTGGTAGTCGTTCGTTGGTTCGATGCCGCTATGCCTTTCAAAATAATAATAATAATATTAATTAGGGTTATAATTGTAACAAAAAGCACCTAATAAAATACTCCAATTAACCTATTAATAAAATAGTTTATGTAATTACTCAAAAAACAAGTTAACTTACTAACCAACTTATGTAATATCCCGGACCAACCGTACTAGATATTGTCCGTCTTATCCACACACCTGGACTCACAGTTTTAAAACGCGTCTGATAAAGCAGGTATCAAGTCCCTAATAAGGCAATCTTCATTCCCCTCTCCCAGGAACGAATCTAGAATTTTTTTCATACGGTGACACCATAAAATATAAACAAAAAATAATTACAAAAAGTACGGTTTTTATCGACATGTCTTCATCTTTTTAACGTTCAATATTTCTTGATGTGTTTTTATTCTCATTCCACCATTTCGATGGATTTCTTAAAGTTTTTTGCTAGATTTCGAGGGATTTTTAGTTTTTTTTTTATCGATTCCGAGGGATTTTTTCGATTTTTTTATTGATTTCAAAAGTTTTTTTCGGTTTTTGGTTGATTTAGAAAGGTTTTTTGGTTGATTACGAGGTATGGTTGCACCTTCTTGAAGTTTCCGAAATAATACGGTAGCACCTTCCAAAACGATACGGTTGCACCTTTCACGAACCTAAATTTTTTTACCCTTCGCCGGAGAAATGATACGGTGGCACGTGCCACCGTGGCCACAAGAGTAGATCCGTCCATGCCCTCTCCAACCAACGTGTGATCTTACAACCTATTTTTATCAAATAATGCTTTTTTATTTTTCCACTAACTTATCAGCTATTTTTAATAAATATAATTAGCTCATCACCCACTATGACAAAACAAAAACATTTATGGATCGGGACGATTATACATGAGTCCAAAAGAAAATCCAAACGAATAAATATTCCCATAAAACATCAAACAATAGTACAACAAATCATAATATTGTACACCATTCTTTAATAAAATACTACTTCCCAAAGGCCAATCTAGTCACCGACACCTGCTCTCCTCCCCATTTCCTCCATAGTTACGCACCTTCGTCCTTTCACATCTTCTTTCTCGCATTAAACGACAAAACTGTAGCTAAATTAATACCCATATATATATATATATATATATATTACTGTTTCTTTCTTCTCCATAAGCCTGAATACACGCTCCATTCGTGGCATATTATTTTTATCGAATGATAGAAATAATAGATGTACTAAGGTAAACTATAGTTTTACATTCGTTCACTAAAGACATTAAACAATGTAAAACATAATCACACATTTAACATGCTAAAGAACGACCCTGCTGCAGTTCACTCGACGGTGCAAGAGTTCTTGAGAGAAATAGGCCTATTGACGAGTTTCGTGGGTTTGTAAACAATGGCACACGACACCTTTTTGTGGAACTTTGGCTTCACCAATTTCCCTAACACGTAAGCCTTGGCTTTAACCGTGAAGTTTAAGTTCAATGGCACAGGTGCTGTCAGTTTCCCATTCTCACTGCTCCAATTCACACCTCCTCCGTACAATGGCACACCACGACCTTGCATATTCACACTTACAATTCTGTGACCTTTTCTTGATTCATAGAATTTCTTGATCTGCATCAAATACCCGTTTCAGTTTTAGAGAGATTTATGATTATATCGAAAACTAGAATCAATTTGGAGTAGAGAAGTAATTGGTTACGGTTCCGGTGGCTAGAGTGAGCTCGGTGTAGGCGAGATCGAGTGGTGTGGATGATACATGAACCCCAAAGAAAGTTCCTCGATTGCGAAAATTGAATTTCACGGTGGCATTCAATGTCACCATCTCTGTGGCAACTCCAGATGCATCTGCTCCAGCGTTCACTACAAATTGATCGAATGAAATACCCTGCAAGAAGTCGCGGACATCTTTGGTTAGCACCCTGACTACACGTCTAGATTTTTAAAGCAGAAATCTAACCGTAATGATGA